>BGPR01000481.1:57143-297290 GCA_013235015.1 Araneus ventricosus
CTTTTGTTACTCTGAAAATTCTTCAACTTCACACATTTTACAAAGAAAAGGAATCATTTATCTCGGGAGCTCCTAGGAGAATTGTGAACACACAAGCAATGCTTTCTGAAACAGCCTTCTTTTATCATCCAGGCAGTCAGTCTTTTTCAGCAAAAAATCGCTAATCATCAATATCTCAAAGATACGTCATCTTATTTTTGCACAACTCTAAATGAGTGTTCACCAAGAAAATGAGAGAATTACCCTCAAGACAATTTTTTATAGATATCAATGCGAGAAAAATGCGGTGTTTATGTTGGAAAAGTAAAGAAAAGAATGAATTATAAACAAAAAGAGTCGTAATCTTCTTTTTCGAATATCGGTAGGCTATTCAGGTTTATTCAAGTACGCAATGTGTGCACGCTCCCAACACCTTAATTAACATTGTATTGTTATTGAAATAAATTAATTTTATTTTTCAAATATTTCATGAAAAGAAACGCACTTAGAGCACTTTAAAGAATCAAGTAATTCGATTAATTAGAAAAAAATATATTTTGAAAAATAATATCTATAAATTACAAGCTTATTTTTAAATATAAAGAAAAGAAGGCAATTGTTTTGGTTCTTACTTGTCTTGTAGAACGAGGTAAGCCACGTATTATACTAACTTTGTGACATATTAACCTCGTTTGTATATATGTGTGGCACAGTTAAATGTGGCGTTTTTGGCTAGCAAAACTGTAAATACCGTTGTTGAAAAGGTTTAAAGTTTCATTATTAAAATTTATTATTTTTGTAACGAAATATATTGATAGTTTAATATTCAAAAATAAATCTCTAATTTTAAAATGCCGTGCGACAGTGTAAAAGGTTAAAGACCGTGACCTCTCTCTCCCCCTTTCCTTCTGCGAATTTTCACTTCTGAGAAGGTAATCGAGTAAAGATACCACCAAGAGAATCTCCGTGCAATTATGGAGTCTTAAAAAATATATCTTCTGTTTCGCAGTTAAAACAAAATTAAAACAAAAAACGCATTCCTGGTGAGAAAACTTTGTACTATCTATACCTCAAATGTCCATAATTTTATTCATATAGAGCGAAAAATCTTACTGAGACTAAGAGATAGTCTTGTGCATATATGTTCCGAGTTCTCGTAAGAGACCCAGAGCGATGCTGGACTACACATATGAAAATTTCCCGATAATTAAAAGACGTCGGGCTGCAAGCACAGTCGATGCAAATCTGGACCCTTAAAATCCTCAAAAATTTTTATGTTTCGGCCTCATTCAACCGCTACGTTGTGCGAACCCGCGCTTATTTCCGAGAACTCCTAACTTAATTCCATCGCCATTTCCCTGCTAAATTTCGTTTTTCTCCATCTTTTTAGATCTTATTTGCCTTCTATTTTAGTCTCTCGTAGTTGAAGCACTGTAACCTTAATGAAAATACGGATCCGGACGCGGAAAATACCCTTATACCAAAATTCCACACCACACTAGCGTTTCGCAGTGTTTTCCGCTAAAATTTCTTACGCAACTTGTCCCCCTGCTTAAATTATCTCCCCCTGTTCTAATTCATCTAATTTTAAATCTCTTATTTGAATTTTTTAAACGTTAATTTAATTAGAAGCCCATTCATTAACTAGATGTGGATGTGCATCGGACGCTTCGCGTCCTCGCAGTACTCCGTTCTGTTGTGCATATCTGACAGCATATGAACTTATCAGTTGGCAAGCCACATTTAATATCTTCTGATTAATTTCATAAGTATATACTAAATTCAATATAGCACTTTCAGCAAAAAATTAGAACTCGCACAACACCAGGAAAGTTTTTTAAAAATCAGATGCATCTCAAGCGGTTTCTAATTTTACAATCATTGAAACAATAATTGTTTTTTTAATTGAATTTAAATATGTCGAGAATTTATCTTTATTTCAAAATCTTATTTAGAAGTCTTGTTTGCAGCTTTTAACTTATGTTTTTCAGCAGTTGATTTTAACAGTAATTAATGGTCACCGTATTTCCGTAAAATGTACAAATAATCAAAAGTTGAGAAAAACAGTAATCGACAATTTTATGGAAGCTAAATTATTTTCTCTGGTAAAATTTGCGTGTAGCAATACAAACAAAAACAATAAATGAGTAAGTAAATAAGTTTACTTTTCAGAAAAAAAGTTGACCTGAAAGATTTCTGTTCGAAAAAATGTGTAATAATGCTGTAAAATTCTAATAGTAAAATTCCGTCATGATAAATATTTCTAAAACCTGCTTTAGAAATAAAAACGGGTAATAATCTAGGAAACTGAACATATTTTTGTTAGAGGAGGCAATTTTTAATTTTTATTTTCGTATTTCTGTAGCGGAGTCTCGAAAATAACTAGTCTCAGAGGCGGCGCCAGAAATTTTCCGACGGGGAGGCAAGACATCTCCGACGGGGGGCAAGCGAAATTTCTCTAATACAATAAAACACAATATTTAATTAAAGGTAATTAATTATTAATTAGCGAATTCAATTATAATAATGAATTATTTGGAATAGAATATTTAGCTATTTGAATAATGTCGGTGCAGTAAGAATTGTCTGACGGAACGACAAGCAAAAATAGAAAATGAAGAATTAAAAACATAAATCTCGTAGCAAATAAAGTGTACCGCACTGATATTGGAAAAAAATACAGATTGTTATCTAAATCTCATAACTAAATAAAATAATAGCCGAAACAAGTGAAAATAATTATTAACTTTTTTTTAAACCTATAAATGCATAACTACATATTTAAAATTATTGGCAAAATCAGAGGACCAATTCCCCAGCTCCAAACACTGGACTGATATCGATAATTTTTATTTCATAGGGAAGCTTATGATATGTCATCAATGGTCGCCTGCATCTACCACCTTCCATTTTCGAGAGAAACCGAAAAAATACTTCTCTACTATACATTCTCTTTTGGGAGAAACCATGAGATAGTTCCCCAGCCTGAACCTCTGGACCGATTTCGACAACTTTTACTTCATATGAAAGTTTTTGACGTTTAGATATATCATCACTGGTCCCCTATCACCCACCGATCTCCATATTCTAAATGCATCGCAAACTAAAGCTTTCCTAGTGTACCTCAGCCTCTACGACCGCCAACTTATTTCTCCAAGTTTCCAGCATAGGTACAGGATATTAAAATTAGAGGCGAATAGTTGGTCTCCAAAGGCGGGTAGTCTATATATTTAAAATAATTTTCTATACCAAAGGACCAATCCAACCACTGGACCTATTTTGACATTTTTTTTCATATGAAAGCTTATGAATCCTAGGTCAGTTATCAAAGATCCCCTATCCCCCACCGACCCTCATTTTTCAGAGAAATCGGAAAAACACTACTTCACGGTACATTCTGTTTGGGGAAAAACCTTGACTGAGTCCCCAGCCTCAATAACTGGACCGATTTCGCCAATTCATCTGATCACTTTGCAAGTATAGATAACCACTCAGAATGCCTCATCTTTATTGTGCAAGTTTAAAACAGTATTTTTGAACAGCTTTAATGAAAACGGTTCTTCAAAAAAGAACAAAATATCTACTCTAGGGAATGGAAACATTATTCAGAGCGATATCATAATGCATTTATGGTTCTGAAAACTTTTAGTCAAATTTGTGCAAAATATTAAAACTCAAATGTGTATTTTTCGTTGTCCCATATCCTGTTCCAAAAATCTATATGCAGTATTTAAAACTGAAAAAAGGTACTGGTTGCGAGCCGCGAAGCGCTGAGCACAGCGGGTTTCTCTCCCTCTTTATGTATATACTAGCAGTACGCGCCCGTGGAATCAGGACTTCAACAAAAGGAAAACAAAAAAAAAAACCCACAATGGCATGAAAAAGTTCTGAAAACAAAACAAAAGATACACATTATTGATTTTCCCGCTTATTTTTCTTCGCGATAATGACATTTCAACTGTAGAAAATACAGAGTACGTTAATCCGAAATAATATTAAAAAATTGCAACTTCAAAATGATTATTATAAAGGAAATAAAATATGCGAGACATAAACACAATAATAAATAATCAAAGAAAATAATAATCAAAGTAATTCAGTTGAAGGTTATGACGTGACCTACGCTCTGCACCGTCAACCAATGAAATTGCCTACAACGCTCCGGAAAAGTGTCACGGAAGAAAGTTCGGTAGATAAAAATTTCTTTCAACTGACCAGGAAAAAATTAGTAAAAAATAAAACGGGAAAAGATAGTTTAATCGTTCTTGTTTTAAATCCGACAGAACCGTTGCAGTTAAAAGCTGAAAAAAATAATAGTGTTATTAGAACGTCGGACGCAGCAAATTTAAAAACAAAATATAATTTCGATGGCAAAACTGACTATTTTTTAAAAATTCTCAAAATTCAGTAAATTACGTTAGAAATTCAAAACTAACTTCATTAGAACGAAAATCGTGTTCTCTTTTTGATGGTGCGTCTAATGTTTTCGTAGAATTATTCAAAATCATTCGGTTGAGAAATTATTTCGAAAAATCAACCAAAACAACACAAAACATTAAATAAAAAATTTTCTAGATTAAATTTTAAAATTGCGGCTTCGAGGTGCATTGAGTCACCATTAAGACTACCTGTGTGCGAAATTTCAAGGTTGTAAGTGCGATAGATTCGTCTGGACATCGCACGCACGCACACAAGCACACACACAAACATTGCCTTTTATAAGTATAGATATACATTCGTTTACTTAGCATAAACATATATATTTGTTTAAAAATATATATATAAACATCAAATTGGACATCAAGTGTCAATATTAATAAAACCACGAAAGGACAGAGCAAGTTATATCGGCTAACGAGACGTTTGTATAATGACGGTTACGCAGGATTATGTTTTTCATTGGCTAGCAAATTAATTGTTAGCATAGGCTAAAACAAAACATGAATCCCAGATAGCTCCACTTATAGTCCGGTGGAATTGTCATGAAAAGTATAAAAATATGGAAAAAAATGCATAACAGCAATTTTATTGCTGTAAGTTGTTGGTCGGCCACACAAAACATGGCACTGTATTTTGTACCCCGAGATCGAATCGAATAAGGAGGGGGGCGGGCAGGGAAATTCGAACGATCGGGTTTTTGCAATTAAATAAAAGGCTATTGTTCTGAGAGGAAAATTTTAAATTAGAAAGTTATAGCTCTTGTTTAATATAGATACTTTAATTTTCCGAAATAAATTTACCGACAAGTGATCAAAGTAGTCAATGGAAATAACAAAAAATGCAAATTTTCACCCGTCTTGTTGATCTCTTAGCCCACAGACCGAAAACAGTGGACAAAACGCGACATCTGATTCACTTGTCACCTTGTCGGTTATTCTGTCAATGCGGTGCGTGCTACAGCCAAATGGGCGACAAGTGAAACAGATGCCGGTCATTCTGTTGATTTAAACGTTAATCAGACGTCAAATTTGGACACAAATAGCTTATCTCGACCATTTACTATACAATAACTTTAATATGAGATTTAAAATATTAGATTCCTTGATACCCATATCTCCCGAAACAGAAAATATTTTTACCGACGAAAGTCTTCATTTCTCGGCGACGGGGGGGCAAGCGGTCACCGACAGGGGGGCAATTGCCCCCCTTGTCCCCCGCTAGCGCCGCCCCTGACTAGTCTGTCCTTCGCCATTTTATGCTTCATAAAACAGTAACATAGCTGTTGAAAAAATATAGTACCCATCCTCACGTTATCTCCCGCCATATTACTATTTCAAAGAATTAGCAGATAATTCCGATAAGCTATAAGAAAAACGTTCCTTCTTGTACAGAAGTCAAAAAGCCCCCACACAGACTCAAAATCCCTCTTCTTTCAACTGCGGGGTGACAAACACAATGGATGGTTTACAATGAACAGGCCAACCCTCCAATTACTAGTATGTATGTGGTCCTGGGGGAAAGGAAATTCCAATAGCCCGAGAATACCCGGGCTTGCAGCTAGAGACGCAGAAAAGTTTGCGAGTTATCTCGTAGACTGGCGCTTGAGATGAAAAAAGTTCGTGAGATATTTCGGGTTTGGCGCTGAGTGGGTTAACACATTTGATTTTGAAAATCTTTACACTAGCCTCCCACACAATAAACTTATTGATGTATGCTCGAGTGTATATGATTTATACCTAGACACTAATTTCATTGATAAAAATAAATGGCTTGAAATCTGCAGAGTTAATATATGTGAAAATGATCTCTTTAATGGAGTTGACTACTATAAGTAGGTTTTCGGTATTCTTATGGGATGTAGTTTTTCTAGTGCATTGGCCAATATATTTCTTCACTCATATGAGAAAGACTTAATTAAAAATGAACATATTTATGGTTTCCGTTATATAGATAACCTTTTAGTGTTTAATTATGATAATTTTAAATCCATTTATAACTGCTATCTAGAAGAGCTTAAATTAAACAAAACTAATAATAAAATATACAAATGCAATTTTTAGATATGGAAATTGAAATATTAAATTCAGGAGTCTCTATTGGTATATATGATAAGAGAAAAAGAATTTAAATTTAAGGCTATTACACTCTGTCATTTTCATACATATCTTCATTATAAAATTTTAAAGAATTCAATTTTTCTCAAATTAATATAATTAACAGCATTTGTAATAACCATTCTAATTTTGTTAAAGCTTTAGATATTCTAAAGAATATTCTTAAAGACAACGGATTCCCAGATTCTTTCATTAATGTTAATAGTTTTTCAAATGAGTATAAAAAGTTTATAATTTTTCTTTATTAATTCTTTATTTTAATTTTATTTGTTAAAGATGTTTAAATATTAGCCTTTTTTTTCTTCTGATTAATTAGTTAGAATTTTTCTTCATAGATGGAGCTAGGTTTGCTAGCTTCCAGAACTTTTTACTACCTTTGTTATCGTACGTTATGGCGTCTCTTGTCTTCATCATAATTTCGGCAGATAGGGTAAATTTATTTTACACACTCTAGTATCTTTTGGATTTTTATTAAGGATTTTTTGCCTCTTGATTTTTTCAAAATGTTTCTTGTGTTGAGGTCGGACAAAATTCAGGCCACAAAGGGTACATTTTTGATTTATAATCTTACCCTTGAAAGAAAATTTTGTTCATTTTTAGAACTTCAATAGCGAGTTGTCTTAGAGAAAGTTCGTCATTCAAGTTCTCATTCATTCCTCCCAATTTGAATATTGTAGTGTTTTTGAGTGCGTTTTATCATTAACAAAATAATTCCATGGTCAGAATGTAAACATCCATCTTTATTCGCCGCTTACTTCGTTCTACTTATCTACCAAACTGTTGCCAGATACTCTAAAGTCAATCGGTATATAAAATAGATTTCAGATCTGTTGCCAGATACTACAGAGTATCCCCCAGTGACAGAGGATAATACAATGGAACGACACAAAAATACAACATATGCTTTAAAAATACACAACCGTAAATGAAAATGAAAAGACAAGAGAGAAAAAAAATTAAGTTATGTAAGTAGTAAGTTTTTTGGGAAATGTACACGTCTTCCTGATCTTGTGACATATGTTGGAGTTTCGTCGTTTTTGGATGTATGAACATCAGTACTTTTTAAGTTTTTGATCACTGGAGGTGGAGATAAAACAGTTTCCTGGAGAAGATGTGCCGGTTTGACACGGTCCAGGGAAACTGTAGTTTTTCGACCATTAATGTCAACGGTGATTGTTTTATCTGTTCTGCACAAAACTTTATGTGGACCAGTATAAGATTGACGTAATGGCGGCTGCACACGATCTACTCTTAAGAAGATGTGAGATGAAGATTTCAGTGAAGGATGGATGTAGAATCGATCGGTGCAGTGAGCGGATGTTGCAACAGGATTTAGCTGTTGCATTCTATGACGAAGATCAGTTATGAATTCAATATCACAAGGAGGAATGTCTGATACATCGATCATGTCACAAGGAAGACGTAGAGTTGTACCGTACACAAGTTCCGAAGAAGAAGATTGCAAATCTTCTTTCATGGCTGTTCGGATGCCTAGAAGGGTTACTGGGATTAACTCTGACCATTTCTCATTTTCATGAGCTTTAATTGCCGAATTTAAATGTCGATGAAAACGTTCGACAATTCCGTTTGAAATTGGATGGTACGGAGTTGTTTTGATCTTTTGAGTTCCCAGCATGCGAGTAAATTCAACAAACATTGATGAACGCAACTGGGATCCTTGATCAGAAGTTATTACAGATGGGCATCCAAAGCGAGAGATCCATGTATCGAAAATTGCACGGCATATAGTTTTTGCTCGCATATCTAGGATAGGTATTGCTTCTGGCCATCTGGAGAAACGGTCAATTATCGTGAGAAGATAAATCTGACCTTCAGAGGGTGGTAAGGGACCTACAATATCGATGTGGATGTGTGTGAATCGGGCATCGGGAAGAGAGAATATGCCTAGAGGCGTTTTAGTGTGCCTCTGGATTTTCGATCTCTGACATGATTCGCAACACCGGACCCATTGTTTTATTTGGTATTTCATACCTGGCCATACGTATCTAGCACTAATAAGTTTGGTTGAAGCTGCTATCCCAGAGAGAGAGAGAGAGAGAATGCGCAAGATTATGTAGATGATCAAATATGAGTTTTCGAAAGGAAGTAGGAACAAAAGGACGTGGAACTCCAGTTGAGGTATCGCAAAGCAAATTGCAGTTGGAAGTCTGGCAAGATTTGAGTTCTAATTGTAGAGAGGATGCATCATTGTGGAGGAATTTTTTAATATCTGAATCATCCTTCTGTGCTCTTGCGAATTCTTTAAAATTTAAAATTGGAGATTTAGTAATAGAATCAACTTCGATTCTAGAAAGTGCATCAGCAACTATGTTCTGAGAACCCTGCACATGCCGAATGTCGGTGGAGTATTGGGATATGAAATCGAGATGACGTAATTGCCTAGGTGAACATTTATCTGGATTTTGCTTGAAGGCATAAATTAATGGTTTTTGATCAGTATAAATTTGGAATTCCCTGCCTTCTAACATGTGTTTAAATTTTTTTATTGCCGAATAAATCGAGAATAGTTCTCTGTCATAAGTTGACCATTTTTGTTGGCTTTTGTTAAGTTTCATGGAGAAATAGGCTATTGGTTCAAATTGCCCCTGTGATAATTGAGATAAAGTGCCTCCTATAGCAACATCTGAGGCGTCTACCCATAGGCTCAATTGAGCCCCTGGAATGGGATGTCTCAAAAGAGTAGCTTCGGCAATCGTGTTTTTCGCGGCAATAAAAGCTTGTTCTGCGTTTTCATTCCATTTGAGTTGTTCAGATGACTTGCGAACACTGGAACGAGATTTCTTTTTGTTTGTATGCCCTTCCAAAAACTGTACTATGGGAGCAAGTATATGTGCGGCTTTAGGAATGAAACATCTATAAAAGCTAAACATTCCAAAAAATCTACGCAACTGAGTTAAAGTATCTGGTTTAGGAAAGTCTAGTATACATTTGACTTTATCAGGTAGAGGCTTAATTCCATTTTCTGACAGATTGAAACCTAAAAAGTCTATTGTCAATGCACCAAATATGCATTTCGAAACATTTATGCATAGGCCGTATTCATCTAATCTTGCAAATAAGGTTTTTAAATGTTGGAAATGCTGTTCAGGGTTTTCAGAAGCAATCAGAATATCATCGACAAAGGTGTAAACACCTGGTAAACCTCGAGTGACTTCATCTATAAAACGTTGAAATGTCGCAGATGCGTTACACAGTCCGAATTGTATTCTTGTACTCTCGAACAAACCAAAAGAAGTACATATTGCCGTTTTGTGGATATCTTCTGGGTGAATGGGAATTTGATGATAGGCTTTTATTAGATCGATTCGACTGAAAATTTTTGATCCATGTAATTCGGCAGTAAAATCAGCGATACAAGGAATGGGGTATTTATCTTTTAATGTTTGAGAATTTAAAGCTCTATAATCCCCAACAGGCCTCCAATCTAAAGTACCTTTCTTGGGAACCATGTGGAATGGGGAAGCATAATTGCTTTTCGAAGGTCGTAAATGTCCTAGATGCATCATATATTGGAATTCTGATTTTGCGATTTTAAGACGATCTGGAGCCAGCCTTCGGGGTTTGTTACAATATCTTTTGTTACAATATGGTGAACAGTAGTATGTTTTACCGGTTGATTTGGATTAGGCAATTTTGTAATAGAAGGAAATTCTTTTAACAGTTTATGATAAATAGTATCTTTAGAAATAGAAATCTGAACCGAATGGAGATCAGCATACTTTAAATGGCCTACTGATTGTAATTTTGTTTTTGTATCTCTAAGGCATTTCTTGCGGAGATCTGGTACCAATTCAAAATAATGGAGGAAATCCGCTCCAAGAATAGGTATACTTACGTCGGCAATCAGAAAAGTCCATAAAAAGTCTCTTCTTAAATTGAAATTCAAGGATAATGTTTTCTGTCCATATACGTTAATAGTAGAAGAATTTGCAGCGAAAAGGGTTTGTTGCAAAGAGTTTCTTTTTTGATAGGCATTAGCAGGGATTAAAGACACGTCAGAACCGGTGTCGACCAGAAAGGAGATATTTGATATCCGGTCTCGAATGAACAGGCGACGTGATGTCTGCGGCAAACAATATGTCGCGTCTATTCTTCGCCGCTTTCGTTTCCCTGAAAATTACAAGGCGAAACGCATTTTTCAGGTTTGCAGTTTTTTCCGAAACGACGATGATACCAGAAAACAGACGAATTTCGATTTTGACTATTCCCTCTCGATCTTTGGTTACTTCTGTTTCTGCGAAAAGGAACTACGAGAAAACTCGAGCTTATCAATTCGTGCATTCAATTTTTCTATTTCGGAAAGTAGTTTTTCCTCCATGAAATTCGAATTGTTCTTATTTACAGCATGAATTTCCATAGGAACAGGTGTAACTTCTAAAATCTTATCCAAAATTTCAGCTGCTTTATCTAATGTTAGGTCTGTAACAGCTGCTAAGATAGTTTGTACTGATGTTGGCAAACGCTGTAGAAACAATTCTAACATAAATGTTTCTGGGACCTTCAAAGTTTCTGCACGACGTTTCATATTTCTTAACAACTCAGAAGGTTTTCTAGTACCTAACTCTTCACCCGATAGAAGCTGACGAATCTCCTGTTTTGAAGATTCACCTGACCTATTTATAAGTTCCGTTTTCAAATGAGTATAAGGATCTGTGGCATCAGGATTCATCAAAATATCGCGCACAAGTGACGCAACCTCTGGAGGTAAATGAGAAACAACATAGTTAAATTTAGTCACAGATTCTGTAATAGGTTTTGGAACAGCTAATTTAAACGTGCTTTCGCACATAATAAACCAAAGAGCAGGATCCGATCTATTGTAGACAGGTATTTGAACTGCACCTACCTCAGACATTGTGCAAGAAATCCTTTAAATTCAGGAGAGCAGACAGACAGTGCGACGAATTCACAAAAAGAATAAATCCGAAAACGAAACCATATCCAGAAACGGAAACGTTTAGATGCGCACGAATTCTTCACGAACAACAGTCCAAATGTGCATCATTATAGTCGAAAATATCACGTCCGCCAGGTCACCACTGTAGTGTTTTTGAGTGTGTTTTATCATTAACAAAATAATTCCATGGTAAGAAGGTAAACATCCATCTTTATTCGCCGCTCACTTCGTTCTACTTATCTACCAAACTGTTGCCGGATACTCTAAAGTCAATCGGTATATAAAATAGATTTCAGATCTGTTGCCAGATACTACAATATTTTCTTTTACATTCTAAATTATATTTTATGTTTTTTTAATGTAAATCGTTTTAATTTTCTGTTGATGCAATCGCTTGATGCTGTTGCGTTGAGCACGCAAAAAGGTGCATTGTTATCGTTATTGCTCAAATCTTTTGTTGCTTATCTATAATCTTTCTTTTTTTACTTTTGTTTTATACTTATATTATTTGTTTCTGTATTATATTAGAAATAGCTGCATATGCGCCTTACTATATAATACAAAAGAGTTTCAATTAATTTATGACTAATTAATTTATGGTTAATATCTTTGTTAAATTTTGTTAATTATAACTGTTACTTCGACAGCTTGAGTATGGCATGGACATTTTGACAATTCTTCCGTTTTTCTAACTTTTACCATGGCCTTAATTTCTTTAAATGGCACATTCATCAAAAGAGGTGGTTCAAAACGTCCAACTCGATGCCAGTTAATAAGTGCAAAATAATTCTTTGCTTTAAAGTCTATTTTTGGTACTTGAAAAAATCTTACTTCTGATGATCCTCTGTTTTCATTTCCAGCACAAATTAGTTTTCGTAGTGCTAAAAACTTTATATTCTCTGTTATCTGTGAGCATTGACAATAGCAAATTTTTAGGATGACAAAAGAAGCTATTTTTTTGAATAACAGTGTCTACTATATTTATTAAATTTGGTTTCAAATATCAAGAAAATGAGATAAGTCTCCAAATATGCCGCGCTCCTTCTGTTATGGAGGGCTTTGTCTTGACATGGAACCATACATGTGCATATACCTTCATAATATATGTTGCGAGAATAATAATATTGTCAGATGGTTTTTTCTTTGGCCACATACAACCTTGAAATTCTACCTGCAGTTGTTAGCCACCTTGACTGAGCAACTGAAACAGGCTTTCTTAATGCCAGATCAGAATAACATTCACAACGTGAAATCGCTAGGAAAGCATGAAATAGATACTGCTGATAATTGCTGAGAACCATTCTATCTATATTATCTGGCATATTCTCCACACTTATTGAAGAAAAAGGAGCTACAGGTACAAATGCACCACTATTGAGGTCTAGTTCCATCAAACGAATAATACCTCCCTTGTGCCCAGTATTAACCTTTTTTCCATCGCATCCAATTACTTTTAGCCCATTTAATTGCATATTATTTGATAGAAAAAAATTGAGAAATGCTTCTTTTATGGCTTTAGCTCCTCCTGTTGCGGTAGTTATATGTCCAATATACACAAAGCACTTATGTTTTGTCTTTTCTCCCATCGTAATATAATCCGATGAAAAGAGACTGAGACACTGTTAACTTAGTAGACTCTGCAACTGCATTTTGAAGCTTTTTACGCTGTCTACGAATTCTTTTGCGATCTACCACATGCGAAATCTCTCCTTCGTGTATAATTCCAATGTCTTGTGAAACAGCACTGGAAATTGAAGCAGATGCTCTATCTGAAATTCCGTACCGATCA
The DNA here is from genome assembly GCA_013235015.1 of Araneus ventricosus. Lineage (NCBI taxonomy): Eukaryota > Metazoa > Arthropoda > Arachnida > Araneae > Araneidae > Araneus > Araneus ventricosus. The sequence goes on from BGPR01000481.1 coordinate 70,384, forward strand.
CGTTCCCTTGCTAAGGTAGGGAAATATAAACTATTTTGTAATTGATATTCCAAAGTAATTTCATCCGTATCTGTATATGAGGACGAAGACACAGAGTTGAGCTCAAGTAGCTCCATTGATTGAGCATGAGCAGCATCAGCATCAGTTTTGACCATTTTACGTTTTATTCTTTCGTCTTCCATCTGTTTTCTTTTTATCCAATTTCTCTTTTTATTAGTCGCAATTACGTCCACTTCTCTAATAACCATTTTCCTTTCTAATTTTTGATCTTTTATAAACAATCGCTCAGCAAGTGGAATTTTCATGTCTTTTTGGCATTTACATGTATCGAAATTTGTACACTTACAAAATGTGATATCGAATAAACACGGTATTTTTTCATTACGATAATTTTCTAATTTTTGTTGGTATTTTTTTATCGTTCCTTCGCTCCCTCCTATACGTTTTCCCCTGTGAAATCGCTTCTCTAACGCATTTTTTAATTTTTAATTCAAAATGTGCATGAAAATCGTTTTTTTCAAATATTTAAATGTCTTGGGGCACCGAAGATATTAAACAAAGTTGAAAAAATTTTGCATGTATGCTATTACACTTAAAAGACAACTTTGCACCCTGTGCCGATCATTATATCCACACTTTGAATTTTCGATCCACTCTAATAAACATTCTGCCAATTTTCTAAATATAACTTATATAGAATACAGCTAGAGGCGAGACTGACAATTTCCTTCGAAACGACAGAAACCAGCGGCGTAGCGAATGAGGGGCGGGCTATGGGTTATTGATGCTTTGGCAGCAGTTTTAGGAGGCACCATCTAGCAAAACATTACTACATCTATGACTTTTTAAAAGTGAAATATGATGACAGGGTTTAAACATAATACTATACCACTGGTGTCATCTACGCTTGTTAAGCCACTGTCGTTTGGATGTTGGTTGTGCTGGTTTTTTGCTCAAGAACCATGAAGTTGACCATACTGCACCAGAAAGAAATGTAAAATCATTTCAAAATAAAAGCATAAGAATGCATACGTATAAAAACCGATGCAAAGTTTTCAGTCAAAACTGAACTATGTTTATATATATATAAATAAGAGAATAAAAACCGATTGACTTCAGAAATGCAAAAAGATGAACATGTGAAGTTTATCCAAATAATGTAGATAATGAAATTTTAGTAGTATTGAAAAATGTAAATGTTGGGAGTTAAAATTTGAGCGTTCTAGTAAGTTGTGATGAACAGACATACAGCTGCATTGTGAACACATTGGCTCTTGTTTCCCGAGCAATAAGTAAATCTTGTATGCTCCACACGTAGCCGAATTAAAATAGTATCAGCCTTTCTGTCCTTTAAAGAAGGCCAAGACTGGTTTAACAACATGAAAACCACTGTCGACAAATGGGATAAATGAAATCCTATTAGCTTCCGGAAAAAACATTACTGCGTTTATGTAACTTTATAAAGTTAAATTCAATGAGGGAGCGAAAATATATCATGCCGCGAGTGGCGTTTACAAAGCTAATGTATTGACGCCGGGGGGAGTGAAAAAGTCATATTATTCATATTATGACACAGGCGCAACTCACCCTCGCTACACCGCCTACAGAAACACTTGCTCTGTTGCCTTTAACAATTCAGGTGTAGTCCTTGTTCCTTTGACTACGATTAAAAATTACAAGCTCTGCTCCAAAATGGTCTCCTGTATGTTAATCCAACAAAAGAGTTCTTCGCATGCCACAAAAAAATGCACGCTTGAAAGTTTTTGCGTCAAGTGTGCTAGTAATTTTTCTATCAGTGTGAATATTCCATAATAATCAAAATCTTCTATATTCTTTCACATTATTTGATAGATGAAACATGATTTTAACAGTATTTTAGACATGATTACCAAAATCAGAATTTCATTCTCTAGTTATATACACAGGGAGATAAGAAACAGAACTTCGCAGACATATGAGAAGTTGGCGATCGCACTTTCTAGGAAGCGGAATGTAATTTTTGGATTCTGGGACTTTAAGGTATACGCTTAAGAATGATACGCAAATTAACAGTCCAACTCTAATTGTTATGATAACAGTGACAGAATTTCTTAAATTTCGAATGGCAACAACAGCTTCTCTATTGGAATGTAACAACGCATGTTTCATTATAGGGTTGCGCATATATCTTCATCTTGTACCTTACATTTCTCCAAACTACTCATTTTGATCGTATCCATATCAACAATGATTGTAACTATTTCGTTTTAACATTTATATGTAACTTGGATATGTGACTTTAACAATCAATCTTGAAACTTCCTTACACTATTTCTAGAGTATTTACCTTTGTAAGCCTCGTGTCATACTTGCTGTTACGCAAGGAGAGTTTTCTCAGAAGACTAAAGGAATAAAAAGAAAATATTACATCAATAAATTGAGTTTCAAACCAAACATTAAATGAGAGTAAATAATATCTCTATTTAAATAAACTAGTTTTATGAGGCTAAAATTTTTACTCGATAAACTCAGTATATAAAATCAATTGGAGGCGTCTCGAAAGCAGTATCTCCGTCTGTCTGATACAGGAAAACGAGAGAAGCAAAATGAGGTCTTTGATGTTGTTGTGCGCTTTCTGCTTGTTCGCGATTCTTCAGGGTGAACATTTTGATCGAGACAAGATGAAAAATTATTACAAGTGTTGGACCTATATGAACTGCATTTCAGGTAAGGGACTAAAAGTTTTTCAAAATATCTGGCTTGAATGTGTGAAAATATAATTGTGTGTTGTTATTGCTAAAATGGAGCTCTAATCGTGTGCATTTATACTCTTCAAACACCGCGTTCATTTTAATGGACATTTGTGTCTTAATTACAAAAAATGCTGTCCATTCAAAGTCCTTAAATCCCGCTGTCCAAACATATGGATAGTCCCTTGCTGTCATCGTTTAATTATATATTTAATTTTATTAGTTAATTATATCAATTACTTTAGGGGAATCCAGGGACATTGATATACTTTTTTTGTGGAAAGCTAAAAAATAATTTTACCAAGGATAATGATTAGAACTAATACACTATGTTTATACATCTGTTAATCTAATATAGGATTTCAGTCGAGTTTCGGTCATAAATCATATAATAAAATACTTACTACGCTTTTTTCTTAAAAATGGATTTGTATCAATCTGCCGCATATTAGGGGGTACATTGATACACATGGAAATATCCAAAATAATGATGATTAATAGATGTGAGATCAAAGCAAAATTTATTTAATCAATAAACTTTGCATTACACAAATCAGGATTTAAAAGTTTAACAAGAATCAAACTTTTATTTAAATAAAAATTCAGCATTTTTAATGAGACTTGAAAAATAAAAAATAATGTCTCAGAAAATAATTAATCTCTACAAATAATAAAGGAGAATGTTTGTCAAAATATTTTGGAGGGAAACAATGTGCGCCTCAAAGCCGTTTTTGGAAATTTTAATTAATCAAAAATTAAGGGAAATTTTCGAGTTCTTCCTTGACGACTTACGAAAATAATAGAGCAAAAAAATAAGTTTTCCATCATCTGAAAATGCAAAAACTATATTTTCGAGAATATTAATTAATTTCCGTATAGTCTTTTTTCCAATTATAATAAATTCGTAAAAAATATTTTAAACTTAATTTACAGCAATGCTTTTCATTTTTGTAATGCAATTCAAACCGTTTTCATTGTACAAATAAATACTTAATTGTGTGTTTCTCTTAGATAGCTCACTTTTATGTTTTTTCCATTTCTGAAGACGATTTTGAAAAGTAGTTGCTGTGAAAGCGCATTGATACACTCAAATGATGCGTATCAATGTGCCTCGGAGTCAACTGTATGAATCTGCCCCAATAGAACTTTTTACTTAAAACAAATGGTCACGCAGAAATAACGCTGAACGACATCAAAACTGAATACAGTTCAGAAAAATAATTGTTTTTCCTACCTTTGGGAGTAGATTCCCTGGCAGGGAAACGCAATTAGTTAAAGAAATCTCACAACACTAACTTAACTCACGTACTTAATGTGAAATTTACTTTGATGAGAAGATTAGCGGTTTAATTCATTTGCAAATTATCTTTTGACAGAACATGGCCGAAAAATATACCCTGTGATAAGGGTTACAGTGGCATATATATGAGGGGATGTGAACATCTTGAGCTATTCTATTCATCAAAATGTATGGACTGTATCAATGTTCCCGCGTATAAATCTACCCCAACTCCCCCTATATATTTATTTGTTATACTAATTTATAAATTAATTATGAATAGTATTATATATATCCCATCAAGAATAATAATCTCGATTTTTATGAAAATCGGTCGAAAATCATACCTTTGGGTCTCAAGAGGTTATATTGTTTGTTGAATTTTTTACACTTGGCAGCATCATTCAAATTCATAACTACTCGGTCGATTTTTACATTTGGCGAAAAAAAATGAATTTTGGAGTTGTTTCATAATAATACACTATATAGGGCGTTTTGGTGTGTACAAGCATTATGAAGATTACCGCAAATGCATTTTGAAAGACGTTTTTTCGACCCATTGATTTGATACAGATCTACAATTAGTGTTAGAAGGTCACATACCAGATTTCATTTTTCTAAGTCATTGTGTTTTGGAATTATCGTATTCACATGCTTGCAAATGTGCAGACCGACAGACAGTTAACCCTTTGACGGGTTTGGTCCAAAATTTGATGCGGATCTACAATTCTAAAGATAAAACTGTGTGCCGAATTGATTTATCTAGCTAATTAAGTTTCTGAGTTATAGTGTTTTCATGAACACGGACAGACAGACAAACCTCCCGAAGACGGATTTCGTGCAAAAATTGGGGCACATCTGGAAATTTGGTGTAAAGGCCACATACCAAAATTCATTCGTCGTTCTCAGACCGTTGTAGAGTTATCTCGTTCCCAGACAGACAGTCAGAGTGACAGACAGAGAGACATAATTCCAAAATTGTGTTTATCGCACTCAAGGAGGTCTAAAACGTGACGATTCATCAAAATCTCAAAGGTCGAATTTCTCGACGGTTACGATATCTTCGTTTTGTAAACTTCGTATACGACTAAGTGAAAAGGCAATTGAAATTTAACTGATTTTAACGCCCGCTTTGCGTATTGTACTAACGCTTGTATTTTTGCCTTTTCGCCTAGGCGCAGTCTTCGATGGCAATGTCAATATGAGTACTCGTCATGATCCGGGTTTTACCGATAGTTCGCAATTTTTTATGCTAAAGGGGACACTTTTTTTACGAAACATATGATGAAAATTCTAGGGGAAAGCTCTGCAGCTGGTTTCCTCTGTCATATATCAGTGTCAATTTAAATTTTTCGTCCAATTTTTGAAATTTCTTGTTATAATAGAGTTTGTAACACAAATTCTCTATCTGGCTTTAAATTATTGTCCTATTGTTTTCTGTTCCTCACGCTAATGCGATTTTTGTTCCGACCTCAGAATTTTTTTGAAATGAGGAAATTTAAATAAAGTTACAATTAAGACAATAGCTTGCTGAAAATTTTAAAAAAAAATATCTGTGTAGGATATCCAGAAACGAAGTATTATTTAAATCATATAGGGAAGCTCTGAAAATATCTTATAACTTTATCTTTTCATTGTTAAATATTATGAATATACATAGTTTAATAATGAATTGGAAATGCACATGGGCGGATCTTATTTCAATTAATTTCCATATCGAGATTTTTCATCCATACTGAAAGATTTTTAATTATGTACATATCATTCTGCGTGTGAAATAAAAAAATATATATAGTTCAATATAAAGAAAAGTTTCTTTTAGAGAAAGGGTTAATTTTTCAAGAAAAATTGTGGATTATCTGCATTTGCTGCTGCACTGATCTACTTCTTAAAGTCTAGTCAATGAAATTAACGATCAGAATTTATGTTAATAGATGTTATGTGTTTGTTCTTTTTAAATTTTTTGAAACTTGAAATTGTTGAAAAGTCTAAAACGCCATATTATATAGCATAACATTCCATGTTATATTCCCAGCTTCTTTTTCCTCACTTTCAAATTCTTTGAATAATATGCAATTTTGCATCATCCATACATGATCAACTGATTATTTAAGAAAAAAAGTACTGAATTTCTACGTTTCTGAATTTTTTTTTTTAATTTTCAGCTTGTTTTGAAATTTTAAAAAATCTAACATCAGAGTGGTTTTCATATAATTCTTTTTTTATTTCCATCAAAGTCCGAATAAAGCCGTAAATTTAATATTTTTTGCCCCTGATACTTTGATCTAAAATATTTTTATAATGAAAATATTTTGACAGAAAAATTAAGTGCATGAGATGGCACAAGATACGTTTGAAATTTTAACTGATTTTATGCAATTTAGTTCATCCATGCTATTAGAGCATGAACATATCACTCTTGTATTTTTATAAGTTGTAATTTCATAGAGAAATGGTAAATTCGCTAAAAAAAATATTATGATAATTTAAAGTTAATATTTTTCCTTGTTTCAGATGGAGCAATGGCTCGAAAAATGGAAAGTTGCCTCGATTTGTTAGAAGAAGGGGTAAGGCTTCTATGAAATTTTTCTAAGTTCTTTTACCAGTGCTAACTATTTTTAAATCAAAAATATTTTGACAGATCCAAGTTCTGTTTAAATCTTTGCTTCTTAGATTTCGTTCTTCTGAAGATAAATAGTTCTGAAGACTGTTTTTAAAAAGGAACTTCTCATTGAAAGATTTTTATATTCCAATATGTTTATTCGACTTATTAAGAAGACAAATTTGTCTTAATAACTTTTGAATGGACCTTTTATGTAATCCTGCAATGAAACAAGGTGAATCGTCTTCTCTTTTCTCAGTTTTCCCCTAACTGCTCTTTACAGTTACCAAGACAATTATGGTCTAATCTCAGCTCTATCCCCTGTCAGAAGTTGTTATCCCACCTTAAGAGCTGCTGAAAATCTGTTCTAACGGGATATGCTTCTTTAATCGCCCTCTCTTTCCTCAGTAATTCCCACTGGTGCGTACCACTTGAGGCGTGGGTACAGATTTTGCGTACCCAAGCTCATTAAAAGAAATAAATAATTACTTTAAAATATGATATTAAAACTTTATTCTTTTCATGAACGTACTTTTCACATATCACATTTCAAAACGCCATATTGTATCAAAACTGAATTCATATAAATTTTTATTGCCAGATAAAGCTTAACCCTCTCGTACCTAGCCGGGCGGTTCCGGGCTGTCTACAAGTTTTGCCTTAACACCTAAGAAGGCCGGTTTGAGGCGCTTTCCTTCGCTTGAGGGGTGGTAGGGTAGAAAGATGGCTTCATTGATAAGCGCGGTTGGAGGTCCAATTATCCTTGTCGGGGTCTTTCCCACAGCCCCTTTGAGTTCGCCTGAAGCGGAGGGAGGGGAATTCGACGAAAAAGTTTATTGCGAACTGACAGTGTTTACATAGGATTTTTCCCTTTACAAGCTTTCTCTGCACATAATAGGAAATATTTTATAGCTGAATTCAAGAAGAAATCTTTTCCATTCTACTCCTATTTTCACTTCCGTTATACGCGCGCGGAACATATTATATCCCTATTTTTTCTTTCAGTTAAAAATTAAATAATGAACACCTGAGAAATTCAAAAAAGCGAAAAAATAAGTTTACGTGGCTATTTTAAATATTTTCATAAAGATTGCTAATAAGTAATGAAAAATCACAGCATTTTACATATGCTTCATTTAAATGCTCATCAGAGGCCCGATTATAGCATTTTTGAAAACATTTTGTATTAGTTTCGTAACTGTTTCTCCCGTAATATTTCTATATGTCTTTATTTTACATTAACTTTGTTGTTTTTTAGTCCTGTGCCATTGATTCTAAAAATAACGTTCTCTTTTTTTATGTCCACTGGAAGGTGGACATTGGGCGGAACTGCATAAAATCTGTATGATAATATCTATCCAACAGAGATTTTCGATGGCATCAATTCTTTTTATACCCTTATCCATATTTTTTCGTTTAAAAATTACAATGGATTAATTAAAGAGGTGCTTTAAATATTGTAAAAATATAAAACATAATCCAATGTCAGGTATTTCTTGAGACATCATTTTTCCAGAATAACGAATTTAGTAATTCTTACCACCTGTCACTTCATACAGAAACTGAAAAATGCATTGTAAATAATTTTGAAATACATTTAGCGTCAGATTGAAAGCCAAATCTTCAAGACTTAACTTCTCGCTTCTTTTTTGGTAAAAATTATTTGAGTCATGTCCGTTTATTTAAAGGAATTACATAGACACAAATTATTTTATATCTCTGTTAAAAGATTTTTAGAAAGTTCGACAGTAGAAAACCAGTTATCCGATTTTAACCCTCACATGGGCGGTGGTTTTGACCAGGGTTGTCAAAAAATGTGAGCGCCATGGGAAAAAGTAATTTGGCGCCCCGTCAGAACCATAACCAGGAATTTTAAAGCCTATATCCCAACGAAAATGTCTACCTAATAGAGTAATTGAGGAACAAAAAAAATGGCACGAAAATGTCTACCTAATATAGTAATTGAGGAACAAAAAAAAAAAAATGACACCTGTTTTCCGACTGTCGCTTTTCAATTTTATTGATCTTTGTCTTTTCAAAACAAGATTTTGCAAGAGAGCTTCTCTAATACGTGTTACTTCTGTTACAATCATAGTTTATGATTTGTTAACAGATTGACTGAGTATGATTTTTTTTTTGAAATGATATAGATGTTTATGCAACATTACAAAATCTCTGGCTCTAATTACAAGCCCTAACCATAGCGTTACTTTTAACTTATTTAACATTATAATTAATTTTTTTCACTCAAAATTATAATAAATCAGTATAGTAAATTTTTAGGCGCCTTTGGATCAATGGCACCCCTGAGCCCATTGGATAAGATGGCTTTGGTTTCTACAGAAAACCACCTATTTAAGAATTTTTAACGTAGGCAAATTTCCACTTTATGTTCATTTATTTGATGAAAATAAGCTTTCAGATATTCAATAAGGCCAACTAAAGGCAAAAAGAGTCCTCTTTTTTCATGGTTTTATGTAGGTATAAACTTTGTTTTCCCAGAGGAAACAAATAAATTTCTTTGTAATGAATTTCGCAAAAATGGGACTAGTTACTCTGTCGAAATTTCTATATTTTTTTCTGTATGCACTTTTTTTCAAAATTGACAAAACCGAAAAAATATGAACGAAATTTTGAAGTGTATTGTAAATTATTGAGGGGGTTTCGACGAGAACCACGCCCGCGTAGAACCAAGATTTCCGCGCTTTCGTTGTTTCGCCGATATAAAGAAATATATTTGTTATACAACTGATAAGACATCAATTTGGAGAACAAGTTGACAGAACTTAGAAAGAAGGACAGATGTTCGTACTCTATCAGTGAGAATCTCCAGTATCTCATTTGTAGTTTTCGACAAAGGAACGAAGAAACACTCTTTTATGAAAGAGAGCCGTTTACAACCGACAGTAGTTTACGGTATTGTCCCTTTACGTGAACAATTCTGTAAACAGCTAACACTGTGTTGCGCACCGGGGTACTTGCATCGGCATTTATCACGCGCTGTACAATAAGTGAAAGGCGAACGGCGCCACATAAGCTATATAAATACTGAGTTCCCTGCTCGAATGCCATACTGAAGATTTTTGTTCTTTCTTGTGCTGCTGTTTTTGATTTTCTACGTTTTTCCAATCAATTTCGGTATTATTAGTTTAGTATTTAATTTCATTCACTTTTTGCATCTTCATTATGAGTAAAAGGAAGCGTGAGCTTACTAAAGAAGAAATCGAAGCAATTTTATTGGCTTCCGATGACAGTGTCAGCGACCTTTCAAGCGAAGATGATGGCTGGCCAGTAGATGATTCCTTAGCTGATGTTTCGTTTATTTTGAACAATGATCCTGGAGATGAAACAGACGAGGATAAGGCGAACGATGAGGAGGCAGTAAATAGTGCTTCAACTTTTAAACCGTCTTGGACGGAACAGATAGAAAATGGGCAAATTGATCTAAAACAGCATCAAAAATATGGTGGAGGCCCTAAGTACAATTTACCTGTTGGATCTGAAGCAGGGGACTATTTTAAAATGCTTTTCACGAATGATATGTGTGAAAAAATTCGTGAAAACACAAACAAATATGCAGAATTTGTAAAATCTGCTACCATTGACAAATGGGAACCTATTGGTATCAAAAAATGGCGATGGAAGCCAATTGAAGATATCGAGGAACTCTTCAGCTTCATAGCCATAATACTCATTATGGGAATTGCCAAACTACCTAGAATAAAATATTACTGGTCGTCTAATCCTATGCTTGGAAATGATAAAGTAAAACGTACAATGGCAAGGGACAGGTTTGTGGACATCTACAGATTTTTCCATATTTCAGATCGGGAAAATGAAGTTTCACCAAATGATCCGTCATTTTATATGATGCGAAAATTGGATCCTTTCATGTCATGTTTGCGGTCTAATTTCCAGATGCATTTTGAACCCTATCCCCATTTATCTGTAGATGAAGCGATGGTTAAGTAAAAAGGCAGATTAGGCACAGTGCAATATATGCCTAATAAACCGGTAAAAAGAGGAATAAAAGTGTGGGCTTTATGATAATGGACTTGGATATAGTGTTGTGACTTTTTTAACTAAAAATCTTTCAAAGGGACATCATATATACATTGATAGGTTCTACACAAGCGTTGTGTTGATGAAAGATTTACTTAAGAGCGGAATCTACGCTAGTGGAACTGTAAATACAAACCGAAAATATTTACCGACAAATATAAAAAATGTAAAACTTGCAGATAATGGCTCACCAAAATGCTTCCAGTGCATTGAAGAGCCGAATTTAACATGCACTGTTTGGAAGGACAAAAAGGAAATTTTTCTTCTATCTAATGGTGCGAAGAACGAAATTACAACCGTCAAACGCAGAATTGGAGGAAATGTGTCCTATGTAACCTGCCCGAAAGTTATTGCAGATTATAATAAGTATATGGGCGGAGTTGACTTAGCAGATCAGTACAGAAAATATTATGATATCTCAAGGAAATCGCGAAAGTGGTGGATATATATGTTTTGGTATTTATTGGATACTACTGTCAATAACGCATACATAATCTATTCGACGACGAATTTTCCTTCAGAAAAGAAATCTAAAACACCCTTAGATTTCAGAATGTCTTTGATAGAGGCGATATTGAAAGAAAAAATAATTGTTGAAACAGGTCCGCAAACTATTGTCATAAACAAGTCTCATAAAAGAATAAAAATAGACGGGAGAAAAAAAAGATGCATACGTTGCATTTCATTAAAAAGAAAAACAATTTCAAATAGAGCAATTGAGAGTTCATGGACTTGTGAAATTTGTCAAGTTTGTTTATGTGTGAACTGTTTCGGTCCTTATCATAATGAGCATCATTAGATTTTTATTTTACTATTGTTTGTTCTTTTTATGCTTTAACTGTTTATTGTCAATACTCCTCCCTGTATGCTAGCTGCGAATATGTTTTTTTATTTGTTGTATTTTACTGTGTTAATTTGTGACTTCCTGAATTCTTTTCCACTTCTTTTCTTTATTATTATTATTTTAATATTACATAACTATTAATCAAGAATTTGCGTATATGAAAGTTTGAAATTGTGTTAAAAATGTGCATAGGTTATTTTATCCTTTATATTATGAACCAGTGTACCTTGTATCGAATTGCTGTACTCGAATATCGACTTTGCATGCATTCTTCGGAACTGCCAGTGGCTCGTAATTTATATGTCCACAAGGAAAGGCCAAATTACTTATTATTTTACTACCCTTTTTACTACTAAATGCACGTATACAGCATTGTGCTGAAACATAATATTTTAATTATAAAATATATGATATCTATTTCATCTTATCTTATGTTCTCAATCAATAATTTTTTGAAGTATCTATAGAACAAGAAGAAATTGTTTCTATTTTTCATGGATGACTTGCAGTATTTAAATCTCACCTAAATCGGCTATTATTGGGACGTCCTATATTGAGAGAGAACATTGATATTATATATAAATTGTATTGAGCTATGCATAAATTAACATTTTGTTACTGAATGGGCTGAATATGATTTTCTCATATAATTTCTAAAATATATCTTTTGGTAAAATTAAGTAAAATTAAAATTGACAAAAAATTTTTAAGAATGCATAAATTATTTTGGAAATGTTTTTTGATTTATGATATCCTAAATTTCATTTATTTAACATATTTTCTTATTTCAGTAATAAATGAAACTTTAAAAACGTATTATCTCATCTTTTCCTAAATTATTTCGCAGAATAAAAAAAGTAAACTTAATATAGTATGGCATTTTATCTACATTTGACAAAATATTGCTTTATTAATAGTTTTAAAGTTTAAAAAATCAAATAAAAAAATAAGGGTCATTTTGAATTGGATATCTCAAAATTTATTTAATATATTAAGAAGAAAACATTCATGCATGCATGTTTGGAAATATAATACACGGATTATTTTTAAAACATTCATAGTTCTGTGAAAAATACTGCACAGACCTCATAACGTTAATTTATAGGCAGAAAATCAGCACGAAAATCAATTTGCAAACAGCTTCATAATAAAGTAAAATGAAGTAAAATTCTTATGTTAAAAGCCAAAGAAATCTGTTATTTTCGATGTGTGGTATTTTCCCGTATTTAATTTATTTAACGGATTTTCTTCATATTTATTGAGAATTAGAGTTTTTTGAAATATAACACAGACACTTCTTAAAAAGAAGCTCACGCTGTGTTAGTAATACGGCAGGAAACTATATTTTATAATCAGAAAATCATAATAAAAATCAATTAGTACAACACTCAACTGAAGTAAAATTCTTAAGCTAAAAGAAGCAGGAATGTATTCGAAATGTATTTCGATGCGAGATTTTATTTATTAAAAATCGGAATTTTTGAAAATATAATGCAGAATGTTTCGAATTATAAAATAATTTCTTTAGAAAAACAACTCTGCCACTTCTCAGTAATATAATAGAAAACCCCAAATAATATTTTATAATAAGGAAATAAGCCCAAAAAAATCAGTGAGCAGAATGCATTATACTGAAAAAAAAATTGTGGAAACGAACAGAAGATTCTCATATTGAAACGTAAAGACAAACTCTCGATATGCCTTTCGACCCTCGCGGAAAACCGCGAAGAAGTCAATCAAAGTAGAACGCTGACAGCTTTATTACCTTGAACAGCGGGGAGTGGAGTGGTGGGGTAAAGGCCACCCAGAATGGGATAGTCCATTCCATGTGATATCCTCTCAGAAGTCTTCGGTGTTAAAGGAGCTGGGTAGAAAAAGTCCCCTCGGGATTAAAGAGTTAAAGTTCTAGTAGAATTAAAGATTGAATAAGACAGAGGATTCACTAGCTCATGATATACTCCAAGCTTTTGTATTTCTTGAGAGAAAATTTACCTGCAATACAAAATGAAAACAAGAAAAAAATAAAGAAGTTAAAATCATTAGTAATTCACGAGATCATTCATTTAACAAAACTACTCGACGATCAAGATCGGGTAATTTTTCCTTGCTCTGTAACATAAGCCTCACTAGATCCCGGCTCTGCTGTTGCATTGATATTCGGAGATACTTCACTGTTCGTTAGATTGACGCGACAAGGTTGATGTTCTAGTGTACTCTTTTCTTCCCGAGACTCTTCTTCTTGTTTGTCAACACAACTAAGCTCTATAGGATAAATTCTTTGGACAGGTCGTATGATTTCACAATTGCCTACGTGTAGATTTGCAACACGTTCCGCTTAGTCCTTGCCATCAAACCATTCAACCACCAGAGCTAAAGGCCAAATCATTTTGTTAGGTTCTTTCACTCAACTAGGACAATTTCCACTGCCTTGGGACTTTTTACAAGGTATTGTTTAACCCTCTGATTCCTAAAACCATTGAAATAGAGAGACCTTAAAATACGGAAACGTCCGAGTTCCTCTATCAAAGATAAGGGAAATTCACTTCCCCCCCTCAAAAACTACAATGACAGCTGGCACTGTCCGAATTCTAAGAAAAAAACCCTTTTCCCCAAACACATCTGGGCTAGCCACTCTAGCGAAGAAAGCACGTGCCGAGGGTGTGAAGAGAGGAAGTTGACCTCACCGTCTTGTTCTGCGACAAGAGGTTGGACCACTTTGCAGGATTACAGCTATAGGTAGAAGCAGGAGACACCTCAAGTCGAAATAAGGAATTGCTCTAATGGGGGTTAATACTTGAGGATTTCGAACCATATATCGTTTTCCACCTGTTTAAAAGAATACCAATCCCTACATCACGTTTTTCTTCTACAACTTCAACGTATTCCGATTATGTTTGCTTCTTCTAGCTTCTAAAATCAATATAAACATGTTTTTAATTTATTTCCTTATTTATTAATTGTAAAAGATTGACTTACATGTTCTTATACTGAGTGTCCCAAAATATTTAAACAAGCTTTTATTTCTTTAACTCTATGAGCACTATCCCGCCTCAAACCGCCCCATTCGACAGAGGCTTGGCATCAGGCGGTTTCGGGTGCCTGAGTGCGTTTTACGGGAGAAAAGCAGTTCCTTTCTTTGCTGACAATTAATCGCTCAAATTCTGTGCCGTTCTTCTGGAAATTCTGTAAAGAAAGGGAGGATTCCATTCTTTTTCCGTGCACGAAAATTTACTTCAATTTGTGAGGTTCTGGAATTCTCAATCTAGTCGAGTTCAGAGAGTTAAATATTTCACCTAGACATATAGTTCCCATTACAAAATTTAAAAAAATAAAGTAAGAATTTGTATGAGAATACTTTAGCTTCGATGGAGGTTGTTAATAAAAAGTTTAAAAAATTAAATTTTTGTATGGTCTTCATAGAGTAAAAGTGTCAATGAGTAAAATGTTCTTCTTACACTCATCTATGTACAAACTAAGTTTCATGATATATCTACAAAATTCACAGAGGTATAATAATTTTTGGATTTGAGATGCTTCTGAAAAACTTAAATGGAGGTTTTCATTGCAGAAATTCAAATTTATTCAACGCTTAAAATCTGCGAAATGCAAATAAGAACATCATAGATTGAAACAAATTATAAACGACGCATACGGATACTCGGTTTCATTGGCAAATAGTTGCAACTATCGATTTGATAAAAAAATAGAAGGAAAATTTTTGAAAATGAGAATTTAATTCATCACAGGAAAGTAGCCGAATACCGATCAAGAACATAAAAATTATTTGCCTTCAGTGGTGTCCGTGTTATTAAGCTTTACCTAAAGGCAGTGGCGTCCTGTTTTTAGGGTTAGAGTTGCAGAACCCACTAAAATTATTTTTAAATTTCGTATTTTTGTTTTTATTCTTATTTGCTTATTTTTCCACTCTGAGAGTTCAATTATCAACAAAAAAAAAGAAAATGAATTAAAGCGAGAAAAGAAGACAGAAATGAATCGAGAAGCAATCTGTACACCAAACAGTTTTGGAAAGCACTCAATTAACTCATTGCGCAGAAATAAGTGACGTGAGGTGCAATACAAAAAGCTATGCTTTCTGTCCTCGACTTAGCCAGAACTGGATTTTCCGCTAATAATTCCTAATTAATTACTACTTCAATTTGTTTCGAATAAACGTCATTTTCGATCTCACCGTTTAGAGATTATACGTAGACATTTTTATTTCTCATTCCAGAACATGTCATGAGAGAAATAAACTTTATAACGGTAGATTTGTTTGGCATCGAACACTCATTTCAAATGATAAGTTTGCAACTTTGTTTCACATTCCTCTTATCAGACCTTTTGCTTGTATTTCATAAAGGATTGTAAGTGTGAGTTAAGAACAGAGATAACTGTAACGGAGAATGTGCTGTGCAGTCACCATCCAAAAATCTGATAGCTATTCTTGATGGAGCAGCAGCGTGAAGAGCTATATGATATTTAGCTTGAATTTCAGTAAATTAATTTTAAAAAATATTATTTCAGTTCCAGATGAGACTTCAAGTAAGAGAAATTCACTGTTCTCTTCAGCAATCAAATTTTCCATAAATTCATGCGCTGTTTGCTGATCCGTTTTAAGTCAAGGTTTATTTGTTCCCACAATATCTTGTAAAGTATTCACATCGCAGTTAGTAATATGTTAAAAATCTAGGCTCAAAGCATCATATGTTGATTTGTAGGAATGGGTAATATACGCTATAATAACGTTTTCCCGCTATTTCCATGATAAACATCTTGATATCAACTGCTACCAAAAAAGAACAATTACAAAATTCAGCAACGCTCAAATAAATATTCACTACATAAGATGCAATATGCTCACAGTAGTTTACCAACGTGAATAATTTTGGAAAATGTTTTCGGTTCAGTTCATATTTTTGTGGAAATATATACAATATGTGTTTGGTTCAAATTTTGTGATTCGCATTCACACGTTACTATATTAAAGATATAAGTAAAGGATTGCATATTAGAGCTACGCTGGTGCAGTTTTAATACTGTGGCAGGGTCTCTCAAGCCAGACAGGTTTAATGTGATTACCTCGAAAACGCATCTTTCAGTCGTAAATTAATGGAATTCAAATTCAAATATTATTTAACACTTACCGTTTTATCCTTAATTTTTAAATACAGCTTTTTGTAATCATTTTCCCTTTTTTATCATCATATCTTTAATTTTCATCGTTTTCTCAATGTAGATCGCTTTAATCTTTGCTTCCATCGGTATCTTAATCTTAATCGAAACTCAACCCCAACCTTAGAAGTTTGGCGCGAAAGAAAGTAACTTGATATTTCGTAAACATCCGAACCTTACACAACGCGTTCCGTTCATCTATCTGCCGTTGGATGCATCCCTAAGTGTTAGGTATGTAAAATTATCTATAATATTTGGTATTTCATTCCAATTCTTGGTCTATCATAATGCTCGGGGTAAAGGCAGTGTTTTTCAGCTTTATGCTACCACTGTTCGAGAAAGCATTATGATTTCTCTAATTTTTTAGCGGTTCGTATATATTTCACTTACTTACCCCTGATGAACATCTATACGCTTTCACCGATAAACTACAGTCTTTGTTTATCCATTTAAATTTAACACTGATTGATTTTCATGACATTGATATATATATAAGAGCAAAATATCAATATCAGTTAATTTTTGTGTTTGGATTTTCTATATTACTATGAGTTTTCTTATTACTTACTAACATTTTTATTCTAAAAATTTCAGTAAAATATAGCACGCCACTTGTGGCATTTGAGGAGAATAAACATAAAATATTATATGTATAAATATAACTTTAAAACACATGATGACACTAGATATAAAGATATAAAAATACAGATAGAAGAGGGAATTTGTTATAGTTTATGTTGACAAAGTTCCAAATAATTATGAAATCACTTGTAACTATTACTATTGTAAATTTCTTAAGGAACATATTCAAAATAATGAAGCATATATTGACACTAATTTAATAGAAATAGAAAATAGAATTAAAGCTTTTCATAAAAAATTAAATTCCCACTGTGAGAAATTGAATTATACCTATATACTTCTAACACCCAAATTTCATAAAAATCTAATTAAATTTAGAAGTGTAACTAATGGGAGAATTAGTTACTTAAAGAAGACAGGTAACATTTTGCAAAAATATATGCAAGAGATTATAAAACAATTAAAAATAAAATAAAACGGATAATTATAAAAGGAATTTAAGATATTAATATTTTTCAGTGCATATATTTGACTTTGAAGATTTATTCAATAGTATAGATATTAAAGATATGGTGAAAATGTTATTACAGATTCATGAAGATTTCGGTTTAAATAAAGTGATAAACATTAAAAAATACCAAACATTAATTGATCTTGTTTTAAAAGAAAATTATACTATATTTGACAGCAAATTGTACCAACAAATTAAGGGTCTAACACGAGGTGGGCTTGCCAGTAATGCATTAGCTAATAATATGTACACTATTATGAAAAAGAAAAATCTTAACAATAATTATTTTAATATGTATAGGCACATAGACGATTTAATACTTTTTTTATAAAAGATGAAGAATAATTACAAACTAATTTTTATCGAGACTACTTTGAAATTATTGAAAACTCTTCTTTGAAGATTTCCTCGATCTTGAAATTAAAGTAGTAGATAATAAATTATGCAATCAAATTTTTCACAAAAACGCTTTTGAGTTCAATATAAATAGGTTACCATTTGGAAAAGTAACAAAAATCGTTTAATCTACAAAAATATTATAATAAATTATATTCATAGAAGCATAATGCTTTTCACAAATTTCACTAGTCGGAAGTCCCAAATTATTGTATTTTTGAATATGCTTTGAGATATGGGTTTCCTAGAAAATTCTTGTATGTTTATATTAATAAGAAATATATACATTAATATGTTATTAAGAAATATAAGATAATCATCAACACATTAATATTTGCCTATTTCTTAATTATTATCCAATTAAGTCTTTACTTTGAAATTAACATTTATTATGATTTTTTATAATGTATTTAGCAATATACTTTTAATATTTTTTCAAATGTAGATGGCGCCACTATTATAAACGTTTTGATTGCATATCAAATAATTAGTAATTTTTTTTATTTGTAGATATTTTTATTTTTTATTATTCTAATTATTTAAATATAATTGAAATTTAATATTTCTTTTAGAAATTTACCTTAGTAATAAAACACCTAATTTAAAAATACTATTTTAATTAACTGCGGATTTAAGACCAATGTTTGGATTCTGAATCAGACAAGAAAATGGTATGACGTAGTATGAAAGGTTACACAGATATTGAGGTTTACAATTTTTAAATAAAATTTGATATTTTTAAATATTGATAGTTCGATTGTTTAATTGTATGTTTAAATTAATTTAGTAGATTTGGTATGTAAACTGGGTTTTTATATCCTTTCTCAGTTTCTCATCTTGAAGTAATTTGGGACATACTCCCCTTTTTTATTATCCAACAATTAGGCTTCGTGTAGGGTAGGCTTCAGAAATCTAGTGTAACACACCAAACTGGTCCCAAAGTTGATTAGCCACATTTGTTGTTGGATTTCAAATTAGGATGTCCGTTTCAAGTTTCGTTTATATATATATATAACAAAACAAACAAGAAACAAAAGACAAAAATTCAAAAATGTATAAGAAACAATGGACAAAAATTTAATAAATTGAAAAATATCATGGAGAGCCGCTCGTCAGGAAGAGAAGCCCGCCTATGATATTAATAAGTGCTTTTTTCAGCTAACGACATGCAAAAAAACGTAAAAACTTTGTCGCTATCCCCTCAAAAAGCACAGGACAATCAAAATTGGAAAAATTCTGCAATAAAAGACAAATACAATGGAGATTATTTAAAAAACGAAAGCAGATATTCCGAATACACATAAGACTTAGAGCAAAAATAATACAGTAATATTCGGAAAACAATAAAAGGCAAAAAAACGAAAATACTTACCACCGCCAGGAGTATGCACGAAAGACTGTAACTCGCACGAGGTAATGTCGCCAAACTAGTTATTGTTGTTGCCAAACAGAGGAAGAAAAGGAGAAAAAGGCTTTGTCGGTAGCCCCTAATTCAATGCTTGAAATATCGTCGCACAAAGTTTTCGGGAATACCGTTTCTTAAAAGTTGATCAAATAAAATCTTTGATTGTCTCGATTTTGAATTTTCATTTGAACAAATACATTTAATACGAGAAAAATGAGTGAGAATTGTGTTTCTATAAATCTTAATGGAAATATTAGAACACCAGTAGGAAAGTAGGTTGACACTAAAATTAAAATCCTTTTTTTTGTCATATATATCGATACAAAAGTTAGTAACAACATGTTTAATATCCAGATCTAAAACTATCGGCTTCAAACTGATTACTACTTGTTTGTTTTAGAAGCAAGGATGAAGGATGAATATTCTGCCACGTATTATTAAATGTTCCATGATTGAAAACAATAAGATCATGTGCTTATCTGAAAGTCTGAGGATGAAAAAGTAAATATTTCTTTTCAAAATAATCAAGGAAAAGATTAGTTATAATAGAAGGAAAAAAAGATCCTCGTGAAATGCCATGAGATTGGAGAAAAATACTCTCCCCATTGTAAATAAAATTATTAAACATGCAAAAATTACATAATTTATCCCAATACTCAAAAGAAATATTGAGAATATTTTAGTAATAAAAAAAGTAAGGGTTAAGCACCTCTCTAAGAGTGGCTAAAGGAATGCTTGTAAAAAGATCTTTTGAAGTCGAAAGTCTCAATAGCAGAAATGCTGTCTTTATTATTGTGAATGAAATCAATAACCTATTTATTATTGATAATAATCCAAGTGAAACCTTCTGAACAGATGACATTCAGTAATTTTTTAACAGATTAAAGAAAATGTATCCAGGTTGCTTTATGTATGAAGAAGTTCCACAAGTGATAAAACGATAAGAAATAGGAATTTTATGGAATTTTATTTCCTAGGTACTTACCTACAATAAAAGAATCCGATTTCATTTAATTAATTGTCTTTATTTTCACGCTGTATATGTTGTTTTCATATTCAGTATATCCATATAGTTATTAGTTATTTTGAAATATTTTTTTAATTATATTATTCTTATTACTTAAATAAATTATCCTTTCGATTTCTCAAGCTAGATGAGGCAACGAGTTAAGTTTGTGACATTATCTCTTATTTTAATACAGTATTTTTAAAATTAAACCTAATTTTTAATTCCATTTACATAAATATTTCTGAATTAATTTATTATAATTTATAGGGATTGCATATACACAGTTTATTATCAATAAAATTAAACCTATATATACTGATTTGATGTATGGTGTTCATTTTCTATCATTTAGGATCTAGATATATGGTTCGGCTTTGCAGTGGAATTGGCTCCAAGTACAGTAAAGAACCGTTTATACGTTTCTCGTTTAGACGGCGTTTCATCATAGTTCTGATTCATTCCTAT
This sequence comes from Araneus ventricosus, assembly GCA_013235015.1. Lineage (NCBI taxonomy): Eukaryota > Metazoa > Arthropoda > Arachnida > Araneae > Araneidae > Araneus > Araneus ventricosus. Next base: position 91,440 of record BGPR01000481.1, read on the forward strand.
CCATTGTAATGATAAAGTAATTCGTTTATACGACGCGAATCTTCAGTTACACGTCGTTTTCTAAGTAAAGGCGGCCATAAAATTCTCAAATTTTCTTTCTCGGTTATTATTCCTACGTTTCATACGAAAAGTTTCATAGAAAGCAAGAAAGGGGTAAGAGGACAGAGAAGAATATAAAGAACTTCTTTCACCTTCTTTGAAAGACGAATGAACTCCATTGGAAAACGAAATTTGTTTGTGAAAACACTAGTGAAATTCGTTTCATAATGCTGTATTTAATACAAGCAAAATCATCACGTCACTCGACGTTTAAAAACTTTTTTAATGCCTACCTGAGGGACATGAGTCGTATAAAATAAGAAATACATAATTAGTACCCAAGATAGAAGTATGACTTTTTCACTTTGTCTAATTTTAAAATTTTATTATTATTTCCAATACCGTGCAGTAATATACTGGTATTATCTTAAAAGAAATCAAAACTATTACTTTTAAATGAATTTGCATTAGTAGCATTAAATTTATAATCATCAAATTTCGATTATACGTTGTTTACGTCAGTCCCTTGAAAGACATATAAACGGTGCTTTAATGCGGGTCTATATTTTTTAAATCTATTTTTCTAGTTCTCTTCTAATCTTCTATGTACATGCTTAAGGAGAGACTCCTTCTGAATTTTCCAAGAACTGGCTTAAAGGAATTTTGGATCCACAAAAACTTGTGGTCCTCAGTTCAAGCCGCTATTTGTAGCTTCTGGATATTCCATTGGCGTTTTCTATCTTTTAGTTTCTAGGGGGATACGGTGTTATAGAAGGATTTAGCTATTTGCTTTGACTCTGGTTGTGATATGAAATTTTTGTCATAATTGGGTACTTTCAGGTGTTCCCACGATTTACTCTCATTTACTTACATTTACTCTGAGCCTAAAACTGACCCAATTATGGAGCTTTGAGTTTCGTAATTTTAAACTAATTAGTGGCCGTGTCGATTAAAAGCTGCTCTTTGATTGGAAGATCTTCCTGTAGGAGTCCATTGAATGTTCTAAAGTGGTGTAAGTCAACGATATTCAAAACTCCATAATTCGGTCAGTTTTAGTTGCACAAAAGGGGAACTGTTTTGCTTAAATTTTAGTGTGTCAAGAATGTTTCATTAAATATGATTAAGAGGAACGGGGACTGAATAAAAATTTATACTTCATAATTTTTCAGCAGTATATTTATTGACTCGAATAGTATAAAATATAATTCTTTATGTTATTTAAAACAATTTTATGTCAGTCTCCTACAATTTAGAAATTAGCTATACGGCCACGTTTAGAGTGGACACCATATATATTTGTAACATAGAATTTTATTTTTGCTTTTTATTTTAGGATTTCCAGTTGTACGTGAATTACATCGACGAAAATTACTTCAAATTTCAAAATCGTACACAACCTGCAGCCCTCAGCGAATACTGCAACAAGGATGGTGATGAACAGGTTAGTTTATTTTTATTCATAATATATATCTTGTTAAGTTTCTAATAACGCTACATTTGTTGTTGCATGAAATATCATGTATAGATATCATATGACAACGAATATAATGCCATGGCCTATTAAATCATACTGTTTCATCATCTTATAGCCATGCTTTGTTGTGTTTTTTGTTTAAATGTTATTGAATGCTGATTTAGAGTTTAGAATGGAAATTCAGTGCATTCACACTGTTTCAAAGAGACGTTCGTTACACGAAGCGAGGCTCAAGAAATGAATGCCCGCTGATACTTTGAGTTTATGATGGAAAGAAGTTACATTAAATATTCAATCTTATTTGCGCAGAAATGTATATTTTCATTAAGTGCGACGCGCTTCGTGAACCTCTGACCCTGTGAACAAGTTTGCTTTCTAGCTTAGCCTCTCCTGCACTTTCTACTTTCAACCTTCTCTTGTTGTGTTGCTAGAATTATATCTGATTGATTGATTAATTAGAGAAAAATTCTGTCTTAAACTTAACTTAATCATTAACATTAACTACTTCAAATTCAATAAGAATCATGAGGAAAACTACTCCTGGTATGGTGGCTAGTGCGTATCTAAATATAAATTTTTTCAAAGAGCATTTCCTTGAAAATTTAAAACCCTTTCAGCTCACAATACCACAATAACTACAGATTAATCCAGTCTCATTTTAGTACCACTTGAGTAATAATCAAAATTGAGAAGAATAAGCTCGGACACATGTATACTGAACGAAAGACATTTATTTAACGTTTCGATTATGATGAATATATTCTAATTGCGGCAATTATTCACATAAATACTCTTTACGTCAATAAACAATGTCATACAAGATTGCGCATACGAAAATAAATCAGTAATAGAAAAATGATTTGCAGCTTCTAGTAATCACACAATAGGATCGACCCAAAAATTAATTACTTCAACAGAATAATCTACAACGCTTCTTATTATGAATTAAATTCTTCAAATTAAAGTTTTCACATTAACATGATTAATTTTAGTGTAATTCCTCAATCTAAGGTGGCCATTTAAGCATAAAGGTTATTTTTCATCTCTATTCTTTAATTTAAATTTACAATTTTTTATTCACATATATAGCGGAGAATTAATTGACATTAATTGCTGATACCAGTCTGCCTACAAACTTTAAACTGCATGATAATAAAATTTTAGAGCAATAATGGATCTCTCATACACAGGTGCAAAATGTAATAATAATAATATAGGATGTAAAATACACAAAGCCATTGCATAAATATATCTCACACATCACGAAAAGCACAAAATAAGATATTTGCCTAGTAAGTGGTTCAATCTATTTAATAATTAATATTTTTAATTTTAAATATTAAAAGACTTTCCTTATATCTTCAATAAATTCATTTTACAGGTTAAAGCAGCACAATTTATTTAAAATAAGTTCTAGACTCAACTATTAATTCATAAAGATTTTCCTAGACACATATTAATGATTTTTTTATAATCATCAATATGATTTAGTCTTAAATTAAAAACTCATGACACATTCAATTTCATTTTTCATCCTTATTATTGACTTTCGATAAAATTAATTCCTAGATTTACTTTGTTTTAGTCAACTTCGTTAAGTCATTTAAAACACTTATTTAACAAAAACTAACATTTGTCGCTTATCTTTGATGATCACACACTGGAACATTTCTCCATGGGCGATAGACAGGCATAGAAAACGCATGGGGCCTTAAACTCGACTATTCGAAACACGGCGCAGATTCACAGTTTGGTAACACGATAAGTTAACGAAAAGTTCTGCTATATCAAGAAACACCGCCTAAGTCCCCCGACGCTACAAATATCTTAGATCTCTGCCTTGATGTTGATGTACCATGTTACGTAGCCTGGCAGATGAACAAAACATGCCGGTCTGACATGTCGAAACGCATCCTCTCCTCTCAGTAGAATTGTTTCTGATGCGCCTATCACTAGTAATCACATCTACACAACGTTTCTGAGAGTCTGATCAATGTTCATGCATTCTTCGATTAATTTCCTCCTTCAGGCCATTAGAATCCGCAATCTATCTTTCGCATCATCGGCTATCGCTTGGCTTTTAATGATCCCAACAATCTTTAAGTGCCTACAGCAATTTGCTAATCTGCGGCCCCATCTCTCTATGCTTCTGAACAAAACGACCACAACACCGACGCTCATTTATCTCACAGCAATGAGATTTCCGCTATCGCATGGCAGATCAAGAATATCCAACTGATCTCGGATATCTAGTGCCAAATGTTAAAGAGTAGTCTCTCCGTTATTTCGCTTCAGTCCCAAAATCTCCGCAAAGTGGACGCTAATATCTTTCTTATAACATCGACTTTTTCCCCACTACACTTCGCTCACCAGGTATCACATCTCTGCATTAGACCCTCCGTTCAACCTCCTCCAGAAAAATCATCTCTCTCCAGCCTTTTTTTTAAAAATCGCATTCTGTCTTCGTCCCCCTAAAAATCATTTCTTTTATTTCTTTCAGTGAGTTTCCACCACGAAAAATTATCCACGCCCTTCCATCCTTCATTGCTCGAATCATCCCCATATTTCCGTCGAATTAGTTAAATATTTTTATTATCTGGGAAACCTATTTTAGCAGTCAAAAGCCGTCAACGATCACAAAGTAGCCTCAAAAAAATTTTTAAAAAAGATAATGACCTTGCACGTGTCCAGGGATGGTCAGACCCGATATTTCGTTACACCGGACGCGAGGAGTCTCAAGGCCGACATTCCACAAATTTAGATGGGGTGGAAATTTGCCCCTTTCCTACGAGAAATAATTGTAAACAGTCCTTATATATGCATAAAACTGGTTCTCTCCTTTTTCGAATTGAAACTAACTAATTGTCGAGTGCAGCGTTTTCAGGGGAGTGTCCATTCCCCCAGGAAGAAATTCCCAGATTTTGTGTGGACAAAGACCGGGTGAAACCAAGTGAAACCATAGAAACAGTGACGGATTGTCTTTACACCCTAAATCTACTGGGGAAACAAAATGATTTTCATTCTCTTGCAAGAAAGCAAAACATTCCATCATCCGTCCTCCCAATTTAAATCACTGTTGCTATGCATTTTATAAAAGAAAAAATAAATTAAACATTCTTTCTTATGAATATCACTTGTTTATATAAATGAAAAAATATATGAAGCAGAATAATCATATATTAATAATATCATATAATAAAAATATAAAGTTCATTGAAATATCACTTATTTAAGACACACACGCATAGGGGAAACCAAGGATCTATAATTTAAAACTGATATACACTTCGAAGGAAGAAAAAAAAAATATATAAACAAACATGATATCTACTCGGTTCAAAAAAAAAGAAAAAGGAAACCAAGTAATTTAAAAGCATCATATTTTTCTGATGTGAAGAAATATCACCACACTCTACATCGAAGGCAAGCGAGAACTCTCCCTGTGGTTTCCGGTGCATCAATCGGCTCATATTTTGCCACATATGTCGTTAGACTTCAAGAATCAATGATTGTCTGGGGCGTATCGATAAGGGTGTCCAAGGCGGGTCTGAGTAAATAGTTCTCGGCTGGCATACAAGGTGAAGATGTATATGTTCAGAGACGTTACCTAACTAGGCTCCGTAGTGGGGGCTGACGTCAGTACCCTAATTCTTATCGAACTTTTGAAGAAAAATCCCTTGAATAAGCAATGAAGCGTTTCAAGTGTTTCCAAACGTTTCCCTCTGTTATTATTATGCATATTTCGGTAAAACAAATTATTGTTTTTAGATCTGTTAACCCTTTTAAGGCCATCACTGGAAAAGATACTGTAACATTAACAAAGCTATTGAGTTCTGGTAAATTGCGTGTAGATTTGTTCATAACACCGCTTTTTAGAACATAACACCACAGCATACCCCTGAACTCGGAGCCTAGACGGCTCCCTGTCGGTTGGATGGGTATGTATGAAACTTTAATGAAAAGCATAACCAAAAAAAATACATCGAGATATAAAAAAACACATAGAGGGGAACTTAATTGTACATAAAGAGAGAAGAATATAATGATAAAACGGATGCAAATGTACATTAAGACACTTCTGTAATTATATTATTATATTATGAATTGTTTTATAATCAGCTACTTATTCAATTATGACACATATAAACAGGAACAAACACATAGCAATGAAAGGATAGGTTTCAATAAGATTAACAACTTATCGATTGATGCTTATATGCTCGATACTGGAACAATTATATACAATAAAATTTCTAATAATATATATTTTTTAATTATTATATTTAGGATTGTTTCATGAACAATTACTTGTTGAAAAATGTTGGAATGCTCGATACTGGGACAATAATATATGAACCAACTTTTAATATTATTATATTATTTAATTTTAATATCACTAAATTTAGGATTGTTTTATAATCAAAAACTTGTTATTTTACTATTAAAACACATAAACAGTCATAAACACAAAAATTTAATAGGCTAGTTTTCAATATGATTAATTACTTGTTGATGAATAATAATATGCTAAAAAACAGGGACTATTATGTACAGAAAACATTTAATATTGCAAAATTATTTAATTTTAATTATAAACAAAAAGCGGTTCTTAAAAAAAGCATCGTTAGAAAAAGTGCATGTTTAATTTGCAATCGATGATTTATTTAATTAAAGCTAATTATATGCAGTTATATATAAAAGAATTTTTTGGAAGAGTAGGAAGAGGTTTTATTTATTTTTCTCTTGTCAAATTCAAGAGAAGGTCATATGACTAACCATTAAGGACAAAAAGTGCGAAAATGAAATAGGAGCTCCCATTAACTGTTTCTTTAATTGAAAAAACTCGTAAGTTTATTAATGTTTTATTAGTAGTCTCTTGACTTGTGAAATCTAGCCAGTTCCTGCTGAAAGCATGGGCAATTAAAGTCTTTTGAAGAGTGAAAGATTGCTGGATCTGAACTATTTAAGGGGTTTTGGGTATAACAGTTTACAGAAAGATAGGAATTAGAGGCACATTCTTTAGTTTGGTGGTGTCCGGCACAATTAGCACATGAAGGGATGTTGTATCTGCAGTCCTTCGTTGTATGTCCGAAGGACTGACAGAAGTTGCAACGCTTGATGTGGTGAAATTCACTGAGATTATACATTTTCCATTTGATGGGGACTTTTTTGGTGTTCTTTATTATATGGAATTCTGCTGCAGGTGTCTCAAAAACCAAATTCCTTGTATTAGTGAGACGACCTTTAAATTGGAATCTTATTTTTAGTGGGCACTGGTTAGTTTGGAACACTTGAAGATGGGATTGAATTTCTTCATCTGATATATTTTATGGTACGTTATAGAGAATCATACTGGGGTGTCTTTTATACGGATTTTTTATTGTAACTTTTGATGAGATGTCTGGAATTTTCTGAATTGCTGTGCTTAATTTTATTTTATCATCTTCGGAGTTTAAGGTAATTACGAAGCCTGATTTTGAAATTGGCCTAATGTTGTGGATGTCATAGTCCGAAGAAGGAATGGCCTCCGAAAGGATGACTGGTATTTCTATGGAGGAGTCATGCACTGGATGGAGAAGTAATGCAGGTTTCTTAGAAACTGACTGCGATGCTGATGGGGTTGGGCTCACTATTTGGTCGATATGATAACTTACTAATGATGGAAGTGGAACTTGGTCCCTGTGGTTACAATGAAAACATGTAGGTGATTCATGTTGACACTGTTGAAGGGGCTGAGTCAGAAAAACTTCCATCTCATTAATTATTTCCATTGCTTCCTTTCTTGAGGGCTCCGGTAGACACGGAAATGTCCCCACTCTTGAATTGATAATGGTTTTGAGTTTTGCAATTTTTTCTTTAAGAAATGAAGTAATTGCTGCTGGCGCTTGGCGGTTAGAATCATCAGATGAAGGTGATGGAAAATATTCTCCGATTCTACGCCTTACACATATATAGACATTGTGTAGTTTGTGGGTTCCATAAAATGATCACTCCATTCATTTAACGAAATTAATATATTAACTTATGCTACACTATTTTACATTATTACTATGTTATGAAGTTATTTACTATGTTTAATTAGATTCTAGTTCATCTTATTATCAGGATGACCCATTGTTGTTAATCCTTTATTCTCTTCATTTCTCGATCTCTCTCTATTCTGTTTTCTGCGCAAATTAACGTTCATAACGATGACATTGCTCTCTGATGGCATTTTCCTGGTGCCTATATAATAACATACATATATACATATTATGCCCAACGTATGCGTATATTGTACCGAACAGGAAGAATTTAGTTACCATCAATCTAGATAACTCTGTTTACTATTTTGCTGCGTAGAAAACATGTGGTTTAGCCCAGGTAAATATTTGTCATCGTTTTTTTGAAATCTAAACTTTAATTTCTCTGAATTCAAGAATATAGACTGAAATTCTTCAATCTGCATTGAACTGTCCTCTCCTCCAACTTCATATTGCATCAAACCATATCATTACATCATTCATATACAAAATACACCCAGATCCTTTTTCTCTCACTTTCTACAAATCTTTCAATTCTTCTATAACCACTTACAGTTTTACACCTTGTTCTGGCAGCTCCAGAATGGTTTTCTAGCTATAAATATCCTTATAACATTTCAAAAATCCAATTTCCAGTTAAGTTTCCATGAATTTTTCTTCTTTTCTCATTCTAACTGCATCCCTGGTCTCTTAGTATTCCTTTCTTTATGCTTTAGTGTCACCATTGAAACATTTGTTTCAATTTGTTAATATTATTGTGCTTCATGAGTTCCCAACTGAAAGAACACAAATAAAAGCAATAAACGAACGAGAAATCATGTGAAATTGAGAAATGTCCTGATCTTATCCCCATGATTTTCCATAAATAATATATCACAAGGTTGGCTCACTAAAGCCTCATGTTCATCAGCCATTCAAATGAAAGAAAATTGTTTCAACCCAGGTGAGTTTTGACAATTTTTGCTCTTTTTTCTTATATTCTTAATTAAAATTCAGAAGATTTACTTGAAATACACATTTATTTCAAATTATCTTTATATTGATTGTAATTTTGTGGCAACTTTCGTAAAACAAGTGATGTTCTGAGCCTTCAAATATATATATATATATTTCAAATCGAAAATTTTTAACGAACGAATAGAATCTTTGCCTTATAATGAAATCTTATTGCTTCGCATAAATACATTATTCATTGTCATTCTGTGCCTTGTGTTCTGATTTTAATTCATTTAATGAAGATATAATTAGTTCTGCTCCCATATGACTTTAAACTTCTTCCTATTTTTAATTTAATATTTAGCAGAACTCTAAAATTTAAAAATTGTTAATCATTTATTAAGTCTGGATCATTAATCTCGAGTGTGATTCTGCCCCCTGTTATAGTTAATGGTTTATAACAAATGAAAGCAACTTTAATAGTTCTTTTTACCTTCTTTTTAGTGTATCAAAGATTTTCATTAATTTAGTATAACAAGTTTCATTTTTATGTTGGCTGCTACTTTTATGTTTGTATTTATGTTAAAACAAATTTTTTACTTTATTTTTCTATTTCTGATTTCAGTCAGACCTCTACGACAAAATAATGGACGCCTATCGATGTTTCGAGAAAGTAAGTAACGCATTACACAGGTGCACACACATTTTCGGCCAGGTATTTTTTTAAACTGATTTTATGTACATTTCATGAGATGAAAACAAATATGATGTTACTTTTTGCTCACAACCTATTGTTTGTAAGATATAACAGTTAATATTGCCGCACAAGGCAGCCTTGCCATCAGTTGGCGTAGCTCAGCTGGTAGAGAACTGGACTGCAAATCTATTTGTCAGTGATTCGAATCCCGGCCACGGTAGTTTAATCCAATGATCGTAATTTTAATTCAAGATGTAATTTATTGTTTATTTATGTTCTGGGAAATTCTATATCTTCCTTAACATTTTCGCCGTTACGAACGAGATATTTCGTCTTCAAAGATTATTCGCTGTGAGCGAGGGACGAGATAACACGTCCTTTACTCAATGGTTTTCTATATTGTTGCAGTGTGTCCAGTGACTTATTTATTATTAACTTTTCAGCGCATCCCAGTCCATATAATTATTTTTTCAAACAATTTCTACAAGATGGCTCTATTAGCACACTTGTTAGAGCTTTGGAGCAATTTTCGTATCGGCATAACTTTTTTACGTTTATCGTACGTTTAACATACTTTTACGTTTTCTGAACTGAAAAATGTATAAACGAAAGCTTCTTTCAATTGACAAGGCAGTAAAATATCTCAATTTATCTGACGAAGAGACTGTTGACGACATCGACTCAGATAGGGAAAGCAGTTGTAAACTTAGCGACTGAGTTTCCGATTCAAGCACAAAAGATGGAAGCCATGATGTCGAAGACATTTCAGAAGGAGAAGAAGCAAATATGGAGTCACTTCATTGTGCCTGAGGCTTGAATAGTGATGTAGTTAAAATAGAAAGTACTTCAGAAACTACTGAAAGTGAAACTGGTGATTCTCAAATAGCTTCAACGTCATATGAATGGCGTAAAGTTTGCGTGAATTACACGCCGATAAATGATATTATTTTTCAGGGCAGCAGTGGCATAATGCATCTGGAATGTGCAGATCTCTCGGTCTCCTCGCGACCAATAGAATTTTATTATTTATTTGTCACTAAAGAAATTATGCAAAACATTGTATCAGAAACCAACAGGTACGCGGAACAATGTATTCATGAATCAACAGCCGAACTAAAAAGTCGTGTACGTCGTTGGAAAAGTAACTGACGTTTCATAAATGGAGAAATTTTTAGGACTTATTTTTGCAGTGGAACTTATCAAGAAATCTCGCCTTGAAGATTACTGGTCAAATGATCCAGTGTTTTCAACACCGATATTTAACGACACAATGGCAAGAACCCGATTCGAACTCTTACTAAAGTTTTGGCACTTTAGCAATAATGAAGACGCCAATAGGAATAGCAGTTACAATTGATAAAATTTAGCAAAATTAATTAATTGAAATTAAAATAAAATAAAATAAAAACTATTTTTGCATTAAATAGAAAGGCGCATATGCAGCTACACCTAATAAAATATAAAGACAAATAATAGAAAAATATAAATTTGAATTAAAAAGAAAATAAATAAAAGAAACAGAAAAGTAAACAATAATAATAATGAAAACAATATACGTTTATGCGCGCAAACGCATCAGCAAAAAGTAATTGCTTCAACAAAATTTTTTTAAAGATAACATAACAAAAATTATAGTATGAAACAGCAAAGATTCTCCAACAATTGAAACACTTAACAAAAATTAGAAATTACTCAAAATGGAAAGGAACTATAATGGCACACTCATCGGAGACGACACGCCATTAGTAGTTCTAAATGGACAAATTTTCCGTAGAAAGGACTGACAAAAGTCTAAATTTAATCCTTTCTGTGGTCTGAATTTGTCCGGCCACCAAATAAAGAAAATTTTTTTCAACAAATTCCCTATTCCAAAATCAAGAGAGAGAAAAATGTAAATATTCACCCTCTTTCAAAATCAAGCCAAGCAGAAATGGACGCTATAAGATGAACAAAGCAATCGACAATCTAGAAGCAAGCCACTAGCTCCATCTATGAAGAAAAACTCGAACTATTTCGCAGGAGAACAAAAACTCTTTTGATTAAGTAATTAATTTTTAGGAAACTATAAGGGTATCCGTTGTCTTTATCCAATCCGTTGTCCAATAGGAATAGATTGCACAAGTTTCAAAAGATTTGTGATACTCTTCTAGATAATTTTCAAAAAAATTATACACCAGGTAAGGAACTTTAAGTAGATGAGTCGATAGTTTTGTGGCGAGGACGTCCTGTTTCACGTCAGTATGTTTCGGGCAAACGACACAAGTACGGTTTAAATCTTTATATGCCTTGTGAGCCAAGCGGTTACGTATGGTATGCACTTGTATATTGTGGTACGACGGATCCTATGTCTGGAGTAGGTCACGCGGAAAGCGTAGTGATGGCTTTGATGACGAAACGTCTAAACAAAGGTCACGAGCTTTATACAGACAATTATTACACGAGTATTCATCTAGCAAATAACCTTCTCGAAAGCAAGACAAAATTATACGGAATTTTGCGGTCAAACAAGAAATATCTCCCCAAAGGAGTTGTGAACACAAAGCTAGAACGTGGTGAAACAATCGCGTACTAGAAGCATCGTACAGTCGTGATGAAATGGAAAGATAAAAGCAATGGCCTTATGCTTACAACAGAGTATCGAGGAAAAATGATGACCTCGAATAAATCGAAAAGGAGAATCCATTACCAAATCTGATTCCTTTTAGATTACAATAAATACATATGTGGCATCGATAAAATTTATGAACTTCTTTCCTAGTACTCACCATTGCAGAAATCCCTAAAATGGTACCGAAAATTTATAGTGCAACAATTAGATATTGCAGTTTCCAACTTCTATATTTTATATACCAAAGTCGGTAGAACGCAACGTCGAATTTGGTTTCGAAAAGAAATAATACGTTCGCTAATATGTTCTAGTGATGGCAAGGATGCACCAGTTCTTAGAAATAATTTAATTCACCATAAATCTTCTGATATGTCGCGAATGGAATGTCAACATTATATGGACACAATACCCGCAAAATGAACTAAAGCTACTCCAACACGGAAGTGAGAATTTCCACCAAATTCGAGAAACAATGAATCTGTGCAAAACATGCACATTACAACATGCATTATTCGTAGTGCCTTATTTTGAAAGCTATCATAAGTTAGATAACTTCTAAATGTAGGCAAGATTTACCATTTTTATTTTATTATTTTTTATGTTTTTAAATCATTATAGGAATTAGTCTTTAGTATTGTTGTAGGTAGAGATAGACATGTGAAGGTATTTAATTAAAGTAAAATAAAAGAAATAAAAAGGAATTTGTGCTTCGTTTTAAATTTAGTGCTAGAAGGAAACTCTTAGCGCAGAGGGTAGGACGAAGGCCCGCCATTGCCGCGATGAATGTGTAAGATTTTAGTTGGATGATTCTCAAATATTTTTTGACTTTTCCTTTGCTTTTCTTTTACAGTTTTCCTTTTCTTGAATTCTTTGACGGTATAACAGAAATGTCGGCTCGTAAATCAATTAAAAATAGTTAGGCTGCACGTTTTTCACTAATAAATTGTGGCTCAGCTCTGCCTCTTTACTCTCCACCACTTTTGACAAAAGGGGAGTTCGTTTTCCTCTTCAGGTTGCAATTTTAGTGTCATGTTACAAGACCGTAAACTTTATAGGCTCCATCACTAAATTTCGTGTGAAAGTAACAAACATTTTTGTCGCTTGAGCTACGATGTTTTGCTCTGTCTCGTGAACGAGATCGTGATTTTTGGCGAGACTGATATCTTAGTTTGGAAATTTCTAATGAAAGTTCAGATAGTGTTTTTTTGTAATTTTTCTAAAGTACGGTCGTTTAACGCTTCTTCAATTGAGTTGGTATAGAATAGGGAGGAATTCATTTCCCAAATTTTATCTACCATGGCTGAAACTTTCTTTAATTCCTCATTACTGACTGTTAAAATATTTCTCTTGTTAAAATGCGAGCGCTACATCCACAAAGCCTTAAAAAATTTCCACTCACCTTATCTTCAGAAAGATTTTGCATTTCACGCAACAGTTGTGAAGGTATTTTTATCGCCATATTCGAAAGTCGTTAGTAATTTCTGAATCCGGCCTTTCACTATCAGCGAAAGCAGCAATGAGTCTATTCTTGAATGTCTTGCGTTTCTCGTAATGAATTTATCAGCATATCCGAAATCTGAGAAAGAATATCAGAATTTATTGTGCTTGTTCATTGCTTGGGCTACCAGCGTGTGTTTTCATCCAGACTACTACGGCCACTTTGCCGAATTGGCCACTACTTCGGGGCAGAAATTAGCCCGACCTTTATTCTTATATAAAATTAAATATTAATCAATTCCTCCTCAGCGAGTGGGAAAAATACTGGACTATTCATGAATCAAGTGCAGTTATAAGTTTCAGGACATATGTGGACAAAGTGTATAAAACATTTTTAATTATAAATAAAATTCTAATATATTTTCTTAGTAGGCATTTTCCTTTCCCTGGATATATACATAGATTTTATTTTTTGAACTCCCTAAGTTATGCGTGCTGCCTAGTGGGTGTTGCAGATCATTACACCTTTTTCTGCACACTCACTAAATACTTTCGCTTAAATAAACGAGCAGAAGCTAATATGATTGCATGGTTTAATAATTTGATAAATAATTAAACAGCCATTATCAAATTGACGGAGGCCTTTTTAATTAGCAATTCCACTTGTGAATTTCTTAAGGACGAAAATCAACACTTTTTTCTTTCCTTTACAGAGGCGTTTTCAGAAAGACAAACACAGCTTTGATTTCCTTTTGTTTTACTTTATGACTTCGTTTTCTTATATTCTCAGACACGGCCTTGGCCGGCGGAGGATGGAAGCTTTTGCATTGTTTACTAACACTCCAGGCTTTTATTTTATATACAGTCATTTTTTTTAAAAAATTTCCAACTTTTAGACTTCTGATTTTCAAAATTTAGAGATTTTAAACTTAAATTATTAATTTTAAATTTTTTGGAATTTTAGCTATACATATTTTTTCTGGTTTGCTTTTTTACCACTTTTTCGCTCTGTTTTAATATTTGTGCTTTATTTTTACCTGTTTTGTTTGGCTCGCTTGTTTTAACCTCATTAAATTTTGACTCTTGGGCTGGTTCCCTGTGGTGTCCTGTTTTAACTATTGAGTATTTTGTAATGGTTTTAACCGATTATTATCTTCCTTTGTCCTTTATAGTATTTTATTGTTCTTATCTTATTGACAACCTTCTATCCAGTTGTGACTTATTTTTAACTCGGAGTTTGGCTCTTTGACACTTTTAAGAAATCTTTACTTGCTTTTTTTAACAACCAGATCTGATGAGCATTTTCCTTTCTGAATGAAAATCTATTCAAGTCGCTCCGTTGTGTATAAGATGGTTGGTATATAGAATGGCTGTTTGTTTATTCTGTTTTATGTGTTTGTTTAAGTGCATATTATGTCCTTTTGTATACATGATGTGTTTTTATTATTTAACGTTTAAACTTTTGGAGTTTGTCGGACAAGGGTTACTGTGGTATGGCCGAGCTTCACTACCCTGGGTAGTTGGGAAGGTTGGGACCCCTGGGGTTCATAAGTCCTAGGAAGTATTTGGGCCTTGACTTTGTATTACAGTTCTTATTACTAATTATACTCTTTTTTTTAAAATTAAGAACTACTCTTGATTGTTTTCATGTGTTTTATTTCCTTCAGAATAATCTTTTAAATTTATTTTAACTTTTAAAATCAGGTGCTGTGTATTATGCATTTGTGAATTATTACGTGGTTTTTTAATTTTGTTTTAATTTAATCTTTTGATTTATTTCAATTTTTGTGTTTAAATTGTTTTAATTTTGAGTAAGTTAGATTGAGTTATTAATTGATTTATTAATGCTTGTAATATTATTTTTTCATTTGCGCTGATTTGAACTATTCTCTTATCACCGGCCCATGATCGGTCTCACGCCCTTTAGTGTAAGCCTGGTTGGCGTCTGTCTCTATCTTTATTTATTTACTAGTTGTTACCCGCGACTTCGTGCGAGAAGAATTTGAATTATTCTTTTTTTTAATTCACAAATATAAATGTTTTGTTGCATTTTGAAAGGGGAAAGTAAAAGTTCTGACAGTGGATAATACTTAATTGGACAGCTGACAGGAGTGTACTGTACATGTATGCTGATATAATTATGTAAATTGTTTATCTATACTAATATACTTTTGTGTACCACGTTATTTGCACAGCTGTAGAGGTTGTGACGTGTGAATACGCCACATATAGTTGACCATGCGAAAAATATGGTTTTTCCAAATATACGCCTGCCACTTTCAGTGTCTGGCCCTGATCTAGGCAAATGATATTTTTAAAGGGATTTGTTACCTTTCGAACTGAGATGATAAATCCTTCGGTATTATCGGAAGGCGTGGAATTAAAACACTCTCTCTTCTCCCTATATCAGTCAAAACAGTAGCTTTCATGACGTTTGGACCTAGGTGTGTAATTTGTAACCGTGTGCCATTAATGCCGTGTGCGTGTAACCAATCAATCTCGGCTTGTCGGAAGGTTCCTCTGACAATTCTAAGATGTTGAAGAGCTCTACAGAATATGAAGTTCCTTGTTAATGCCCATTACCCTCTCTACAGATGGATGTTCTGTAATATCTCACTGTGAAAATTAAACAAAACATCGAAAGAATAATTCACTAACGTCATTAGATCACTGTGTAACCGTATTAAAAGCTGTAAATGCTACAACAACAGGAAACCGGAAGTGTAAAGTCTCCTTTGTTGTTTATGGTCAAAGAAAGCAATATTTTCTTATATTAACGTTAACACTGGCAAAAGCCCGCGCGCGAAGCAGATATTTGGCTTGAATTTATTTCTATAAGAATAAAAAGAATTGTTAGAAATTACGTTACAAAAACATTTTTAAAACCTTAATAACAATCAGAGAAAACATTTCATCGCAATGGAATTAATAGCATTAAAAAGATCATTTTCTGGTCTTTAAAATGGCATAAAAATAATTGTTGTCTAATAAATATTTCAGAAGTTATTGGCAAAAAACGTCTAAGCATTAGGCTTAAAAGCAGCTAAATTTCGTTATTTAATTAAATATCTTAAGAACTAATTAACTCTGAAAGTTGAAAATAGCACCTTTGACCTAGAAATATGCTCTAGAATGTCGTGTGTAAATTTCATGTTGCTACCGTTCACCGTTTAGGAGGAGTTCTTGTGACCGACAGACAGACAAATGCATGTAATTTCTTCCTTATTTTATGGATATTTATAAAGATAAGGAAAATATTCAGAAATAAAGGTAAATAAGTTCAAAGTCTAACCGTTTCCTAGCATAGCTATAAATTTGCGTTATTTCCAAATCGTCTGCACGTAATTAAAGTTATTAAACTTTAAAAAATTAATAAAAATTGAAGAAAAAATGTCACAGAAATAACATTGGTATCATTGAAAAGGTAAACGTTTGAACTTTACGATGGTATAAAAATAATTTTTATGGAACAATTTGTTCCGAAGCTACAGCGGAAAAAAGGATCACGTGATAGTTGATTTTAAAAATAATTTATTCCACATGTTTTCGCATTCCTGAAGGATCACGTGATAGTTGGTTTTAAAAATAATTTATTCCACATGTTTTCGCATTCCTGAAGGATCACGTGACAGTTGATTGAAAAATGAAATAATCTTCATCGAGAATCGCGGAGTCAATGGGCTTTCTTTGTTAATTAATTTTATTCTGTAGTCAAAAATAATTAATTTTACGTAGTTTCACCTACCCTATGTCCGTTCCTGGGTTTCAAGCTACAATTCTGCAAAATTTTCATCCAAATCGGTTTGGTAGTTTTGCCGTGAAAGCGTAAACAAACAGACAGGCAGACACACTTTCACATTTATTATATTATTAAGGATTGCGCTTATTACCATGCCGAATTTTGTTTGTCCCTGCGTTATTCGACTATTGTGAGACATTGCTTCGATCTGTAGAAACCATATCCATAGATGTGACTTCCAAAAGGGCGTAATTTTGACGAGCACTCTTTATCCTGTATCCATCATTCTTTTATCAGTTTCTTTTTAGAGCTGAAATCAACCATATTTTTTGACATCATTATCACACATCAGATCACCAATATGAAGTATAGGTTAAGAATACAAAACTATTCTCTCTTTTCAAAATTATTCATTTTTATTTACAAAATTATATTTTCTTCCAATTGACGATTAAAAAAAGCAGAATTCTGAATATTAAAAGTAAAAGTTAACCCTGTAAATTAATTCTGCGATTATAACTTTTTATCTTCTGCTTCTTCTGAATTGAGTTGCATGCACTCGCATCAGTATCATATTCTTCCATTCATCACACGACTTTCTGCGTAAGAACAGGTGCTAATATTATTTTGCTTTTTCGTAACATTAATGTTCAAGGAATAACAAACACTCTATAATTTAGCTACATTGAATTTCCAAAAGAAGAGCTCGTAGAGAGAAGCTTATTTCATATTTAAAACCATGACAGCCAAATATGATGAAAATCAATAAAAAATTCAGCCACCGAACAGTTTTTTTATTGGTATGTGTTATCAATGATCTGCTTTCATTTTATTATCTGAAGTACTTGCTTAGTGTTATTCTAAACGGAAACGTAATTGTAAAATAAACTCATATCTAGAAATCAAGAACATTTGAGAAATGCACTAGAACAGATGAAATAGAATTGCACAGATCTGGAATGGAAAAGAAAGCTTGTCTCCCAAACTGTAATAAGCTACTGGGTTGAGCAGAAATTACCTTAAGAGAGACAGAGCTGTTTGTGGAGTGCCTAAAAGGAATCGTTGGTGTAATGCAGTTCAGTTTAAATACAGCATGTAAGCAGCTGAGATTGACATGATGGCTTAGCACCAACATGGATGATTTTTTAAGTGGAAAAATAATCTATTGTTACAATGCAGCCAGACTCAGATGGCAGTCTCCCAGGAACTGAGAATAGCGAGGAGTGTCATTTGTCCATGTCTAGTCTATGACAACGATTTTAACAGCATGGAGACGTAAAAATACACTTCTGAAGATCTCGACGTCGTGAAGATAATGAAAATGATTGTGGCTTTTAATGCCACAAGACGGCCGAAATTTGGCTGTAACTATAAAATTAAAAAGGCAAATTACAGCTACTGACCTGTTTTGCAGCTGGAAGTATCCCTGGGTTTCAGGTGAACCTTATACACACGGTGAGGAGAGTGTGGTGTGCATCCTGTCAGGCCTGTCAAATGTGTCCCACTGCCGGCAGCACAAAGATATTTATAATTTAGAGGGAAAAAGAACCTTTAACCTCGCTTATCGTTTACATATAACGATGGAAGACTAAAGAATATATTTTCAAGACAGTACTTTTTGGAACTATTCAAGAGAAATTCGTACACAATAATGAATCTATTTACATTCAATTTACAGCCAATAATAAAAATGATAAAATTGGAAAAATCCCTTAAAATTGGATTTAGATTTTAATACTTGAATTTAAGCACTTAAGATTATCAGTGCTTGGTGTTTTCTATTTATGAATAATTTTCCTTCTCATTTTATTTTTATACATACTTTTATAGTTTTCAACATTATCGGATTCCTAATTTCATATTTTATGTGTTCTATGATGAAAAAAGGTTAGATTTTAATAAAAATTTCTTCTAATTTTAATGAAAATAATTTTTGTGGAATTCGAAAGTGCTTCATTTATGCTGATTTTATATCAAAAACATCTTAAATGTGTTTTTAAATGGGATGTTTTGAAGAGTGCAAGTGCATAATGTGGCACTTTTCAGAGCCCGCGTTCCTTTGCGCCACTCTTAACGTAGCCACGAGATATTATTTGAGATTAATTGCAATGCCACTGTGGAAAAAAAGTTCGATACTTCGTTTTAAAAACTACAACCAATATTGAGAAAAGGCCCAATGAAAATGTGTAGTCACCAATTAACATAAAATGACTCTCCGCGTTAGCTAATAAACTAATTAGAAATCTTGAACTTAAAAGGATATAACACACAGTACGAATAAATTTCTCCCATTAATATATATATTTTGTTCCCGTTTATTTATTTTATATTAATTTTTTCTTTTTTTCTTTCTTCCAACCCACTAGATTAAAGTCAAGTGATGATAAACAGCACAAGGACATAAATATTAATTTCCGTATGTAGTTAAATTTAGGCGCACTACAATTGCTAAGTCACTAACCATCCATTTTCAGTTGAGGCGGAAGATGAAAGACTCTTGAGCCTAAATGCTTCCAAAGACAGACCTCTCCTCCCTCCCTCCAACATTGAAATTGCCTTCAACTTCGAGCACTTACTGTAATTATCAGTGGTGGCGAGTCGGGGGGAGGTGGTCTCCCTCTAATTTTGGATGAAAAATTAAATATTTATTTCATTTTAGCTGCCTAAAACAAAGAATTATAAAAAAGCAATAAAGTCGAGGAAAGCTAGCTAATTTTGTAACTATATTTTTAAATTTGTTCTTTACCACCTACACTCTCGGGTACTTTAAAGTGTCTATAATTCCCCCCACTCTTTTTCGACTACTGGTAATTATTGGCATAAAATAATTCAGGTCATAAATATCCTGCTGTATTACATAGAAACTGCTAACGAAAATATTAATTACATTAATCATTCTTCATTAATCTTCCAATATCACACTTACTCAGTGGCTTATTTATAAAGGAAATGATTCCTTGAATATTCATTTCAATATACACAAAAAACTAATCATATATTTAATCTCTCACTCTCTACAGTTTTGCCCTTCATTTCTTATTTTTCTTTATCTATCATAGTTTTGGAAGTAAAATCTCTTCCAAGATTCGAACAGCGGACTCAACAGCCGATCTAAGACAAAGAATCACAGTCACTTTAGTATAGGTTACTTCTCCTTCTCTCGCTTCCTGATTTTAAACGTAATTTCTGTGTTCATAGATATCTAAATGCGTGCTCTGCTTAATGCGATTGACGATGCACAAAGTGCGTTAAAACTTTTTTTTCTTTTACAGTTAGTCTGTGCTCAACCAGACCAGGCAGCCTTGTGTTCCAGAGGAGGAGACTGTGCTGTAAGAGATACTTTTTTAGTTGAATTACAGATAATTGATAAATACGAGGGTAAATCAATAAGATGGTAACAAAAGTTAATACGAAAATTGGAAACAAAGATATTTACATTGAAAACATACTTGAATAATGATTAGTCATGTTATGAGAAACAACACATTACAAAACACTTAATATGAAAGTAGCACGGAAAAAATGGTAGCTTAACATTGGGAAGGAAAATAGATAATTAACATAACAATTCTTGGTTATATAAAAGGAAGAAATAAATAAAACATAAGAAAGGCGCAGTTCGGGTCAGCGCTGTAGATTTTTCGGGAAAAAGTCCTTATAAAATCATAAAACAAGTTGTTTCGTATTAATATGTAATTTAACTGTTAATCTCTTTAATACAGTATTTGCACAGAATAGTATAATGGTTACAGAATAGATAAATCACAAGCTATCACAGACCCCTACTACAGGCGATAAACTTGTGATTTATCTATTCTGTAACCATTATACTACTCTGTGTAAATATTGTATTAAAGAGTTTGCTAATTAAATTACATATTAATGCGAAATACTTGTTTTATGATTTTATTCCGACGTTTTCACGAAAACTCTACGGCGCGGACTCGAACTGCGCCTTTTTTATGTTTTATTTCGAGTAGCTTTTGATGGCGCCATCTGTTGGCAGTATATAGAACTACATTTCGCGTATGCGCAGTAAAACATTATTCACTACAAATGCTCATATTTCCCGTTATATTCAAATTTTAACACAATGTTTATTTTACGTATTCTGTAAGTTTCGTACAATTTGAAAGAAAACTCTGTATGTTTTAATGAAAAAACATGCAGAGTTTGAAATTTAATATTCAATACCGATTTTCACTTATATTCTGATAAATATTTTTATTCTCTCACTTTTGGTCCTAGTGATACTCCTCAAGCTCTTTAAAATGACACCAGAATCAACCTCCTAGCTAAACGCGTTTCCCCACTACTCTTATTTATAACCTTACATAAAGCTAATTCATAACAAACACACGCACGCGCCTACACTGGTACGATGACATCACAGACAAAACAGATACTATGCGACAAACTTTGTCATATATGATCGATCCGTTGTGGGGTCAACCATTCTTTTCGCATAATTAGTCTCATAGTTTTTAGCGATTCAAATTTGACGGTGTGTTGTCACGCAAGGAGGTTGGACAGACTGTCAATGTAACGAGCGGAAAGACGTTTTCACGTCAAAACCATCGTTGCTTTACAAGCAACACCATCTATCTTAATTTTTTGAAATTTCAAAGAGGACTTACAATTAACTTAGATATTAAGAAAATTCAGAAATATTCGTTATTGGTTGCGAAAAATTGAGTATTTCCTTCCTCATTAGTATTTCAAAAAACTGAGATAGGTGGTGCTGCTTGTTAAGAGACGACATACTCCTGGTTGAGAAAATCATATAGAAACCTATGTACAAAAGTGTTCTGTGGAAGAACAAAAAAGAAGAATATTATAATAGCAGGACTAAAACAAAAAAAGAAGCATGAGAATTTGAGTTAAAAGTTACATGGTGAAGATAATGAATTAAAAAGAGAGCTAAATTTAAAAACTACGCATAACTTGAATATGAGGAAATTTGAGGAGTCAAATGACACTGCAAAAAGTCCGTTCAAACTGTTTTGATTGTCAGGGAGGAGAGTCTATTGATTTTGAAGATTGTAATAGTTTGAGACATTCAAAACTTTAAAGTTAATTCGGTGGGAAGAAACTGTCTTAGTTTTCAGAGATAAAATTTATCAGTCTCCTCTTCTCAATTCTTGATAATGGGTTGGTTGGACTCTTTCCCACCAGAGTTGTTCAAGGTCTTTTGAGGGTTTTGTAAGAGGAAATGAGCTTGTAAGGCGGCAGCTTTTTGAGAAGTGCAGAGGGCTTCCCAACTCGCCACAACCACAGCAATTAGTTGTTCTGATGGTAAATATCTTAAGGTAAGTTAAGAATGGCCATGCCCCGTTGCAAACAATGATTTCTGGTCTTTGCCATATAGCTGGAAAATACTTGACCTTTGGAAGGATGAGGTGGAAGCTCCTTCCAGTGTTGAAGTTGTGTTATTCATTCTGCCAGAGTTAGGAACGATTGCATGAAGTTTCTTTTCGTGGAAGCTCTTGGGTGCCCGATATTGAGTTTGGGTCCCTTCCAAGGTAGCTAGCTAATTGTGCGAGAAGATCTGCTGCCTCCTTGCCCTCATGAACCTCATACGCTTTATTCCAGCCGAGTTTATTATTTGGAGAGTTGAGAAGGATTTTTTGAATATCCTGAGCAAGTGGAATATTGGTTTTTAAAGAGGAGATGGAGTGGAGGCTGGATACGCTATCGGTCCAGATTTCAATGGGCTGGATGGATTGAGCAGCTCAGGTGCAGACTCTTCCCTGTTAAATTAGTCCAGCTTGAAATACTTAGTTGTGAGGCCAACATATTAAAATTTTGGAGCCAGCTCTGAGCTGTAATGCATATGTTGAAGAAGTTTCCACGGACATTCGTCAATTTTCTCCTTGTTTAATCGAGCTGCATGAGGCACTGCATTGTCGTGATGGAAAAAAATTCCACAAATCAATATGTTTTCTCCCCGAAGTATCGATACAATATTACTGTAGACCGTTTTACGGGGAAAAAATTCTCATTTTCCTTGTGAATATCCTTTGCCGGAAGCCCTTTCGCCAACAAGAAACGCACAACACTTCGCTGCTCTTCTAGCGTACGAGAACAGTCGCCATTTTAAAACGCAGCTGCGCGTATATACAACTGTTATCTCATAAAGTCGAAGCGAGCATCATACAGTTTAATTGTGCTTCCACCTTTTGACATATTTCGATACAGTTTACTACTAATTCACGAACACTCATATCGGTTTGTAGCCTACTTACTGACTTTCCCTCGTAGAAGTGTGGTTTTGTTTGTAATGGGTATTGGGGTCAATTCATGATCACATGAAAAACGTTAGGTGATCTGCTCCATTTCAAATTAAGAATACAATGATTTTCATACAACTGCTGAACGTGAATAGGCGAAATGCAGTATTACTAATGTGACCATTCGTCCTTTTCTTAAGTAGCCTATCCCGTTGTTACCAGGCACAGCTTCGGGGTGCCGAACTGCCCGTTTTCAGAGAAAGAACAACCAGCGATAACAATTTTAAAAAAGGCGTGAAAAATGCTCTTTGACAGTATTGAAACGAGAATTTGACGGTATATCTTGTAGCGTGGAGGTGACGGTACATACGCTATACGTTTCACACACAAGTCGGACAGAAGCCTGCTCGGCCGCACTTATTTCTAACTACATGACACCGTAAAAGTGACAGATTGAGACACTTGGAATATTTTAAATGAAATTTATTGGTGTAAATCGTTGAAACACTTTCACACCAATAATTTAATCCATCGGAAGTTTCGTATAATTATTTGATATGTTCTATGTCTGCCTGGAACCTATGCACCCGTAGAAAGGGTTTTTCTCTTATGAATGAATTGTTTCTAAAATGGTTTCTAAAAAGCTATAAAAATACAATCACAAATCATAATTCTTAAAGAAATGCCATTTACCAAAGTAAGTTTTAGGAAATCGCGACAAAAGTTTTATTCTTATATAAATTGAAAAAAAATATACTGAAACAAAAATTTGTTCTTCAGAAAAGTTTAAGATCACATATATTATATTTTTCTCGTTTTCATTACTGCTCTTTTCACTAATAAATAAAAACTGAAAAAAATTTTCGTTCTCTATAATAGACACAATATTACTTAAAAAATAATAGATGCCCAGATTTGAGGGGAAAAAATAAATCGTCATGTTAAGTATTACATTGCATTTACGATCCCGTCTTTAAAGTTTTTCCTTCGATTTCAATACTCATTGTTGGTCTTCTCAGATTTCCAGAAAATTTGTACATGTACAATCGGTTTCTTGCGATTTACATTTTCCCCCTACCCCTTTTCCTCTGGTCCTTCAAAAACTCTCAAAGAGATATAGTACTCTTATTATTTTACAGTTTGAAAAATAAAATCTGTATTATATTCATTGTATTTTCTTTCATAATAATTCTAATAATTATGTAAAAACTTTAAATAAGTATTTTGGACATAATTATTTCTTAAACTTTATTTAATTTATTTAATACCTTTTTCATTACCAATAAAATACTTTGTGTTCGTAGGTCTTATTAGAAAAAATATACGATAAACAATAATTACATTATTCGTAACATATTATATACATTTTTTTCCTTTTACTAAAATTGCATAGTAGAATACAATCTTATAAAATGCTTAATAAACCAGCACATACCAGTGTGTCGGAATAGTATTTATCGTTTAAAGGACACTATACACAGTATGAAACACGCCTAAAACTTTCACTTACTTTGGATTTTCGTAGCTCAATCTTATATGGAATATATGAGATCCGACTCTTACTCTGGCCGATGGTTAAGAGGGAACCATCTGGTATTAGTGAAAGTAAATATTAAGATCAAAAATTTTAACAAAAAGCAGAAAATTTTGATATTTTCCAAAAAAAACGGTCTGTTTTTTTTTCAAGTGGAATAAAAATTATGTAAAATATACAAAAGGACAAACTAATTATGTTGTGTTTTAAAAGAAGTGAAAATTGTTTCTTATCCTTAAAGTTGTGATACATTGAAGGAAACAACTTTCGAAATTTTGCTTTTCTTTTTTTCAATTAGAAAAAGAAAGAGAATCTAGAAAAAATAACTTCCCATTCAACCTCATTCTCGTTAGTTTATAGTGCCTTCGAACCCCGAGGGTTGAATGTTCAAGACCCCATTCCCACAAAGTACAGCCGTATTTGGGGCTTGTTGAAAGAATGATTTAACTTTAGTTACGTTAACTCGTTTTGACACTATTTTGGTAACCACTTTAACGTTATTTTTGGACAGACCTCGTAATTTTTAACCGCGCTCAGATGACGAGGATGGCACCTGAGCACACACCTCTCTCCAATGCACCCCTCCCGACACCAGCAGAAGGAAGTTTGGCCCCCTACGTATCATTTAGCGTGCAACAGCTACACATACATCTTCAGTTGAATAGGGTTTCGAGCCTCGAGCCCTCCGGCGCCGAAGTCGAAATCTTACCACTGGGAAACCGCGACCCTGGTGAAGCATTCAATGGATGCAATGGATGCTCGCTGATGAGGCGTGGAGTATTGCAGAGAGGAATATCGTCTCAGATATCGTCCTCATCATATTACCCTGGTTAAATCTTGCAAGGTTCAACCCATGAATAAAATAACTTCAAGATCGGACTTAAATATAACCAACTCAAATAAAATCAAAGCGCATTATACGAAATACCAAGTATATATGTATTACATATTACAATATTAATTTCATATATTCCTTAAGAATAGTGTTTGTAGGGAAAGTAGCCTCATTCGTTACTTTCGTTTTTCTTTCAAATAAATGCCAACATTTAGAAAAAATAACCTTTCTTCACGCCCATAACTTTCTCTAAACCATGCAGATGTCCCAGAAACTGTTATGTATGAGTTGCATGAAATTTTTACGTATTAATTTATGTATTTAGAGACCTCGTGTCGTTTCCTCATTTTTTAATGAAAATTATAAAAATGCTAAATATTACTTTTTTTTCGTTTCAGGATTGTATTTTCTTTTATCTGGAAGAAAATTTTCCGGACGATGACTGCAAAATTGACTGATGACTATGCAGAAGCGCATTCAAAGCATATTGCACCTTTTTTTATTGAAATAAATAAAAATATAACTATTTTTGAATTAATCTTTAAATATATATAAAATCGTTAATAATTTTAATTTTTTTTATATTTACATCAAACAAGATTATCGGGAATTGTTCCCTTCTGTATTGCAAAGATATGTGTTTAACTATAACCCCAACTGCCGTTTGGGTGTTGCTTTTGTAAGAATGACTGGACTGTCAGATGGGCTGCAGTCGGGAGCATCTTCTTCATAATCGAATAAATATTTGCTTAAAATTCAACTGAATGACTTTTATTCGACATACAGTTCACTAAATTAACATGTTGGTTGATTTCGGTTTAATAGCGCAAGAACCACATTTGACCATACAGCTCCAAACATACTGTTTGAACTAAATTAATAGGACCCAACAAAAATGTTTATGATATGAAAATAATAGTTTTGTGTGTTTCTTTAATAGGTTTGGCAAAACATTACTTCGGGATGAAACTTATTTTAAGGATGAGACATGTTAGAGATTTTCAATCTCATTCACAAGAACTCATTTCACATCAAATCACTGCAAACTATCTTCATTTTTATTTCTGTGTAATATGAATTCCAACTAACGGACTTTTTTTCCACTAACGTAGTAAAATCTTCATATGAGAGCAAAGCTGAGATACAGAAACGCCGGAATCCGAAAGATTGTGGGCATGTCTATAATAGTTTTCGAGATATTTACAGAAAGCTGCAAATTCGCACAAGCGACTGGTAACACCCAGTTACGCGTACTTTTTGAGGGAACGAATGTTATCATTTCGTGAAACACGAGCTTCACCAGACATTATAAAATCGCGGTTGGATGAATATTATTTTTAGTTTTCAGATTAGACGATTTAATTTTAAATGTTTATTTTTTTTCAAAAAAGGAAAAAAAAAATTAATCAGCTGATGTAAAATTTATCAGTTTGAGGTAGAATTTCTTATTAGAAGAAAGAATAGATATATTCTTTAATTTTGATTTTTAAGTTGGTGCAAGTTGTGCAAAATATACATATTTATGATTTTTTAAAAATAAAATTTGAACACCAGTCAAATAATTTGAAAATGTCAGAGTTTATTTGAAAGTTAAAATAAATAAAGAAGATGAACATTGCCTATTTATAAATGAAAGTCAAAATTGTTAACAAATTTTTGCCTCGCATTTTGTAAATTAGTTTTGACGTAGACTTACGTCTGTCTATAGTGGTCTAATGCTGTGTCGGGAAAGGAAAAAATTATGACGCTTTTCGTGGTATTTTTAAACGCTTATATTAACCAAATATTATAGAGAGTTGGTTTTAGTTTCATTTAACAGAGAAGGGTGGACAAAGATTGAAAAAAAGAATTTTAGAATTTGGAATTACGGTTTAGTCAGAGTCGAGCTGCAAAGTTGGTTAAAATCACTAAAGATTTTGATGATGTCACCGGGATGGATGCCCGCACAAGCAGACTAAGGCAATCAGTCATCGATCTGAGGTTCACGCGAAATATTACTCAAGAATTATTGAATCACGTCGAATTTCGTGGTAAATTTAAACGCTTATAGCTCCGCAACCAAATAACATGCAGTTGGTTTTAGTTTCGTTTAACAGAGAAAGGTAGACGTTAAAGATTGCAAAAATAATTTTGGAATTTGTAATTACGGTTTAGCCACAGTCGAGTTCCAACTTTGGTGGAAAATCAGGAAAATAGATAGAGTCACATAGTCACATTATACTGATAGTCACTATAGATTAGAGTTAATAGTCACATAGAGCTATTAGAGTTAATATCACAGAGAGCAGAAAGTCACAGTTGATTAAGATAAGTAAGTCTACGACCCTCAATACCAGCGGCCGTTTCGTAGAGACACCTTCCCGTCGAATTTTTTTTTTATCTTACTCTTTCAACGAAAAAAAATCTCAAAAATAACACACTTTAATTTTAATGCTATTTAAATACCTGATTTCATCACAGCAAATTTTTGTTTATTTTTATGCTCTTCAAAATTTAAGAGGGTTGATTTTTATAGAACGAATGTTTTGTTTCTAAAATCTGAGGATTTAAGTAACGATTGTTAATTTATGGTTCAAACAACAAATTGTTAAGCCATATAAAACTATCGCCTAATTGGTCATCATTGTTCTTATTCAAATTAGACAATAAATCACTTGTTTTATCGCATGACATTATTTCTCACAAAAAATAAATAAATAATATATATTTAAGAAAGGCAAACGCTATAGACTTAACACAAAACTATGTTTTTAAAAAAATCAGGCAGTACAGGGAGAGTGGCTTTATTCGGACCGGTCGCTAGATTGAACAGGTATCATAACTTCAATTTTATTGAATAATTGGTCATAAAATTGGGAAATAAATGGGGTGTAAGAAATCATTTTTAAGGGAAAGGGCTAAGTGGTTTCAGTTAGAGAACACGTGTTTAGATTTAGGCATAATCAATTAATCATTTTAATAAAACACAAAAAGCCCTTACACTCTTTTAAAGTGACTAGAAAAAATTTTAATATATCTTCAGATAGAAAATTTGTTTGGCTAATCTTTAATATAACATTTTTATTAAAATAGTTTGAAAATAAGTTTACATGAATTTTTGTTGTTGTTTTTGTCCAGAAGTTGACTAGAGTGGATCAAAAACAGTTGCCTAAATTCGAGTGTTTAAATCAATGAGATTTCTTGTCTTAGCTCTCTCACATCGAGCAAGGCTCTCCGGGGCGGTCTAGAATTTTCGCCTTAACATCGACCGAAACCCGTCTGAGGTGGTTGGCGTCTTTTGAGGGGAGGTCAGAATCTGATACTACTTCGGAGATAAGCTCGGTGGGGTCCAATTTTCCTTGCCCATCACCGCCTATTTCCTTGTGCCCTAAGGGAAGGTTCTGACAGGGGTTGGGATAAATGACCATCCCGATTGGGAAACTCCAATTAATGTCACTGCCTCCCAAAAAGTCACCGTCTTAAAGGAGCTAGAAGAAACAAAGGGAGAAGAGGAAGCGATACAGTGCATAAAATGTCATACTTGGGTTAATGCAGTGCAGGGTGACTCAAAAATTTTTTCAAATAACACCTCGCTCCCCAGTGTTTTCCCCATTCCTTTTGGTCCTAATAGAAAGTATATAAAGTTTCAGTCCTCTAAGTTAACGGTAGGATTTGCGTGTAAAGCACTGAAGTTTGAAAAAGATCTTAAAATGTCATATTTTTAAAATTTAAAAGAAAAAAATATATGGTTCCTAATGTGTTAAAACTCGTTAATTCCTATGGACATATTTGTTAGAATATAAACACAAATATATATTAACTGTACCCTTAGCCACTTGGGAAAAAAGCATAAAA
Organism: Araneus ventricosus; assembly: GCA_013235015.1. Lineage (NCBI taxonomy): Eukaryota > Metazoa > Arthropoda > Arachnida > Araneae > Araneidae > Araneus > Araneus ventricosus. The sequence continues at coordinate 120,826 of BGPR01000481.1, forward strand.
TGGCAAAATTCTGCAATAATTCTGCGTTGTTGCTTTTTGGGCAACAACATACGGCAATTACTGTATATTCACAATAACAGCTTAAAAATTTATTAAAATGTTAAAGACCGATTTAAAAATGAATGAAGTGATAAAATCTACAATTTTATTTGACAGTTCAACACATACCATTAAGAATCAGATTAAATACTCACAGTAGTTAATTGTCCAAACAACTTGTAAAAATTTAAATCACTGCCAAATAATCTCATGCCATCACCTTAACTATGTTAAATTTCATTCAAAACTAGTTTCTTAAAGCAAGGAGTTTTTTCCTTATATTCTTTAACAGACTGAAGTAGATTTTGAATGTGATATTCATTTTTACTTATCGATTGACTAAATTCTCCCATTAGTTGTATCCCTCGTTCGACTCTGTCATTTACTACTTTTAAGTTCTTGATAAAAGCTTTCATTTCTTTGTACGTGAAATCTTCTTCCCAGGCAGAAGGATTATTATTAAACAAGGCTTCAGCTTGGTTCAACAAATGAGAAATGAACCACAACATCGGTCCAACCAATTGATGCAGCTTTGTGGTATGATTTTAAACAGGGAAAACTGGGACATCAATGGGAACTGATCTCTCACATACTTTGTATTTCATTACGGTTGTTGTAATCTTCTTCTTTCGAAAGTCTTGAAACATATTTTCTAAGACATTTTCTTAGAAAATAAAGAAAATGTTTCTTCTTCTTTCGTCAAATACCACAAATGTCAACTTAAAGTTAAAAGGGCAGCTTTGGCAACACCAGATTCATATTTCTAGTGCAGGTTCTGGGACTCCCAAAACGAATAAAATAATTTATATGTTACAGTCAATTTGGATAATCGGTTACTGTATATAATCACCGGCGATTATCTATAATAACCAAATAAGCCGGTTAAAGTAGATAATTTATGAAACTTTATCACATTAACCGGTTATTGCCAATCGAATATGACCAATTTTATTAATTACATGGACATGTGTTCTCATTGATTGGTAAATGTGATTAAATAATCTTTTCGGGTAAAATGACGATTATAGCTCGTCATTCTTTTTCATGCTATACATCAACGTACCATGATTAAATCTTACTGGAAGGGGTTGAGCAAAATTATTCTAACAATCAATACGAAAGCGAAGCTAATAGATCCCGTCTCCCGCTGCCAACGAGGTCGTAGGATGTTTTCTAAGTTAAAAAAATTTGCCCGGTTCCCATTTTAGATACCCCAGACATCGAGAGCACAATTTTTCAAATTCAGTTGAATAATTAAAAACACATATTCCTTACATTCAATGAGCTAGCGAAGTAACTAGGTTCCAGCTCCCACTGCTAGCGAAGCAGTATGACTCTTTTTAAAATAGAAATTTTTGCCCGGTGTCTATTTAAGATGCCACAGGCATTGCGAGCGGGATTGAAATTCTACATTTGAAAATGGAGATAGTGTAAAGAAACCCACAAATACTTTGGTTTCGAAAACATTTCACTTTAAGTGATTAACCTTTAACGGTGACACAGGCACCTCAAATTTTCAAATAGAATAAACCATAATATATTTCAAAAGAAAATAATTACATTGGCCAAACTTCATTGGTAATTCTTCATAATAACCGATTATTGTGAGAAATTCTCATAAATTATCCACTTTAACCGGCTTCCTTTGTAATTATTTATAATCGCTGGTTATTATGCATCATTACCAATGTGTTTATCCAAAAAAACTGATTAACCATATTGAAAGTAACATATATATTGTTACACAAATAGTCCGTTGTGTGTAGAGTGAAAACAGTCCAACAAGCAGGATAATGGAGAATGACGATTTATTCACAAATATTTTGTAAACACGAATCACAGGTAGGAGGAACATTAGATCTTGTACATATTAGCAACGCAAACAGACAACAAATCACTAAAAATGATAGTATCAGCACTTTCGATAAAGCTCAGCTCGCAAGCTTTCCGGCTAGCACTGCAGACGAAACTCTAGGCGATTCCTCGGTTCCATTTCTGTGCTGTTCACTGGCTGAAATCAAAGGAAGTTCCTCTCCTCCTCTCCGCATCTTCTTCTCCTCCAGGTGAACTGTAAGCTTAAACTTTTGAAGAAAGTACAGGCCGAGAATGGATGGTTCGGTGATGTCGGTTACGTAAACTCTGTTTGGAGTTTTCTGGATTCACATTCAATTGATGCTTCCAGTTTACCGTGTATTCATTCTTTATCACCAGTTGCAGTCGTTAAACAAATGTTAGGAGCCGTGTAAATAAGTTGATTCTTTCATTTCTGTGCCAAGTCTGCTCTCAGTAGAGTTACACTGGCACCAGTGTCCACCAACATCAAACACGTGGTACCACACATAGATCCTTCCAAGAAGAGACCAATTTTTCCTCTGCTGAGCGTGGAAACTTTGTCCTTCTTCAGGGGTTTTCTTCAGGAAAGGCAGCCTTCACCTCGCTCGATCCTCCTTTCAACCTCGTCCTCTCCTTCCTAGATCTTTCCTTTCACAGCTTGGACATCTTCTATTTTTCCTTTACAACTGTTAACATGATCTTTAATTCCTTCGACGTGACTCTCATATTTTCTTAAATAGCTCGGATTAAATCTTCATTTCTTCTTGCCCTTGCTCTATTCTATTCTTAATTTCGTCTTACCCTTGCTCTATTCAATTCTTCAGTTTTTCTTGTCCTTGTTCCATTTTCTCCTGTCCGGATCGCAATTTTCCATTCATTTCTCCTTGACCAGCTTCCAGTTTCAATTCCAATCCGGCCTTCATCTCTTCTTGCCTTTTCTTGAAGCAATCAAGCAAAGCAAGCAGTTCGGCGTTATCAGCCATATTTGTCTGTTATCTCGTATTTACCATACACAACAAATCTTACTTCTGACAGGCACCAATGTTACCTAAAACGTCCGGGGTGTGTAAGGTGAAAAGAGTCCAACAAACAGAATAATGGAGAATGGCGGTTTATTCACAAATATTCATGAAAACGCGAAGCACAGGAAACAGGAATAATAGTTCTTGTACAGATTAAAAACGCAAACGCACAACAAATCACAAAAAATGACAGTAACAGCACTTTCAATAACGCTCAGCTCGCGCTGCAGACGAAACTCTAAATGATTCCTCGAAGGCGTTCGCACTCCAAAGACGTTCGCAGTCGATCAACACCTTCAGAGACCAAAGACGATTCAACACATTCCAAGTCGATTCACCCCTGTGATCCGAACGCGGCGCTATTTATAGTCTCTCGGACATGCCGTGACGTCACATGGAAATCTGTGGAGAAATCCTGATCACGGCTCCTAATAGAGATATCGAGAAAATAATCGCATTTTTGGGAATCTTCGATTTGCGGCCAAGTCGCCAAAATTGTCGCCAAGGTCACAGGTCCAGCCTGGCCGTTGCAGGTCATTCCATACTTACTCTTTTAAAACTCTTCCCAACAATTAGACTAACATTGCTAGGAAGCGACATTTCATGTTCGTAACAATATATGTGCACACACACACACTCACGAACACAGTGCATGAGCCCAAGAATAACATTTTATGCTTAACTTTCGTCATGTACACTTTCAACTGTAGATAGTGAAGAAGTAAATCATTCTGATGTTAGGGAAAGGAATGAATACTATTACAATAAAATGCAAGATGTTACTAGAGAATATCTGCGAAATATTATGATACTAAAGATGCATATGGGTATGGTGAATATGATAGTAATAGTACAAATAGAGTGGCCCGCTCTTTTTGTTCCCAGCGTTATTGTAACGGTCTTGGTAGACAGTTCTATTACTTTTGTTGAATGATTTGTATTCAAATGTGGCCGAATGCCTGTGAGGCATAAATAATTCATAAAACGCCAGTTCTAGACTAAATGTTTAATTTAAAAATATTTTATAGTATTTACAGTAGTACTAAATTAATAAGTTGTAGAAAACAGCCTGGATGGCCAAAGGATTTTATTCGATTTCAAACGAATGTCCATGGGAATTTTAGCAACATCGGCTGTCTTCCCCTACTTCCGCAAAGTCACAGTTAACAAATGTTAGTCAATAAAGTCTGGAAGTCAATAAGAGTCAGTTAATGGATGCTGAAATACTTTAGCGCTTGAAGAAAGACTAGTAGTTTCTGTTGGTTCCCAGTAATTCTTTGAAGCAGTTCTTTATAGGAAAGAGGTGTTTGATTATCAATTTGAAGCTTCCCCCAAAGTTTTACTCTATGTATTGTATTATCTTATTCATAACGATGAGTTCGATATTATTTTCTTGATTGCATTTATGGCATGTAGGATTATCGTAGAGCCCAAATTTGTGTAAAAGGGATGGAGTACTAATCATACGGGTGAGGAAGCGTGAAATAGTGATATTTTCTCTTTGTGTTTCATCCATGGAGAAAGAGAGATTACAGAAGGAATATCTCCCAGAGAATCATAATATTTGCTATTTCTGAAAGTTTCAGTCGGGGTTTGAATGACGATTTTTTGTAGGTGTGAGACGATACCTTCCGCTGCGATCCAATCTAAGAAGGGAGTAGAATTTGTTGCTGTTTCCGCGAGAAAATCTGCCTTTTTCAAAGGTACAATATTTGAGTTATGACGACAAAAACAAAAGACGACTTCGCTTCCAAGCGTCTTCCTCTCGCTTCTTCACCCTTCAATGTGGACATTCTGGTCTCCCTTCCACTGGGACGGCCTTGACCGCACCCCGAGGTGTAACATTTGGCCGTACATCGCTCTTTTGGGTGGATTGCCTGAGAGCGGATCCTTACAGTAATACAAAAATTTTTAATATTAGGACATTTTAGAATTCTAAACATAACAAAAACATTTGAATTCTGTGCTTCCCATTGTAAGAAGAAAATTTCTAGATATAAAGAGAATTATTACAAATCTAGCATCACGTTTTAAGATAATCCTACTAAGTTTGACTATTTAGATAAATTAAAATTCCAGAGATGTAATAATAAAAGATGCAAAACTTGCATTATGATGAACAAAAAACAAATCAAAGATAATTCAAGTTATTTGGTTGGTAAATCTTATAATTGTATATTTAAGATTAAATATAAAAAATTGTAATTACAGTTATATAGGTCAAACTTCCAACACTATTTATAGTAGAATTAATCAGCATAGGTCAGATACTAAGAACTTCGAAAAAATAAAAATATATGAAACAAAATAGAAATAGGGCATTTTAATTCACATGCTTCTGACTATCTCTACTAATAATATAAGAGAAAGTCTGTGTGTCTGTTGGCGGTCTACACAACAGACCGTGGAACGTAGAACTACCAAATCTGGCACAGATATACTTTGAATGCTGGAGATGTGTACTACCTCGGAGTTGTTTTTTTTAACTTTTAGTTCAAATTTAAATTATTAAATTAAATAAAAACACTTTTGTAAATTTCACAGAAATCGTGATTATTTACTTATTATCGAATGGCAACAGTCAAATGTAAACAAACCGCCGTACAAACCTTACAACTTCTCTGGTACAAAATTTGAGACCGTTCAATTGATCGTTTTTTCAACCTTCGCTTAGCTAATGTATGGAACTGCAACATATAATTAGAAATGCCCAAAAGAGGGCTCGCCGTGTCATCTTATAAAGAAATACAGATAACAGAAATAGGCTTAAATCTCACCCAATACCGATAAGTAATTGCAATGACTTTCCAATCGAAACTGTTATTGCATTGGAGCTAATAGTTATTTTATGGATAATAATGAACGACGTTCACAAAATGTAATTTAGAAATTAGATGTAGTAGAATCATATTTACAAATGCATCAAACTAATACAATGTAACCCATCTGTGAATGTAAAAATGGTCTTGATGGAACAACCAAATTTAGATATCCGCAGATTTAGATCAGCTCCTATGTTTTTAATAATTTTATTATTCCATATTATTACGTTTTTGAGGTGGAAAAAAAGGCATAATGTTATTGGAAGAATGCCAGTTGTTAGTATATGGGATACTGATAGATACTACCTTCGAATGCTGTTGCTACATAAATCTTGTGCAGTGGGTTTTGATAATTTAAAAACTGTTCGTGGAATATTGTGCGAGACTGCACCAGAGGCGGTGACAGAAATTTTCCGAAGGGGGGGAAAGCAAAATTTCTCTAATTTATGTAACTTCAAAATAACACATAATAATTAATTTTTTATTTAATTAACGATAATTAAGTATTAATTAGCTAATTCAATTATAATAATTAATTAATTAATTGGAATAATTAGCTATTTGTACAATGTCGGTGCAGTAAGAATTGTCTGACTGAACGACAAGCAATAATAGAAAATGAAGAATTATGAACATAAATCTCTTAAGAAATCTCCGCACTGATATTGGAAAAAATTTGCAGATCATTATTTAAATATCATACCAAAATAAAATATTAGCCTGGACAAGTCAAAATAATTATTAACAAATTTTAAACCTATCAATGCATATCTTCATATCTCGAGTAATAATAAAGGAGAATGTAAATGTTTGTGTGTCTGTGTGCGTATTTGTCCTCTACAGGGAAAAACGCTGGACCTAAAGCTACGAAATTCGGCACAAACTTACTTTGGACGGTGAGAATGTACAACTTGGAGCCCTTTTTAAAAATTTATTTTAGAATTTTAATTAATTAAAAATTAAAAGAATGTTTTGCGTTTTCTATTAATAACTTCCGAAAGTATTACAGCACGAAAATTATTTTTACTCCATCTGAAAGTTCAAAAAATTACCTTTTCAATGATTTCAATTAAGTTGCCGTACAAGGTTTCCTCTAATTTTGATAAATCTGTAAAACTGTTTTTGGCATAATTTTACAACAATAATTTTCATTGTTCCAATGCAATTCAAACCGTTTTCATTGTTAAAACAAATATTTAATTGTGTTTTTCTCTTTCATTGCTGAAAGATGAGGTAATATCCTTATACATTTTTCTTTCATATTTTATTTCATGAAAGTTTTTATGGAATCTGTAAACCAAGTTCTCTGAGATGTTCGGAATGCTAAGAAATATATCCATTAACCTGAATGATTATGGTTGCTATATTTTTATTCTTTTTTGGCATGTTTTAATTCAGCTATCATGCCGCTAGTCATGAAATGTGCTGCGTCATTTTAATGTTGAAATCAAATGTAGATTTTACAAGAGGAATGAGAAAGTGAAGAGAGTACCGAAAACATGGTATTAGAGGTTACATGACATGGCCAGTTATTTGACTGCATTAGGAACATTTATGTAGACAATGAACAGAAGAGGATCAAGGTCACTAATAGAACATAGGTTAAATATCTACCACAATCTGAAGTTTAAAATTACGTTTTTAAGGCAACAATGAATATAAAATAATGCAAGATTCAATTAAAATCATATTCCCGGCTGACACACTGGTCGCCGCAGGCGGCTATTTTAAAATAATTAGCGAAACCAGTGGACCAGTCCTCTAGTACCAATCACTGGACCGATGTTGGTATTTTTATTTCATACGGAAACTTATGGCGTTTAGATATGTCATCAATAGTCTCCTGCCACACACCATTCCATTTTCGAAATATATTGCAAAATAAAACTTTGGCAGAGTCCCTCAACCTCTACAACTGCCAATTCGACACTTAATTTCACTAAGTTGCATCTACTAGCTACTAATATTATGGGCGAACAGTCGGTCGCCAAATGTGGTTAGTCTAAATATTTAAAATAATTTGAAAAACCAAAGGACCAATTCCCAACCCTAACCAATGGACTTATTTTGACAATATTTATTTCATATCAAAGCTTATGACCCCTAGATATGTCATCAAAGATTGCATTTCTCTCATAACCCTCCATTGTCGAGAAATATCAGAAAAACACTTCTTCACTGCATATTCTCAATAAGAAAAACTCTTCCCACAACCACTGGAGAGTCCCCACAACCACTGGATCGATTTCGCCGATTTTTATTTTATATGAAATCTCACGACCATAGGAGCATCGCCAATGGTCGCTTCACCATCTGCATTTTTCATTTTCGAGTAAAATCGTAGAAACATTTCTTCATTGTACATTCTGTAGGAGGGGAAACCTTAGTAGATAGAAAATGAGAGTTCAGCCACATCAAGGGATTCAGGAGGTTCTTGAGGTTCTGGGGGGGTGGCTCTTCCCTCCCCCTCCCTTCCCTATCACTTCTCAGATAAGGAATTTTCCAGATAAGGGATTTTCAAGATAACGATTCAAGATTAGGACTTGAGATATGGATTTATTTTTGTTATCGGTCTTTGAAACTTTTTCGAGTCTTTTTAGGGACTTGGGATTTCTTGTCTTGCTTCCTTATGTCATTAATTATTATCAATTAGAAATATTAATCTTTGATAACCCTGGTCAAATACTCATGCTGAAATCTAGTGGTGATAATATTTTTTAAAATAATTATTTTGCATATTTTATTTTTCGTGTTTTTATTTCAACTTGTTTAAGGGTGGGTTCGAACTTAACAAAAGGTAATCATAACTGACTGATTTCCCATCATTTTAACCATTCAGCTATGACCACCTACTGGTAGGGGCTTCAGTTATGCTTCAGCTTTTATCCCTATAAAAGAGGTTGTATTAATGAACCATTATCATTTGCAATGATGTTCTCTAGAGAAGAACTAGTGTGGACAGGAGTTTTATACATTGTTTTATCGGTTTCCTTCAGTTTAATGTATATATTTACGGGAAAATCGAACTTTGCTATTGATTTTGTTCTACTTTTAAATGATACGGTAGGTGTACTTATGGAAAATGATACATTTTAGAGTACATATTAGAAATAGTAGTTTCTCGTGTTGCAATGAATGAGACATATCAAGACCCGTCTCATCCAGCAAGTTTTGGTGGATTAGATGCTTTACACCGTGCGTTAGGAAGAAAGGTGAGTAGAAAAGAAATAAAAAATTTTCTAGAGGGTGTTGATGCATATACTCTTCACAAACCGATTCGCAAAAAGTTCCCGACGAATAAAGTGATAGTATATTCAATTGATCAGCAGTGGCAAGCCGACTTAGTGGACCTTTCGAGTTTGAGCAAATATAATAAGGGATATCGATACCTTTTATGTTGCATCGATGTACTATCGAAATATGCCTGGATAGTTCCATTGAAGCAGAAGCGTGGAAAAGACATTTTGGAAGCTTTTAAAATAATATTCTCGCATAGGAAGCCCAAATTTTTACAAACAGACCAAGGGACAGAATTTGAAGACTCTATTTTCCAAAAGTTTCTCAAGGAAAACAATGTGAAATATTTTACAACATACAACGCTACAAAAGCATCAATCGTTGAACGCTTCAATCGAACCTTAAAAACAAAAATGTGGAAATACTTTACGAGTCAGAACACTTATACTTATTTAAATGTATTGCAAAAACTAGTTCAAAGTTATAATAACACATATCATTCTTCTATAAAACGAAGACCCATAGAGGTGAACAGTGAAAATGAGAGGGAAGTATGGTTTACTCTGTATGGGAAAAAGTCACCTCCCTCCACTTGTGTTTTAAATGTGGGGGATATTGTTCGCATTTCTAAAAAGAAACTCACTTTCGAAAAGGGCTATGAGACCAACTTTAGCGAAGAACTATTTGTTGTGAGTGAATGTGTGAAAAGAAGTCCTTCCGTGTATCGCATAAAAGATCTGCTAGGAGAACCTGTTTTAGGAACGTTTTATCTACAAGAATTACAAAAAGTCAAATTGAAAGAATCGTTCCCCGTCGAAAAAATTTTAAAGAAGAGAACTAAAAAGAAACGTTTAGAATACTTTGTAAAGTTTAAGGGATACTCTAATAAATTTAATCAGTGGATTCCTGCATCCAATATATCTGCCATATAAAAGCTCGTCTCTTTAGCGGATAGCACTCATTTCTCAACCTGAGTTTATACTTGACACTTCCGAGTGATAATTCAATGGCATATTTTCCTGAAAATAAAATATCGCATTATATCACACGTCTTCCTTCCCCCCTTCAACTTCATGGAGAGTGGGAGCTCGCATTGACTCAATTCATATATCCCCACACTTGGTATAATGTGAATGAAAAAAATAACTTGATTGGTTTCGACTTGGGGGACAATAAAGTCATTGGTCGCAGAGTTCCACCTGGATTTTATGAAACTGTCCCAGACATTCTGAAAGGAATTGCCCTCGAAGAATTTCGTGATAAGATAACCTTCAAGTTCAATGAAAGCACTAAGCGGGTGCAAATTAAGGTCAAGGGAAAAGCTCGGGTTATTTTACACGACGGCCTTTCGCAAATGTTAGGCTTTGATCCTACAGAAATAGTTTCAAATCATCCAAACGTCGAAACTGTAGTTGAAAGCCCATTAGTAGCTGATCCATGTGCCCATTATCGTGTTTTATTTCTTTATACCGACATAGTCGAACCTCAAATCGTTGGCGATGTATATGCACCCTTACTTCGCATCGTAAATGTTACCGGTAGCGACGGTGAGATGATCTGTGTACAATACGACAGGCCTCATTATATTCCTCTGAGTCGGAAAATAATTGATACTATAGAAATAGTTATAAGGACACACCGAGGTGAACTAACGCCATTTGAACGTGGGCGCTCATACGTGAAACTACACCTTAGACAAAAATATCTCCCATAATGCGCGTCCCATATACGTGCTGTCAAAAATCCTTCGAAGATTATTATTTACAACAGACTGGGAATGGACTTGATTTTTATCGTGGAGCTGCATACCAATCAGGGTATGGAGGAGTGGGCGGCTTGTTTCGCTCATTTTTCCGATCTGCTATACCCCTTTTTAAATCGGGAGCAAAAGCAATAGGGAAGCAGATTTTGAAAAGTGGATTAGATGTAATGAGTGATATTTCACGAGGGGATAAACCCAAACAAGCAGCTCAGAGACGTTTTAAAGAAGCTGGAAAAATATTAACAGATAAAGCGGCATCAAAAGTAAAAACGATGATTGGTTCAGGAAAAAGGAATAAGAAGCGAAGACGACCACAAAAAAGAATCAGTATACCGAAAGCCAAGAAAGCGAGAACACTCGATATTTTCTCTTAGTTCCCTTATGGCTACCCTTATTCATCAAGATTCACCCATTTGTGTGAAATCAGAATTGGATTTATTTTCTATCCCCTCAACACAAGCTGCTATCGAATTTCGAAAGTTTGTAGAATATTTCCCCCTATCCAACATACGCGATGGATCCCCAGTCGAATTTCATATATCTGGAAGCGGAGATGAATACCTAGACTTGGCTGATTCGTATATTCATGTAAAGGCCAAAATAACGAAATCGGACGGAGCGCCCCTACCTGATAATGAACCCGTGGCTCCAGTTAATTTATTTCTACATTCATTGTTTTCTCAAGTCGACGTTAGTCTAAATGATCGCATCATTTCTTCCGCGAGCAATACCTACCCTTATCGAGCTTATCTTGAAACGCTTTTGAACTATGGGGAAGATGCAAAGAAAAGCCTATTCAGCTGTGAGGCATTCTTTAAAGACGATAAGCCTTATCAAGTGGATCCAGTCTCCGAAGTGGCGTGCGAAAGTTTGAAGAAACGTTATCAACTCATGGCCAATAGTCGTACCCTTGATATGATAGGGCAACTTCATTGCGACATATTCCAGCAAAATCGCTTAATGCTCAACCTCGTAGACATGAAAATAAAAATGATACGAAGCAAACCCAATTTCTGTTTGTTGTCAACTAATAATTCTGAATACAATGTGGTGTTAGAACATGCATCCCTTTTCGTAAGAAAAGTTAAAGTTAGCCCTGGTGTTTCCCTGGGTCATGCTAAAGCCCTGGAAAAAACTTCGGCAAAAAATCCTATAGATAGAGTGGTCTGTAAAACTTACTCTATTCCAAAAGGAAGTTTGTCTTTTATGCAAGACAATGTTTTCCTCGGATCGATGCCAAAACGACTCATTATAACTTTCGTGAAAAATGCTGCCATAAACGGCCAGTATTCATTGAATCCCTTCAACTTTAAACACCACAAACTTAACTTTTTAGGGATTTATTTAGATGGGCAACCAGTTCCATGCAAACCTATGGAATTAAACTATGAATCAGAGAATTATATTCGAGCCTATCACAGTTTGTTTTCTGGATTTAATAGGGATAAAGGAATTTACATCTCGAGGGAAGAATTTTCAAAAGTATATGCTATATACTCATTCGATTTAACTCCCGATTTATGTGACGGATCGCATTTCAATTTACTACACCAGGGGAATTTACGGGTGGAAGCAAAGTTTGCAAGAGCTTTAGAGGAAACAGTCTCCGTTTTAGTGTATGCTGAATTTCAAAACATAATTGAAATAACAAAATCTCGTCACGTTTTATGTGATTTTGCCAACTGAAAGAAATGGATAGCTATCAACTTGACAGTATACTATCCAGGAATCGTTTTACTCAAAGATATTTTCTTGGAGTTTTTGCAAGTGATCGATTACCTACACGTATCCGTTACTATCCAGCATGTTTTATTGCAAATGTAGACCCTTCTTCAAAGGGGGGAAGTCACTGGTTGGCATTTTTCATTAGTTCTACTGAAGAGGTTGAATTCTTTGATTCATATGGAAACACTCCTTTCACTTTTAATAAATTTATAACCAACTTTGCTGAAAGATTTTTGTTTGTAAATTACAATCCTATGATTATACAAAGTCGCATAACGGCAGTCTGTGGCCAACACTGTTTATATTATTTATATTCGAAATGTCGCGGATATTCATTAAAACAGATATTACCTACCTATGTCGCCTGTTCAATACACAATGATGTCAAAGTGTATAATTTTGTAGCCAACAAGTTTGGCGTCCGAACCAAGTTTTATCAATAAAAGTATTTAAAATGAATATTGACTCTCATCAATCATTCGTCATGGAGTTTCCAAAGTTGCAACACCCCTTCACAATGGTGATGGCTGGCCCCACCGGCTGTGGGAAAACGTATTTCGTTCGAGACTTATTGTACTACAAGGGGGAAATGTTTTCCCCGGTCCCAGATAAGATTGTCTGGTTCTATGGAATTCACCAACCCCTCTACGATAACATTCCTGAAGTAACTTTTGTGGAGGGATTACCATTAAAATTTCAAGAATATTTAGGGAAGCATACCCTTTTTATCATAGATGACCTCATGAGTCATGGTGCTAATCAGAAACTTTTAACAGACTTGTTTACTAAAGGTAGTCATCATTTAAATCTTAGTATAATTTTCATCGTACAAAACTTTTTTCATAAAGGGAAAGAAATGAGGGAAATAACCTTAAATGCGCATTACTTATTTTTATGTAAAAACAGAAGAGATCTCAGTCAAGTTACGCATTTAGGAAAACAACTTTTTCCAAGACATTTAAAATTTTTTCAAGAAGTTTATGAGGACGCGACTAAGAAACCATACTCTTATTTATTTTTAGACTTGAGAAGTGAAACCCCTGAGGAACTTCGTCTCCGCACTCAAATTTTACCCAATCAGATTCAATATTTTTATCAATTAAAACATTTTTGAAACAATATAAAAAGCTAGAGATACTCACCTTTATAAGTCATTTCGCAATATGTCACTGAGTAAGGAACAACTACAGCAATTAGAACTTATAAACATTTGTCCTCAAAAGTTTAGAAAGGAAATTTTGAAAAGTATTAACGAAGAAGGTATAAAAGCTATATGCGAATGCTGCTTGAACGTATTGCACGGAAATATACCATTGACGGAAAAGCAGAAAGGATCTCTATCTAAACATAAGAGAACGTTGCGTACTTTAGCTGAAAGAAAAGTCGCTTTGTCGAAAAAGCGTAAACTCGTTTTACAAAAAGGAAGTTTTCTCAATATTCTCATTCCCACTGCATTAAGTGTTCTCTCCGAGCTGTTCCATGGAGCACGCTAAAAAATTTGCACTCATTCCAGAACATTTAATGTCAAAACATACCGTTTCTGATAAGCAGTTGAACGATCTAGATAAAAGTATGCTAAACATTTTAAATAGTTCGTTAGAGGAACATGAAAAAGTGAAGCAATATTATGCTTTGCTGCAAAAGAAAATGAATATAGAAGAATATAACTTACCTTGGAAGCCACCAGAGGAGACTGCACCTTTGAATAATATCGAAGTTGAACCTATGCTACCAAGAAAAGAAGATCCCTACGACCGTGTTGTTTTAAATAGTGTTCCTCAAGGAATGAAAAATGAAGCTTCAAAGGCCCTCGATTTCATTAAAGAACATTCTAATATTTTTAAATGGAACGATAAAGGAGAAATTTTGATTGGAAATGAATTAATTTCCAAAACTAATATAGCTGATTTGTTTAACATTATATTTACTCACAACAAGAAAAAGATTAATGTAGCTGGTATTCAAGAATTTCTAGCAGCTCTAAACTTGATGAATATGCCTAAACACTATGTCAAAAATAACTATCTTACTGCAAAGAATGTAAAATCTAAAGCACATTGGATGAAATACTAATAAAGAATTTGACTGAAATCATGACTTTTCAATTGAGATAGAAATCACACAAATTAAAAACTAAACACATTTATTAAGAATATATATATATATATATATATATATATATATATATTATACATTTACAATTAATTTTTCAAAATGATCTATATACATTTTCACATTCAATGAAGTAAAAACATTTTCATTGTATTCTTTCATATTGGAACAAATGTTTGTAAAGTTTAAATAAAATAACGCTCGCTCCCCTTCAGAACGATATTTGTCTAAAGGGTTAACAGTCAAACATTCATGTCTCCTCTGAGAGGGGTGATCCCACACACAACCATTACAATAAAACAAATTGTTCACCTGTGTCAAAACTTCCTCGAATACAACCTTTAAGAATGTCTCTGAATGAAGCTCCGTCGACACCTTCTTACAATTCCTCCTCACACTTTGGGGCAGGGCAACACAGAATAGCGTATTCACCACACACTCTTTCACTTCGGAGCACTTTTCCATTAAGTAAGTCAATTGTTCTCGACTCATTTTAAGAAATTGAGGTTTCATTGTGAAACCCCCACCACTCTTTTCATAAAATTGTTGGAGAATACATTCGCCGTTTGATGAAAATATGGCAAGCTGGTTGTTGCAGACGGCTGTGCTCGATGTATAAACCACATTGAAGTCATTCATCTTTCTGCAAAACTCGTAAAAGGTAGGGGACGTCAATTCCACAGCGGTGTTTTCTGACGCGACGACAATCCTTACTCGCACCTTGTCATCGCATTGATTTAAATGACGGAGAGAAAGGGGTCTATGGGCCACTGCTGAACTATTTTCTGCTCAATGACACGTCGCCTCTTGACCGGCACTTCGGATTGGGAATTCATGTTGGGTAGACAGGAGACGTCTTCACAAATCGGTAAAATCAGTGAAAGTGGAATTGGAGTACCTTTGCAGGTTCGTTCTTAGATGCGAGTTGGAGTGATATGCGTTATCAATGATGACGTGGCGGTTGGTGAACTGTTATCAGCACTTTACTACGATTGGTGAGATTTTATCACACCTTCTATGATTGCTTGATGAGTTATCATGCTTTTCGCCGATTGGTTTATCGATTTGCAAAGACCACCCCTACTATCTTTAAATTTGGCTGCTCATTCCTCTTTTTACTCAGTTAGTCAGTTTGTACTCACGACTTACTATAGATCAACAACGAGTTTCTTCTATGGATCAACGACGAGTTTCTTTTTCTTCTATGGATAGTGATCAGGGAGAAGTAAGTAAAATTCTTTTTTTTTGTTATTGCGATTCAATTGTAATACATAATAATATTTATAATTATATTTATAATTGTTTTTCTTCATATTCTTTTCTTTAGTTTGATGATTTTGCTACCCCTGCATGCAACGAGGCGATGAATGCTGCTGAATTGCAGTCAGAGTGGAAAATCGACACCCCAGTTTGGGACGAAACGCCAAGCACTTCTTCCGGTCAACGTGGGCTAGCGTCTCCTGAGAAACATGTAGATCAGCGAGGAGTTTATTCTATGGACAGCGATCAAGGAGAAGTAACTAAAATTCTTTTTGTTATTTCGATTCAATTGTAATACATAATAATGATATAATATTTATAATTATATTTATAATTGTTTTTCTTCATATTCTTTTCTTTAGTTTGATGATTTTGTTACCCCTACATGTAACGAGGCAATGAATGCTGCTGAATTGCAGTCAGAATGGAAAATTGACACTCCAGTTTGGGACGAAGCGCCAAGCACTTCTTCAGGTTATCGTGGACCAGCGTCTCCTGAGATGCGTAGCCAACACTTTGTAAGTATACTTTTACTTTGGCGTTGGGTATCTTTCCTATAAGCGGTAATGTGAAAACTGATTTTTTTTCTTTTGTAGGTTTGTCCTACGTGCTCCAAATCGTTCGCTTGGAAAAAATCTCTTGTCATGCATATGAAAATTCATACTGGTGAAAAACTATTTGCATGTAAAATTTGTGATAAAGCTTTTGGCCGAAATGATCATTTGAATCGCCATATGAGAATTCATGCTAGTGAAATTGAGGAAAAGGAAAATTATTTAAAATGCGACATTTGCGACAAAACGTTCGGGCGAAAAGATAATTTGAAAGATCATATGAAAACTCATTCCAAGGAAAATAATTTTAAATGTGTTATTTGCGATAGATCCTTCCAGAGAAAACACTGCTTTGCCATGCATATGCATAAACATCAGGAGAAAAAGTACGATTGCAAAAAGTGTGACCGTTCCTTTATTTCCCTTCAACATCTAAATCAACATGTAAGGGCCAGTCATCCTGAAATCAAACTGACAAGCGTGAAGAGAGGAGCTGCTTCCACCCCGGAGGGGAACTCGAAACGTGTTAGAAGGGAGGGAGGAGCCCTTAATACTTTCACCTCCACCTTTTTCCAACCCACTGAGAGTAGTAAGAAAGACTTTTTGTTATTCTTTGACGAAATCACCCCTGAATTGAAGGAGAATATAGAAGAGGAAATTCAGGAGAAAGGGGCGGTCAAATGGTACGGGGTTGTTAAAGCCGTGTTTAAACGTGAAAGCGAAGATGGGGGAGAAGAAAGAGTGAGCCCTTACTTTAGAAGCAACGTTCAACTAGAACTAGTTGGCGATAGGGTATCATGTTCCAGTATCCTTTACCAAGATATTAGAAGCTGTCGACGAATTTATCCGGCGCGGCTCAGGGTGGATTCTTGATAAAATTGTTCACTTTGAGCTGTGCGTCGCTAAATATCAGCCACTACGAGCCAGCAGTTATATCATCCTCCCCAAAAAGTTGGCAGATAAGAAGGCGGTCTTAAATATTCAGAATGAAGACCAAAAATGCCTTGTTTGGTGCTTGATCGCCCATAAGTTGAACAGTCTAGCACATGATAGTTATCGTGTATCACACTACACTCCCCACGAGCAGGAGATAAAACTAGACTGCGTGGAATGCCCCGTACCATTGAATAAAATTCCCATTATAGAGCGACTCAACAATCTACGTATAAATGTGTTTGGTTACGAGGAGAATGAGGTGTTTCCACTCTATGTCTCCAAGCGTGTAGATGAAGAATGTGTCAACTTGCTGCTTATCGCTAACGAGGAGACGCAGCATTACTGCCTGATAAGAAACATGTCTAGACTCCTTGGAGACCTGACAAAACACAATGGCAAACATCATTACTGTTATCGTTGCCTACATCGATTTGCCAAGGTCGAAATATTGAAAGACCATCTTCAATATTGTAACGATCATTCTCCTCAACATATCAAGATGCCTGAGAAGGGGGAAAATTTTATCAAATTCGTGAATGTGCACTATCAACATCCCCTCCCCTATATCATTTATGCGGATTTTGAGTCGCTCATTGTGAAAGAGGTGCATACGTCTGGAAATACTGAGATTGTAGCTCGACATGAAGCCTGTGGATATGCCTACATTATAATTGGACCAGATGGAAGAAGTGTGAAGCCGATTGCGATATACAGAGGGAAAAATGCTGTACAGCACTTTATGGAAAATATTTTGAAGGAGAAGGAGGAACTGGCTGCAAAATTAACATCTATTGTACCCATAAGTATGACTCCTCAGGATGAATTGGATTTCCGGTCAGCAACGCACTGTTCCATCTGTAAAAAGGCACTGAAGGGTGACAGAGTGAGGGACCATGACCATCAGACTGGAAGATATCGGGCAGCCCTTCACTCTAGCTGCAACCTGAAATTCAGATTGTCGAAGAAGATTCCTATCGTTTTCCACAATTTGAAGAATTATGACGGGCACTTGATAATGCAAGAAATTGGCAAGTTGAAGGATTATGAAATCTCAGTTGTTCCAACTACTATGGAAAAATATGTGACATTCTCTCTATCAAAGAGATACCATAAATTTAAAGTTTCCCTAAATTTTGTTGACAGCTTCCAATTCCTTAGTACCTCTTTAGAAAAACTAGTTCAAAATTTAACTCCCGATAAATTTAATATTTTAAAAGAAAATTTCCTTCATCATAATATTTCCTTACTACTGAGAAAGGGTGTTTATCCATATGAATACATGGATTCACATCAAAAGTTTGACGAAGAAAGACTGCCATCTATCGACTCTTTTGAAAGTACCCTCACTGGCAGTGGCATCAGTGATGAGGATTATCGTCATGCCCAAACAGTATGGAATTATTTCAATTTGAAGAACATGGGCGAATATCACGACCTCTATGTAAAGTGTGATGTCCTTCAACTTGCCGATGTTTTCGAAAATTTTCGAAACCTATGCCAGCATTATTATGGCTTGGATTGTGTGCACCTCTTCACGGCACCCGGACTTGCATGGCAAAGCAGTTTGAAAATGACCGATCAGCCACTCGAATTATTTACGGATATAAACATGCACATGTTTGTTGAGAAAGGAATCCGAGGAGGAATATCTGTCATCACCAAACGATTTTCTCAAGCAAACAACAAGTACCTCCCCAACTTTGATGCAAGCAAGAGCATCAAACATATCATTTACCTAGATTGCAACAATTTATACGGAGCCTCCATGGTCGAGTCGTTGCCCTATGGGGGATTTGAATGGATTTCAGCGGACGTGACACTCGACTGGATTCAGTCAATTCCCCAGGATAGCTCTGAGGGCTATATTTTCGAAGTGGATTTGAAGTATCCTGAAGAGCTTCACGATCACCACAACGATTATCCCTTAGCTCCTGAGAAGATGGATATCAAGTTTGAAGATTTGTCTGAGTTCTCGAAGGCAGTTTTAAATGGAATGAAGTATACACCGTCAACTAAACTTGTGCCCAATTTGAAGGCTAAGAAGAACTACATCACCTACTACAAAAATCTACAGTTTTATTTAAAACAAGGCTTAAAATTGGAAAAGGTGCATAAAATTTTAAAATTTCAGCAGAAACCTTGGCTCAAGAAATACATTATGTTCAATACTGAAAAACGTAAAAATAGCAAGTCTGCCTTTGAGAAGGACTTCTTCAAACTTATGAACAACAGTGTATATGGAAAGACCATGGAGAACATCCGAAACCCTGTGGATGTGCAACTGGTAAATGACGAGAAGAAGGCCCAGAAGTTAGTTGCTGCCCCTACCTTCAAAAGATTTAAAATCTTTGATAATGAGTTGGTAGGGGTAGAACGTGTTAAAAAGTGCTTGACTCTAGATAAGCCTA
This sequence comes from Araneus ventricosus, assembly GCA_013235015.1. Classification (NCBI taxonomy): domain Eukaryota; kingdom Metazoa; phylum Arthropoda; class Arachnida; order Araneae; family Araneidae; genus Araneus; species Araneus ventricosus. The sequence goes on from BGPR01000481.1 coordinate 140,536, forward strand.
TATACGTAGGTTTTGTCATTCTAGAGCTAAGTAAACTTATCATGTATAATTTCCATTATAATGTCATGAAGAAGGAATATGGGGACAAAGCCGAACTTCTCTTCACGGATACGGATTCACTGACTTATGAGGTGGAAACTGAGGATATTTATGAAGACATGTCCCGCCATATGGACATATACGATACATCTGATTATCCCAGGGATCACTTTTTATTCAATGAGTCCAATAAGAAGAAGATTGGATGCTTTAAAGATGAATTGCATTCGAAACCAATCTATGAATTTATTGGTCTTCGACCGAAAATGTATTCTATCAAATCAGAACGTGGAGAGAAGAAGACAGCAAAAGGAGTGGCTCGATCGGTCGTTGAGAGAAATGTAAGACACGAAGATTATAGAAGATGCAGAGAAGAGCTAAAATCAACTAGAGAAATTCAACATCAGATTCAGAGTGAGAATCATAAATTGAAGACAGTCAAGGTGAACAAAATTGCTCTGTGTGCATTTGATGACAAGCGTTATTTATTAGATGATAACGTCCATACGCTTGCACATGGACATTATAAAATCTGATAGGCGATAAGGATGAATTGAGGCGGCAAGCTTTGCTTGTCGGGTGGTGGCGGGCTCAATTCAAAAAATTAAATATTTTCTCTCAACTATGTCATTAAAAATAATTTTAGCATTTTATATGCTGATGAGAACGAATTGAGGCGGCAAGCTTTACTTGTCGGGTGGTGGTGGGCTCAATTCGAAAAAAAAAATTAAATATTTTTCTTTCAACTAAGTCATTAAAAAAATTAATTTTATCATTTTATATGCTGATGAATTAGGCATTAGAATTCTTAGCAATAGATTATAGGATTTAATTATGATTATCAAACACGGTTTTTATCTCTCCCTTTCAACTTGAGAGTTTCATCATCGAGAAGAGTCTTCCTGCGACTGAAAAAGTAAGTTCATGAACATGATAAGTGATCTTTGATAAAATTCTGTGAGAGAAATTTTCAAAGTTTAAAAAGTGCGATAGAAAATAATCAATTCTTATCTAAAAAAGAGCGATTGGTAGCTTATGTTTAAAATCATGTTAAAATTATTTAATGTGCAAGTTTAAAACTATTATGTTTATATTTAAATGTTTTATTTTAATGCATGATAAGTTATCATTGATAAAATTCTGTGAGAGAGATTATTAGTAAAAGGACGTTGAAAAAACCAAGTCCCTAAAAACATTTTCAAAATTTTTCAAAGTTCGAAAGGCAGATAGAAAAAATAATTAATTCCTTATCAAGAAGTGGCTTGGGTTTAATTTGTTAAATTCAAACCCACCCTTAAACAAGTTAAAATAAAATATCCCAAATAATTATTTTAAAAAAATATTATCACCATTCAATTATAATAAATATTATCACCATTTAAGATTTCAGCATGAGTAATTGACCAGGGTTATCAAAGATTAATATTTCTAATTGATAATAATTAATGACATAAGGAAGCAAGACAAGAAATCCCAAGTCCCTAAAAACACTCGAAAAAGTTTCAAAGACCGATAACAAAAATAAATCCATATCTCAAGTCCTAATCTTGAAGCGTTATCTTGAAAATCCCTTATCTGGAAAATTCCTTATCTGAGAAGTGATAGGGAAGGGAGGGGGAGGGAAGAGCCACCCCCCCAGAACCTCAAGAACCTCCTGAATCCCTTGATGTGGCTGAACTCTCATTTTCTATCTAATAACCTTAACTGTCTTCCCAGTCTCAACAACTGGGCAGATTTCACCAATTCATCTCACTTTGCAAGCATAGCCAACAAATCAGAATGCTCCACGTTTATTGTGCAAGTTTAAAATAGTATTTTTGATCAGCACCAGCCACAATCTGAAAATTTAAAAACTCATTTTTTAATGATATCAATGAAGTTTTTCTCTAATTTCAATAAATTTGTAAAAATATTTGTATGCATAATTTAAAACAATTCTTTTCATTATTGCAATCTGATTCAAACTGTTGCCAGTGCTCACACAAATAATATTTAAATCCGTGTTTTACTTCCATTATTGAAAGCTAAGGTAATGTCCTAATGGTTTTTACTTTCTTTTTGTTTCATCAATTTTTCCTGAGAAATCTGTAAAGGAAGTCCTCTAAGTTAATAATTATATTTGTAAACATATTTAGTAAGCTGAATGATTATGGTTGTTGTGATTTAATTATTTTTATCGGCATGTTTTAATCCAGCTAGCATGCTGAAAGCTTAAAATGTGTTGATCCATTTACATACTGAAATGAAATGCGTATTTTGCATAAAGAATAAGAAAGGTACCGATGACGTGCACTTAGATGTTAGATGACACATGCAATTACTTGACTCCATTAGGACGTTCATGTGGACAATGAACAGAACAGATGCAATTCTACTAAAAGAACACGGGTTAAGTGTCTATAACAATTTGAAGTTTAAAATTGCTTTTTTAAGTGAACTATGAAAATCAAATTATGCACATGAGGTTCAACTGAATTTATATTCCCGACGAACAAGCTAGTCGAAGAGGGCGGCTAGTATGTAATACACCGAAATTTCTCTACAGTGGTCACCCACCGTTCCAAGGAAAATTGGCCGCTCTAAAAGGTTAATAAATTTGGGGGAGTGGGAGTATAAAATATCTAAATAAGACCTAATTTCGTCATTTGTGATAAATCTGATTTTAAAAATTATCCAAAGATAAAAAGTACTTAATCCGAAAATTTCTATCTATTTATATTGCTTTCTTTTTCTTTCATTATCAGAAAAAAATATAACATTTGTGTCTGCTTGGCTCAGCTCTTTTGGAGGTCACTTTTTAAATTTTTTAATAGTTAAAATATATCTATAATTGTTTTGTCGGTAGTTGTTGAGGAAAGGCAATAATATCGTTTATTTTTCCTAAAGTCGTTGAGCTGAAAGTTTCATTCACTGATTGCAGCGACCATATTAAAATTTTTTTGTCAGAGTTCGAATTAGCACCTGAAAAGCACCAATGAACTCTTTAATTCCCAAACCCGGTAGAGTCCGAAATTTATTTTTCTCTTCAAATTGGAATGATTAATTTCTATCTGATCTTCGGTGTCGTCTTTCAGTGTATGGATTTTTTTTGTTCATTCTCTTCTCCATTTTTTCTTTATAAAATGTCCACTGTCGTAGAGACGAAAGGAAAGTATTTCATTGGGTTCGTGTGTCCTTTAACAGATTTTATTTATTATGTCTGTGGGGCAAAACATTCCGCGCCGAAAAAAATGGCCGTTGAAAGGAATGACCACTGTGTACAGCTACATTCTTGTGAAAACAAATGCTTTAGTTTTAACTAATAATTTCGCCGAAAAATGATCGAAACAGTCTATAGAAAAAACAGAACATACAAATTTTCATCCGTCTTGTTGATCTCTTAGCCGAGCGACTGAAAACAGTCGGCAAAATGCGATATCTGATTCACTTGTCTCATTGTCGATTATTCTGTCAAATGTGGTGCTAACCACTGGCCGAATGGACGACAATTAAAAAGGATGTCGGTCATTCTTTTGACTTAAACATTAATAAGTACTCAAATTCGGACACAAATCGTTTATCTCTACCGTTAATTATATAATAACTTAAAGATGAGATTAAAATTATTAGATTCCTTGATATCCTGCTCTCAACCTCTTCCAAAATCGCAAAAATTTTTTGCTGACGAAAGTCTTAATTTCTCGCCGACGGGGTGGGGAAGAGGTCACCGACAGGGGCAATTGTCCCCCACTGGCACCCCCTGGTTTGAGTGTCAGAAAATTCAAATTGCCGGACATAAATTTACTACAGATATTCTGTTGATGTTAGAATGCTTTTTTAGCAGTTGACCGTCTCCTTCAGGTTCTTACAAAATGCCATAATGTATTTGGAGGAAAGGTTGTCTTACTTGGTGGGGGACTTTTGACAAGTTTTAATTGTGATATTAAGATACTCACGTTCACTGACGCAGTTTAAAAATATTGTTTTTGTCACGGGTGAGTTCTTTTGAGTCATTGACGGTTATATCTTCTACTTCTGCTGTATTTAATTTTCTTTATAAATAAGTTTTAGATTAAACTACATGGATATATTAGATTTTTCGTGTCTTGCGTGCTCCGCGATCATTATATGGGAGTCTTGCGCATCGTTTAAAATGGTTTGTTCTGTGCTGCCTTTGATTTAATTTGTCAATTTAGTAGAATTTGAATAATAGTTCATTTGGAATTCAACGGTTTGATCTGACAGTTTTGATCATGGATTTGTTTCGACTGTCATGCACACCATTCCTGTTTCTGACATTTTGGATTTGTTTAGCCCGGCGTGCTCTTCGTTACTGTTGACATTTTGACGAAGGAACGTTTTGAGGTTAGAACTCTGGAATTAAGAAAAAACTTAGATTCCTCACATTCAATGAGAAAGCGAAGCTACTACGTTCCCCGCTTTGATGAAAGCGAAGCCGTTGTTGTTTTTTTAAGTTTCAAAAATTTGCCCGGAACCCACTGGATATGCCGCAGGCATCAAATGCGGAATTTTTTCTTCTCGGATGATGCAGGGATCGAGTGCACAATACACCAATAGAATACTCACTGTGCACATAAAACTAATATTCTCACATCGCCAAACCATCTTGCTCTTGGCGACAAAAAGTTGGTGATCAAAAGTGGGGAAGAATGGCTGCGTACCCTAAACTTAAGTTTTACCCTAAATTTTTCTTAGCGTGTGTGCGTGTTTGTTTGATAGTAGGTAGATGCTAGATACTGTATAGGTTAATCTGTAGTTTAGGGTGCATACTTGGATCGTTCCTCTTATGATCAGCAATGGAGTGCTTGGCGGTAAGAGAACATTTGTTTTAGATGCACGTTGATCTTTTCGCGCACTGATATTTTACTCTTGTCTGGCACATAGAGTGAACTGCGCATCGTTTCAATTGGTCTCCTGCTTGCTTTGTAAAGCTCAGTAAAGAGCGCGGAATTAAAATTTGTACTTTGATCCGAATATAATATCATAGGTACGCCATAGCACGAAATCCAGGTTCGAACAAGTTCTTCAGCCTAAATCGAGGCTTTCTGATCTGGAATGGGGATTGCTTCAGGACACTTAGTAAAATAGTCATCAATACTAGGACATACAGATTGCCTTTTGTCGTTACAGGAAAAGGTCTTAAAATATCCAAAGCCATTCTTTTGAATGGTTCGCCCACATTATAGCGCTGTAAGCATTTGGGCCATTTTCGGGCTCCGCAAGCGTGGCATTCTCTGCACCATTTTTCGACGTCGGCGATCCCAGTAAAATCGCGCTCGGGTTTTGCGCAACGTTTTCATGATCCTAAAATGGCCTCCACTTGCACTGTCATGAGTTTCTCGCAGAACATCTTGAATTCTGATTTTCGGGAGAATTAGTTGCCAACGATAAGAGCTTCCATCATCACTTCCCCACTTAAGATATAAAACACCATCCTTAAGGTGTAAGGAGTCCCAAATAGCACAATATCATTTTGTTGCAGGACTCTCCGGAGCGATTTCTTGCCAAGATGGTCGATCTTCCAAATTTAGCTTCTTCTCCAGAATTGGCCTAATAGCAGGGTCTTCCAGTTTTGATTTCTGGATCTCACTTGAAGACCAGAGATCCTCAGTTGTTAAAACTTTCACGGAACTGTTTGTTTCCATTCCGAACTCTTTCTCTGCATTCGTGCAATGTTTGCAGCTCTCTTTACAGGGTCTCCCAGAGAGGGCATCTGCATTTCCGTGAGAGGTTCCTTTTCGATGCTCTATTTCGAAGTCATGTTCTTGAAGTCTTTGGATCCAGCGAGCTATCTGGCCTTTAGGTTCCTTAAAATTCAAAATCCATCTAAGGGAAGCATGATCAGTTCAGAGAAGAAATTTCTGTCCATAGAGGTAGTTATGGAAATGCTTGAGAGATTTCACAATGGCTAGTAATTCTTTACGAGTGACACAATAATTTCTTTCTGGTTTACCCAAGCTCTTACTGAAGTAAGCTATGACATACACTTCGTTTCCAATTTTCTGAGAAAGCACGGCTCCTATTCCTTCATTACTAGCATCCGCAACCAAAGATAAATTTTTTGTCTGTCCGGGGATTGTTCAAGACAGGGGAAGTTATCAAAGCCTGCTTTAGACAATTGAAAGATTTCTCGCATTCTTCGGTCCAATTAAAGTTTGATCTAGCTTCAGTTAATTTATGAAGGAGGCTTTCTATTGAAGAGAAATTCCTTACAAAACGACGGTAATAGGTCCAAGGAAACTTCGAAGATCGTGTACTGTCTCTTGACGAGGTCAATCAAGTACTGCCTTAGTCTTTTCTGAGTCGGTTTTAACTCCGTCTGATGAAATTATGTGTCCAATATACGAAACCTCCTTTCGGAAGAATCTGCATTTCTTTGGACATAGTTTGAGGTTAGCTTCTTGCAGTCTCTGGAATACTTTACGAATATTATTAAGAAGTTCTTCAAATGTTCGTCCTACTATGATAAGGTCATCAAAATAAACTAAGCAGACTTCAGATGTAAGTCCACGTAATACTGTGACTATTAATCTTTCGAATGTGGCAGGGGCGTTACAAAGCCCGAAAGGCATTACCTTAAATGACCAGAGACTTTGTCCGGTAGTGAAGGCTGTCTTTTCTCTATCTTCAGGTTGGATCCCGACCTGCCAGTATCTTCTTTTCAAGTCTAATGTCGAGAACCATTGGCTTCCGTTCAAAGCATCCAGTGTGTCGTCTATCCGTGGTAGAGGATAACTGTCCTTTATCGTAATCTCATTTAACGTCCTGTAGTCAACACAGAAACGTGTCGATTCATCTTTCTTCTTGAACAGCAAAATAGGCGAAGCCTAAGATTCTGATAATTCTTCTATTATTCCGTTATCCACCATTTCTTTAACCCTCTGAGTGTTTCACACGTATTTCTACGTTGACCTTGGACTACCTCTTAAGCGTACAACACACATTTCAACGTGTGGTCGGAAACACGCCAAAATCGGTTTGCACTGAATATTACGTTCATGGTGAACAGTCTCTAAAGGGTGACAATGTATTCTTACCCCCTTTCTTGGCTTGACATCTTGATTGATTATCTGGGGAGAGAAACGGACAGCACAATGAAGACTGATAAGGATGTACTTACTGCAAATTCGGGATGTCACAGGATCCGAGACCCCACATTCACCTGTGGTTTGGGGAATTTTAATGCTATTTGCATTGAGGTTATCTTTCAGGAAGAATTGCGCGGTGTCGGATTTTTTTTCGCATTGTGTGTGTCGGAATTTGGAATTGCATTCCGGATTAGTTCGGTTTAATGTCAGCCTGGTTTGATGTTGTATTATGTTTCAAGTGTTATTTTTTTAATACAATTTATGTGATATAAGATTTCTTTTCAATGCCTCAATGTTTTAAAGATCTATCGTGAATGGTTACGTAAAATAGATATTTTGGTTTAAGTAAAATAGATTTTGTTCCAATACCGCATTCAAGCATAAAAAAATTGAAAGCCTGGGGGGTTGCTAAGAAAATCTGCTATTTATATATAGTTGAACAGTGTTCTTGAATCAACACATTTTATCCGCATTCAACTAGTTTTATGATATTAATGTAAACTTCTTTCATATTAATAATCTCCAACTACTCATTTTTCCTTTATAAGAATAGAGTAAAATTAAATTTTTGTCAAAAAATAGCGCAAATTTTAAGGTATATGAAATTGATACATTATTTTTATTGTTTTATCTTTCAGATCAAATCGAAAATTTCTGTTTTACAATGATTATTTCATTATATAGATTTGATTTTTTTTAAATTAATTTTCATGTTTAAGTGTAATTTTTTAAAACTAGAACAAATTTTAACTTCTTTATTACACTACTTAGAGATATATATTTTGAATTTATAAAAATTACAATGAAAAAATTCATTCCGAAAAATAATTATTATCTTATTAACTAATTATTAGTCGGAAAGTTATTTTTAGGTCACTCTGAATTGAAAAAAATAACGTACATAAAAATAAATGTTAAAGAAAGTGGAAGAAAATTTTATTTTTTACATTATAAAATATCTTCTTTTTGTTAAAGGCAGGGGAAAATATAGTTTAAATGAAAACTTAAAAAAAAAATCGACTAAATTTGATGTTTGGATGTGTGATCTTATCAGACTTTTAATAATCTTATTAAGAGACCGATAATATCTGCAGCCTAACTGTCTTACGTTTATTTCAATAATCAATGAAAATGTTTATTTTTTCCTTGAATTAAAAGAAGACAAGAATATTTCTCATAAAATATTAATACGAATACTGTATTTGCGCATTAGTTCCTTGAAGCACAATATTTTTTTTATGTGCTATTAAGCATTCTTCTATAAATAATTAAATCTATAAACCTAAATTGAATTACTTTCGGTAAATGCCATGCCAACTGCAAGTTACATTTTGCTTTCGGTAAATGCCATGCCAACTGCAAGTTATATTTTGCTTTCGGTAAATGCCATGCCAACTGCAAGTTACATTTTCACAAATGCTCTGAGAAAGAAATCCATTAATATATGTTACAAACCTTTGATACATCCAGATCCACTAACAAGAACTTTGAAGACGGTTCTTCCAATAATAATAGCCGTATCTAGCTTTCGATTATTTCAAAATATTACCGTCACATGCCAGATAATGGGTCTTATCACAATAACTTATGTGTGCTTGCTGTAATTTGTAAGGTGTAATTTTTTTTTTATAAAATTCTGATTTATCTGCACCATTTTCTTCATTCTGAACTTTAATAAATAATATTTCAACTGTAAATAAAATATTTATTTTCTATATGTTTTCACATTTTTGAATTATATATACATTTTTATTTTATTTTACTTATTTGAAGAGTAAAGGGTCAGTTTTAAGCTTGTTAAATTTACTTTAAATTTTCGAAAAGAAGGCTGCGGTACGAAGATGCCCCAATTTTTTTTTAATTCCTCACCGAAAACGGCCAAAACATCTATGAAGTGTCACTATTTTGTCGTCAATTAACAATTTTTACCAATGAAACTGATCGTAAAGAACAAGGGAATTTTGTCAGAAGTATTTCTTCAGTGAATCAATTATCATATACCCAGTGGCGGATTTTGTCAGTATTGGGATACAGGCGCAAAATTGCTTTGAGGCCCCCTCCCCCTACCCAATGTCGAAAATTTTCGGTTTAGTTTTACGATATAGATCGAATAGGTGTTGAGGCCCCCGCAGATGCCCGAGGCACGAGGCGACGCCTCTAACACCTGTGCGAAAAGCCGCCACTGCATATACCAGTCCTCTACTACGACATTTCTCAAACCGATTCCCTATCTGTTTACGTCACATGTTTTTCACGTACAGATAGGCATAGCCCTCTGTTAAAAGCACTATATAGGGAAACATCCTTGTATACTGATGATACTAATCCTATTAAGAGTCTTATATTTTCTGCAGCTCAATTGTGTAGAGATTAATTCAATTATTATTGAAAATTTATATTTCTTTCTTCAAATGAACGAACACAAAACTATTTCGAAGGAAATATTAATTCTTACTTCAGAGATATTGTATTTATGCATTGGTTCCTTGAAGCATTATAGTTTTGCTGATTTGCTATTAAGCATTCTTTAATATGTGATGAAATCTAAATGCTTAAATTCCAATGCTTTTGGTAAATCTTATACCAATTCTGAGGTGAAGTTTAATAAATGCTATGAGACAAGAATCCACTAATAAGTGTTACAAAACCTTTAATACATCCGCTATTAACAAGTTTAAAGACAGTTCTTCCAAAAATAATAGCAGTCTCAGGCATTGAATTATTTCCAAATTCCACCATCAGATACATAGAAAACCATATCATGTGTTTTATAGCAATATCTTGCTTGTGTATGCGTGTGCTGTAATTTGTAAAGTATAATTTTTTATATAATTCAGATTTATCTGCACGTTTTTATTTTCATTCCTAACTTTAATGGATATTTATAAAACTTTAAACAAGATATTTCTTCTCCAAGTAGTACGGTATATTTGAATTAGATAAATAATTTAATTTTTTATGTTTTTATAAAGAATAAAGTGCCATTTTTATGCTTATAAAATTTTCTTTATATTTAGTACGAAAAGTCCCAAAACTGTTTCTGAATGGCACACCGAATACGTCCAAGACATCAATAAATTTTAAAAGGGCACCGTATTTCGAATTTGTGTTAGATTTTCCTCCTTATTCTTTCGATTTTACCAGGTTAGTAAAAAACTCTCTGTAGAAAAGAATTCAATAACTTTGTACTTTGTACCAAGGCCCATTTTCGTAAAATTGAATGAAAAAATGTAGATTGTTTTTACCTTCTCGTATACACAGTATACAAAGAGAAAGTATGGTAATCATTGATTGTAAATTCGAATTTTGATATATCTCCTCGTTTCACACTTCCTTGAGTCCGAAAAACACAATTTTGGAATAATGTCTGCGTATCTGTGAAGACGATAAGGTTAAAGATAGAAAGACGAAACTTGGTATATGGGCTTAAAACAAATTTCAATTAATTTTTGGACGAAATCCATCAGCGGAAAGTCTGTCTGACTGTGTTCATTTGAACACAATAACTCAAAAACTTAAATGACTAGATAGATAAAATTTGGTACACAGTTTTATCATCATGAATGTTGGTCCGTATTGAATTTTGGACCAAATCCATCAATGCGTTGACTGTCTGTCGGTCTGCATAATCTCATGTTTCTGAACACGATAATTCCTAAACGCAACCCTAATTGTGGATAAGTGTCCAATTTTAGTTTCAATAGGCTGAAAAAACTCTAATGCCTTGTCTAAACTCTAATATATCTTCTTTTTGTTAAAAAAGATATAAATAAAGAATTAAATTTAATTTTGAAAATTTGACCACGGGATGCTCTCTGACCTGTACTATAGTATCAAAGTTTCACATTTTGTTAATCTACTTTAATTAATATTCTGTTTATTATAATAAAAGATAATATCTTGCTTTCTAAATAAAGGTATATATATACGCTATTTCTTCTAACATTTAGTCTAAGCGTAAACTTTATTTTGGGAATTATTAACTCGTGCTCTTAGCAAGCATATAGTACAAATTTCAATAAAAAAGGTTTGCAATATTAGTTAATTTAAAACGTTATTCAGGGGATAAGAAGGTTATTTCTAATCCTTCATATGTATTAATTATTGCAGGCTGTTTTAGAATATAGATTATTATGCGACTATCTATATAATAAGTGTTTATATGCATACAAAATTATTGCATTTCCGGTAAGACTTTCTCAAGTTCTTCTCTTACAATTTCGCGTATTAAGGATCTTATGTCACCAATGTCTGTTTTGGCCGATACTACCGAAACATTAGGTAGCCTTTGCAATCTTGTTCGGGTGATACGTCTTCTTCGAAGGCTTTCTATCTCACGGCATCTTTCTACAAACTCATCGACTGTCCTGAAGTCCTGAATGAAGAGTCTGATACAAGTCCTCCGCTATGCCCTTCATGAGATGGGCCGCTTTCACGTCTTCTGATATGGTAGGATTAGCTTTCCGGCACAGAAAGAGTACATCTTGGATGTACGATTCAGACATCTCCAATTTGCTGTGTACGTGTAAATAATAGTCTCTCAGCTTGGCGTCGTAGGTCATCTTTTCAGCAAAACGCATCGTTCAGAGAATTCTTGAACGTAGTCCAATGGGGTCAATTCACGGTCACGTGTCATCTCAAATGGCCGAAGCTGCGCATGTCATCTAAGCGCTAATCCGCACCACTTATGCCGATGTGTCTGCCGTTAACATCTTCCGCCTCGCTACGAAGCGGAAGTATTATTTACGTTTTAGTTGCTTTACTTTTCAGTCTTATTTCTTTTCATATTTGAATCAAAATGCGATACTGTTGTGTAATTGGATGCTCTAATGCTAAAGCCAAAACTGATTGACGAGATAAAACGTTTTTCACGTTTCCTCTCAAGAATTCTCAATTGTTACAAGTTTGGTTGAAGAATATTGGAAGACAAGGTTTTATGCCTTCTTCTAGTTCCATAATATGTTCCGATCACTTCGAAGAAAATTCCTATTCTACTTGTCGATTTACAAAACGCAGGTTGTTGAAACAAGAAGCTGTTCCTATTATTTTCTCCAAAACTCCAAAGCAGACATCAAAAGTCGGTTTGCCATCATCAGCAACAGATGGAAACACTATACAGCCAGACGGAACAAAACAGTGAGTGCACTTCTCATTTACTTGACAAAAGTTTAAAAATTCCCAAAATCAAAATCTGTATTTTATTGATGAGAGTAAACGAACAACCGTAGCAAAAATTGTCACTCCTAGCTTAAAATTAGTGCATAAATGTCTTAATAATTTATTCATCTAGTTAATACTTTAGGAAATGTGCCTGGTATACAGGTATTATAGTTGAACTAATTTATTAAAAGTGCCATTAAAGTTCAAAAATTAATATGGTAGGGTAGATGCTCCAGTTTTGACCACCTTAAGAGAAAATTTGAAATGGAAATTTCACAGTGGATAACTGTTTCAAGCATATTAAATAATACTTATACTATTCTTTAGCAAATTTTATTGTTTTTCTGCTAGTTATAAAATTTTTCTGAAGAATATTTTAGATTTAGAGTTATGAATTTTTAAATGAATTAACCCAATTTGCACCAGCTTTGGCCACCTCTATGCACCAGTTTTGACCACACTAATATTATATTTTTAACAGACATTTTAATGAATTTTAATTAAAATAAATAATTTTTATGCAATATATATTTTAGTACATTATTTTCTGTTATTTTAAATGTGATTTTTTATGAATATATAAAGATATGTAATAAAATTTACCTAAGCTGATTTTAGCTGCAGATTTCAGTTTTTTTTTAAAGAAACAGGAATGCAGAAAACAATAATTTAATTTGGTTGATAAAATACAAAATATATATGCTCGCATATTTTTTTGGATAAAATATGAAACAAAAAATGGGGGAGATGAATAAACTTGCATCGCACAAGCATAGTTTTTTAAAAAAATCTTACAAATCAAGAATTTTCAGTATTATACTCACTAACAGTATCCACAAATATGTATTTTTATAATTTTTAATTGCAACATTAATCCAATTCATGAGAATCATTTTTAAAATTAGAGCAATCCATGCATATAAAAGAATATTCTTCATCACTCGAGTCAGGTTCCTCAAATTGAAATTTTCTAACAGAAATGTGAGGTAAACATTCAAAATGGAGATGTTTTTGACATTCCATTTTGAATGGCCTTAACTGCATTAGCAACTTTAGATGGTGAGTAGCAATTCTTTTTTTTATGAAATGCTACCTGCCTTCTTATTTTTAATTGGAGCCATTACTATGTAAAATGAAAACAAACAAAACTAAATTGGTTACTTTTATTTTAGAAACAAAGCTATATCAGTTACTTTTTATTTTAGAAACAAAACTAAATCAGTTGCTTTTATTTTAGAAATAAAATTAAGTTAGTTTCTTTCATTTTAGAAACAAAAATAAATTAGTTTATTTTATTTCATCCAAATATTCTTAAATTTATGTAATGGCTAAAAACACAATAATGAAGTTATGTGGCCAAAACCAGAACGTGTAGTGTTTCACTTTTGAAATAGTAAAATTGAAAATAGTAAAATAAGGATTGTTTAAAGTATTGCAATGCTTCTTATTAGTTAATTTGAAATTACTAGTTAATTATTGGAAAAGCAGATCCAATGAGGTCAAAACTGGTACAGTGGCCAAAATTGGAACATCTACCCTATATAATAAATACATATTCAGAAATTTAATATGTAAATATAAAATAATTCATTATTGAAAGAACTTACATAAATTCTGATTACAGTGGAATGCACTCTGTTTCATCACAGACTGAGACTTTTACCGATGTTTTGGACAGGATGAATAAGCTAAAAGATGAGCTTAAAGAATTAAAAGATTCCCTTGGGAAAAAGGCCTTCATTCCAGAGAATATATCGAATGACACTAAGTTGAAGGCACTAACAGGTTTCACAAAAGAAAAGTTTTCTTGCGTTTATTCTGTTTTAATGTTGCAGAGGACCTTCAAACGGGAAATTTCTGTAAGGGACCTGTTGATCTCTTTTTCCTGTTTCTTGTAAAATTAAGAACTGGAATTTCAAATGAATTTTTATCTGTTTTGTTTGAAATTTCTGATTCGACAGTTTGAAGATATTTTACTTTCGTAACGACAGTTCTTTACGAAAAGCTTAAACTGCTACATATATTTCCCTCGAAATCAAAAGTTGTCGAGTCAATGCTTAGGCAGTTCTATTCTGAGAACAGAGACTGTAGAGTCATTGTTGACTGTACTGAGTTTCCAATACAGAAACCTAACAGTCCAGCAGAACAGCAAATGACCTTCAGTTTCTACAAAAACGCAAATACTTTAAAAGGTATGATAGGCATTATGCCGTCAGGGACCATCAGCTTCATTTCACCGTTATATTGTTGTAGTATATCGGATAAGGAGCTCTTTATTAAAACCAACTGATGAATCTGTTAGAACCAAATGACGTTGTGATGGCAGATAAAGGTTTTCAGATTGAACAAGAGTTGCAAAAAATAAGTTGTAAATTGAAATGCCCTAAATTCTTAAAGGATTCTATACAGTTTGATGCATCTGATAGAATTGAAAACTGCTAGATATCAAATGTACGAGTAACAGTAGAAAGGGCTATATCCCGAATCAAAATATACAAATATTTTGAGGGACCTATCCCCTATACAAGTTTACATAATATAAATTCTATTTTTTTATTATTTGCATGTTGTGTAACTTCCATAACTCTTTAATTAATGCTAAATAGTTGTTTGCAAAAATGAATACTTTTATTGATCCCAATGAAAATTTCTTACAATGATTTTTTTTCTGGATGATGTCATTTGTACTTATCTTTTTGCTGGATAGTTTCTATTAATTGTTATTGTAATTATGTTAAAGAGGTGCATTTAATTCTTAGATATTGCTATTTGATGATTAGTAGATTTTATTTTTTTTTCTTTTTTCTTATCATTTATATGTATGGGGGAAATAATTTTTTGATGTATTGTGTTTTTTTAAAGTGTCGTCAGTTTAATTTTGCCTTATTGAGTTTTATATGTGTTTGGTATTTAGTTAATTGATCTGAGTATTTTATTCGTATTGCTTTATTCGTATTATGCTTTATTATTCATTATTCGTATTTTACTGTTTTTTATTTCTCTGTTTGGAGTCCTGGTACCTCATAGCTTGATTTTTGTATGAGCAAACTTTAATTTTCTTTTTCTAAAGATTGTTCTCCAATATGGTTTAATATAATAATTTGAAACCTAATTTGGGTTAATGTGGAGTTTATGGTACCCACTTGCTTCGTTGGGTACCGTGAACTCCACATTAACCCTAATTTGTATATTACAATTAGTAATTTCACAGAGTATTAATTTTATATGTAGTATTCTTTAGCAAAGTGTTCTCGGTTTCCCCCCCCTTATTCCAATTTGTATTCTCGCATATCAATTTAACCGACAGCGAGTGATTCTGAGTTCGAGGTACGCTGCGGTATTGATGATATTTTAGACAAAAGAAAGTTTAAAATTTAATAATGATATTTATTAATGATTTTATAACATTATTTGATGATGTTTATACCTGACTTAATGTTGAATGGTATTTTAAATTCAGCTAATCTGTAATCAATTATGTAAATTTTATATGTTATTCATCCCATTAGTATCTGGGATATTTACTGCATTTCTTTTGAATAAACCCGATTTCAGAATCTTTATGTTCATTATATATGGCTAGAAAAATAATTTACCATTGATTTACTTTTAGAGTTTTTTCAATCATCCACCACTTGCTCACGTATTTTGAATTTTCACCTTTATAATAATTGTATGTATTGTATTTTTACACTTTGAAGTATTATGCCCTTTGTGATAAATGTAAATAAAAATTATAAAAGTTGAATCCTGTTTGTCTTCTTTAATGATTTCTATATAACAAATTATAATTCATACATTCAATTATTATTGACTTGCATTATATATATATATATATTTAAAAAAAGCCTCTGTATATAAAACTAGTATCTGGGAAATTTTCTGCATTTCTTTTGAATAAAGTTGATTTCAGAATCTTTATTTTCATTATAGAGAGCTTGAAAAATAATTTACCATTCCTTTAGTTTTAGAGTTTTAATTATAATAATTCATTACATTGACGTGTTTAAATAGATATATATGTGAGAGAAATGTTTAACATTGATGGAAACAAATAAAATTAACATATGTTTTATGACAGTATAAATATATATTTGTTATATTTATAATGTTTTTTGTTGGTGACATCACAGCGTTACCAAGAGATCTAGGCTATTATATTAGTAATTATTATTGACTTGCATTTTAAATATATAGATTTAAAAAAACCTATGCTTCTTCTAAATTTTAAATTGTGGAAATAACAGATAGTATATATTGAATAAAAAAATTTACTAATTTATATATATTATCTTTTGATAAGAATATCCTCATCCACTTTCCTCTCAGTATACTGTGAACATGAAATTCTTGATGCTAAGGAAAAAACTCATATGCAGGGTAAAAAATCTAATTACTTTATTAATGATATTAAAAATTATAGTAAATTCTTATCTTATGCATACTTTATACATTAACTTATATAAAAATATTAATAATTATCGAAAAAAACACATATTCTATAAAATTCAGCAATCAACAACATCTAAATAAAATTTAAAAAAAAACATATATGTAATTTTTTAAGAATACTGTGCCAAAATTGTGTGTCAAAATGAATTTTTTGAACAAAAAATTTTTCATTGTCTATTGCCCCTTTCTCGTTGTGAAAAACAACGAGCATACATTCCTTTAGGTTGGACACTGTATTTGATAATAATATTTATGGTTTTTATTTAATGAAATTTTGCCATCACTGTCAACTAAACAGAATCCCACCCTTTTTTAGCTTAATTCTATTACTGGTATATTCTTTGGGTTGAAAATACATTTTATTTCCTACATCATGTAGTCGTCTCCTGACTTGATAAGACCATCTAGAGATGTGGCCATATACTGGTAAAAAGGATGTATTACCAAGCCGGTTTTTCGAACTACACACTGTGGATTTCTGCTATATACCACTGCCGTACATATTCTTCGTTTTGTATGCCATATGCAACTGCTGGAATTAAAGAGATATCCATATCTTTTTTACGTCTGATGGAAGCTGCCAAATTTTCAATGTCTTTCACCCTTGTCGCAATATCCTTAATGTTGCTTCCAGTCAGACGTATCTTCCTCCCATTTTGCCACTCCAAGCTCCTTTGCTCTACTATTTTTTTCTATTTCATGCAATTCGGAAAGGTCTTTACTGTAATGCATATTTATGAATAGCATTTTTTGCAGCGTTAGGTCATCTGGGAACTCATTGATGCCAATGTTGCTCTGCAAACAACAGCTCGCAAAGGAATTCTTAATTTATATTTAGCCTCCACTGATTCCATGAAAGCATAAAAAATTGGGAGGCTAAAATCTTTTAAAGCTCCCCAGTTGAAATCTGTGTTTGAAGGGCCTTCATATGTTGAAGGTTTCCCAAACACTTCTTGGCATGGCAGTGGTACTGTCTTCACTGTTTTTGGCTGGTGCCATGTTTGTAATTTTGTAGTTGGTGCTGCATATAGCTTCTGCTTGCTGTAAGCAAAAGAGTGAACGCGTGCTTGCAATATGCAGGAACCGCCCCAACAGCGCATGTACATTGTGCTTGTAAAACCTGTAATTAATAAATAAAAGGTTTAAATTAGATGTAAAACTATCATGATTCGGATTACTACATTAATGTTTTACACATAAAAATGCATTTTAATGCGAACAGTTCATACAAAGACAAAAGGTAAGATTTTTACTTTCTTTAAATTTTTGATTTGCTTCTTATGAAATTTTGTACAGTTATGGGCTACTAATGGCAATACACTATTTCAATATTTTCAAGACATTAATATTAACTAATGTCTTGAATAATTGATGGAATTAAAAATTGATTAATATTAATCAATCATTTTGTTTTAGTTACATTTTCATTCCATCTAATTGTTGATTTAGAAAAAACTAATTTAACATTCCATAATATAATAATAAATAATAATGAATTATGCAATATGTAAAAGACTGAAAAATAGAAAATAATAAAAAATTAATTTTTCAAAAATATGCTTCTTTGATACCCTAAAAAGTTGGGATTTTTTTCTTCTTTTTATTACACAAAGTAAAAACTTTTTTTTGCCTTTAATATTTTCAATAAGATCTAAATGATAAAGCTGAATTTACCCACCTTACAATCAGTCTGTACTTTTGAAACTGGCTGATATTTCACCTTTTCTTTCATTGCTGCTCGTACATCAGCCGTGATGGTAAATTTGCCGTCTTCAGGAATAACAAATTTCAAGTCGCTCAGGAATTTGTCATTATACAATTCAAGGCCTTGTTTCATTCTCGTTACAACAATATAATTACCTGTCGAATTGGAACAATTTTAGGCATATTCTAAAATATGCTGAATTTCAAAGTCTTCTAGGCATAAAGGGTTTTTTAAAACACTCTTGCACATATTAATTAATAAATTCAGAAGTTATTAATAATAAATTAGAACTCAAACTAAATAAAAATGAAAAAGAATTCTTAAATAATTTCAGTAAAAATAGGTAAATGTATTAGGAATTCAAAAAACGATAGTGCAATGCAAATTATTCAAATTTAAAATACACGCGAAAACACAATTAACAACAGTTAACAAAAAATACTTTAAAAAACGAGGTTAACAATATTAATTAATTATCTAAAAAACATTAAGAACTAATAAAAACAACTTAATTAAATATGTCATTTAAGAAATAAAATTATATTGCGGAAGAAAATTTGAGAAATCAATCATTATTAAAATACAAATTTTAAAAAATAAATTAAATTTCTTAACAACTGCTAATCTGGGCCAAATCTGAAAGCAAACTTCAACTTCTACTTACTTAACGTTACGGAGAGATTCTCAATAGATCCGCAGAAGGCTCTAACTTTCGTCTGGCGCGGTGATTTTTGAGTTGACACGTGACCGTGAATTGACTCCATTGGTTAAAGTGTCCTTATTGTTGTTGAACCACTGTCAGGCTGTTCCGGCAAAATAGAAAATGACGTTATCCAGGCACATCTGATCACCCCAATAGTTACAGGTGGCGATTCATTGGATATTTTTTATTGCAAAATATAATAAATGATTATCGCAGCCTCATTTATTTTATAAAAGAAAGTCTCAATTTTCGATGAGAAGTGAAGCGAGAGGGCAGCCAGGGACCCATCTACCATCCAACAAACGTTTGGAATCCAGTGTTGTGGTTTATTTATCGTGTAATTTTCAAAAAATAGATAGTTTGAATTGATTTGAAATCGAAGATGGAATATGTGAACACGAGAAATTTTCCAATATGTTCTTAAGAACAGACAAACCAATTCCTAAATCGACTTTCTATGCCAAAAGAAAATTATCAGAAAGTCAGCATGCTGATGATACTGATGACAATATGACATCCATGTCGGTATTTTGTGATGCGGAGGAAAAGTTTTCTTGTGAAAAAAGTCCCCATATTGATGTAGACATTAATTTCAATGATTTGGAATTAGATTGCGTTAATGTAGAACCAACTGATAATGACACAATTCAAAATGATGATAAAAGTTAATTTAGAAAATTTGAATGAGCCACTTTATCCATCATCTTCTGTGAGTTTGTTAGAAACATATATTAGTACACTTGTTTTCTCCTTCAGATATAATGCAACTAAAACTTGCATGCAAGACTTACTTCAACTTTTCAATTTGCAGTCGTCTCCTTCTAACCTTCCTGGTACATTCATTTTATTCAAAATTATCATCCCTGTTTGATAACTCAACGAATGTCTACATATATTGCAAATTTTGTTTTGAAACTGTTTGTTTGCTGTCAAATAAGCACAAATCTGATATTTGTAAGGAATCTTTGAAGAATTTTAATTTTCCAAGACAGTATAAAGCAGGGATATTTTTTCATGTACTATACGCCTATGGAACCGCAACTGAACTAGAGGCGAAGCAAGCTAAATATTGTCTTCCTATGTAATGCAGTCTATTTTAAAATTGTTGATTCTGCACGAAACTGTCAAAAATAGCTGAGTTCAAGCTTATATTCAAAACATGCAGCAGAAGCGTCACTCTACCATAAGAAATCCCAAAATAAATAATTGTGTGTTACTTAGGCTTCAGAAGTCTATTAAATTACCTAGAGCTCATGAAGTAGAACTTTTAAAGCTCTTGCCCATGAATAACCAAAAAATCCTATCAAGTGTGGCATCTTATGAAGGAATGCTATATTGCAATAAATTATTTAGAACTACAAGGTATAGTCAAATTTGTTAGAGTAGATTTCATGTTGGGTATAGAACAAAATATTTGCTTCGTTTAAAATTATATAATTGTAAATAATGAAGAAGTATTTTTAATTGGTAAAAAATTATACACAAAAAATTGAAGAAGTCTGATAATTATATAGGTTTCATATGCAGAAATATTTTGTTCTGTGAAAATTTGGAATTTAGCTAAAAGACCAATTGATATTCTTAACAAATATATGATTATACCATTTCAAGATAGAGATGAAGAAATTAATTATTTAATACCTTTAAATAATGCTGTTGAGCAGTAAGGGGACCACACCAAATTTAAAATCTGTGTCAGGTTGTTGAATTATGTGTAAATAATTTTAGAAACCATGAATGAAACACTTGACACTTTTTAGGTTAGAATAGTAAAGTGATACAATTTAGTAAATAATAATAAATAAAAAATGAAATTTTATTATGCAAAATCCAAGGCATGTATCAGAATGAAAGTAAGAGTGTTTTTCTTCATTGTTATGATTTGATCTCGTATTTTTTCATAATGTTGAAATAAACCCTATAATAAAACATTTGTGTTAATTTTTATGTCTCGAACTTCGGTTATCTCGAATATTTTCTCGGTATCGTCAACTTCGAGATATCAAGAGTCTACTGTATATGTCGAATCCTCAAAACAATTTATTTAAGAATGAACAAAATATGTGAACTCGTATACTAATGAAAAAAAGTTGATATGAATTGACGAATGTATCAAATTTTCAAAATATTTTTATTAATATACACATATACGCGCCTTGTATCACTAGATTTATGGAATCACTCAAACTTTATAAAATGGAAAAAGAACTATTATGGTATTTGTGTGCTACTAATTAAGGGAATTATTTGTTTGCAGTTTTTATTATTATTTTCAAAATTAGTTATTCATTTTATTTATTAAGCAACATCTAGGATATATTATATGAATCATAACAGAATTTAGTTAGTGTTGTAAATAAATCTTACCAAGTTAATTTAACGAAAACATGTAACTTAAAACATACTTCATTGTTATATCATATCTGCCAAGTTTTCTTGAATTACCAGAAGACTTCTTGATTTTCATTTTTTTCTTGTTCTCTGCTAGAAGATGAAATGTTCCTGATTTTTAGTGTTTTAATTTTTTTCTTGTTGTTTATTTTAAAAATAAATTATCATTATTTTTCAAAATGAGAATTTTTTTTAAACCTAATTTTCACGTTTTTGATCCAAAGATGAGGATTCAATTTTCTGCAAATTGATGATCATATCCTGAAGCATATTTACTCATGTCAACTAACTATCACTCAATATGTATCTGTCAATCACGTGACTTTTGTATTTACTTTCTTGCATTCTATCAAAAAACGAATTCTTCCTGTCTTCGGATTCCTCGCCTTTTTTTAAAAAATCTCTATAAAAAGAGAAAAAAATCATATTTAAAAAATTATATGCAAAAAACTTATTTCTTTGCATATTTTTTCAGCTTTAATCAAAAGAATGCAATGCGCCTTGTTCCAAAATACTATGGTCATATCTTGCCACGTCTTTTGCAAAGTAAATCAGGATGATACACAACATTTTTTATTGCCTTACGAGTTAGAAAATAAAGCATATAAATGCATTCCTAATGTATGTTGACGATTTTTTACTCATGTCATTGTTTATTTAATGAGATATTTACATTAACATTATATTATCCATAGCGTAGTATTATTTGTTTTTTCTATAAACAGTAGCAAATTATGACAATTTTCTTTTAAGTTTATTTTCAACTACACATTTTTTTCTCAACTACACATTTTTTTTCTAACTGGTTAAGAGGAAATCTATGATTCAGCTTTGCGTGCTCAAAAGTGAAAATCTTGGTTTTATCGAAATCTTCTGGATTTTTGTCTCTATCTTTTTGATTCTTATGGTGAGGAGTTCACAGGTATGCTGTATAAAATATACTGCTGAATATGTATAAATAAATGCCTTGAATGTACAAGATATCTGTAACATATTTTTCTATATATTTATATGTAAATTATCTTTTTTTGCATATTACACCCTAGTTCTCTCCCCTTCCCTCTTCTCTCTATCCAGCTATACTGCAAGAGAACATATTATATAAAACTGTATGAAACCCAAATAAAAAACCTTCATATTTCATGCATCCAAAGCAATTTTCATTTTTCTTCAAAATACTGAAGTAAAATCTGCTAAGTCATTGAAGGTAAATTGAAGTCTATAAACGTGTTGAAAAAAGCCTGTATAAAACCTTATAAAAATCTGTACATTTCTAGAAGGAAACTTGCAGATTTTATTTTCCTTTAAAATACCTGTAGAGACCTTCAAAATATCTGAATGGCAATTTAGAAGTCTTTAATTACCTGCATGAAATCTTTAAATAAACATTTCCAGACGGAAACCTGCAGTTTTCATTTTCCTTCAAAGTCCCTTTATAAACCTTTAAAATCCCTGTATAAACCTTCAAAATCCCTGTGAAATCTAGTTTTTTTAAAGGTTTTTTGCTGATTTTTTTACTTGGGCTGCGCAAGAAAATATCATGGTAGAGCCTACGATTTGGTTAGTAAATTGAATGCAAAATAGCCAAAACATGAGAAAGTTAGATAAATAAATAAGGTTTCTTGTTTTCCTTATTGATATTCTCCACAGGTTTGGTTTATATTCACACGATCGTTGCGTTTTTGGTGATGAAGGTGATCTAGACCACCATGCAACAGACTGTACTTTACAATACGACACGCCCCTGACTTCAAAGTTGTTTGGATGGGTGTGTGTTGAATATTTATATATAAAAGATTTTAGAAAATAATGTTAATACACAGTTGCGATCTGGATAACGACGCCGTTTCAGAAGTTAATGATGACATTGTGATTGTCTTCTTGGTGTATAAAGAAGTTTGATAGTTGCAGCTTTACTACAACATTGAGACTGTTACCTTTTCGAATCACGAACACAGTCTCGTTTGTATTATTAAAATAAAACCCAGAATATACGTAAATAGATACAAGAAAGTGGACTATATATATATAAGTAGGATACAAATACAATTATACATAAATGACTTGCATTGAAATGATTGTATGCTCGTAGGATAGGTTTAATTGGATTGATTTTTTAGTCTCTGTGATAAGAGTTACCAAAATTAACATCTAGAAAGAAGCTCTTTTAAACCTTGTAATATCAGAATTTAAGACAAGAGTTATTATTGATTAGAAAATTCAAAGACTATGTTTCCTTAAGGTTCATTGACCAGGCTAAAAGCTTAGAATTTTTAATCATATATATTGAATATTGGAGCTTAATTTTTTAAAATGTTTGATTCGAAAAGAGCCTTTGCAATAATGTTTTGGAGCACATAAAATTTATAGTTTATATTTTAAGGAGTTGCTAAGTGAAACCATCTAAAAATGATAAGTATGAAGCAATAATTAATACATATTTTGAAGTGCACAGTCTAAGGAGAATGTTTTACAAGAATGTTAAATTTTAAAATTAGAAGAGGTACACCTCGAATGTCCGAATGTGCTTAAATGTTTTACACTCGTTTGAATAAGAATTTTGACTTTTTCATTCATTGCTAGAAATTTTTTAATTAAATATAGTCTCTTGATTTTTTGTCTTGAAACTAGATGGGGAGTAGTGTATTAGCTGGAGAGTTCCTATAGGAAATGACATCATGATAGTTTTTATTTTGGCCTCTTCTTCTATTAGATTGCGTTTTGAGAAAAACCAAATAAGGAATTTGATCGTTATAATCTTACCAAGCAGGGTTTTCAAAAGACGGCCGGGGCAGCGTTATCTTATTCCCGCCAACATGCGCAGCATGCATATAAAAAAAATGAAAGTCAGTTTTCTGAAGTAAAATCCCATGTTCTTCCCGCAACTATTTTTGATTTCGTTCTAAAAAAATGAAGCCGAAAATTAAGAGAAAAGAAAAACGCTAAAGATTTTTGAAACAAGTGGGAAGAAAAGGTGGCAGAGGCTACTAGTTGAAAGGAAGGCAGGGACTTTTATAAAGTTACTTTTTATGAAATAAGGACCCACAAGGATTATTAGAACTCAAGTGGTGATTGGATGAATGGGGGGCTTAATATTTTTGGATAAAGAGGGAGGGAAGGGGTCACAAGAATCTAAGGGTAGTGAGAGATAAGAAATACTTTATACCAAATTTGAACAATTTAGGATAATTAGAACCAGAGATATTAAGTTTTAAAGGACATTTTCGAAACTCGCTATGAATTGGGGACTACGCAACAGACTACACAGTGACTAAACTCTTTCATTGTATCAAGTTCAGTGCCGAAATCCCGTTGACCTGGCGCGAAAAAATTGTTTAAAACAAAAGCTTTCTGCCACGACTCATGAATATTATGAAGATTTAACATGAATAAAGGCGTGATATTATCACTGATTAAGGAAATCTTTTGTCGCATATACCAGCCATTAAGACGTTCATTGCAGACTTTTACAGTATACCTTGTGTGTTAATTGTTGTGTTGTCTTATTTTTTTATTTTCCTCTTCTTATCTGTTAATCTTCACAAACTTTATTTCATCGGTTTTTCCTGGTGGATTATTATTATTAATAATAATAATAATTGATTTTTAAAAATATCTCATTAATTTGACGAATGTTTTGTGGTTTCCTGTTACTTATAAATATTAATTTAAAACTTGACTTTCTTTTAACAGTGTATGGATATTTAAATACTGATATTTTTGTATCATTCTAAATAATTAATTTTTAATCATTAAGAACGTATGAAAAAAAATTAACTTTGTGCAGTTTTAAAATCTCTTTTGAGAAAGACTGAATTTTTTTGGAAACTACGAGATTTTAGAAATATTTGGTGCAACAGAGTGTCTCATTTTAATCGTAATATAAATAAAATAATTGCATGTATGTTTGTGTACATATATGTATATTCCACTTCTCCTCCTAAACAACTTCACCGATTTCAACCAAACTTTGCACATTTATTAATTAAGATAAGGGAAAGATACCTGTGAACTTTTCAAAGTACAAAAGATAAGAAAACAGTCAGTTAATTAAGAAATTAAATGAAACCGTTTTTCTGTACTAACTTCAGATCAAATTACCCCAGAACAATTTTTTTATGCCAACTTAAAATTCAAAATTTTACTTTTTTAATTATGCTAATTTCAAATCTGTGAAATGTTTTCTTGAATTTTTATTAATTTTTCAAATTTAATAAATAATTTATTACATACAGACGATTTTGAAATAAAGCAAATTTATAGCTACAGCGTTACCAGGAGACGGTTAGACTTTGAAATAATTTATCTTTATTTTCTAAAATTTATGCTTATTTTTATAAATATTTTTATAAGAAAAGGAAGATCACTCTCAACTTTTAAAAGTCAAAAAATTAATTAAAATTTCAGTTAATTAGAAATTAAGCATGATTTTGGCGTTTTCCGTCATATTTTCAGAAAATATTTTCTCAGAAAAATTATGTTTACACCACATTTAGGTTTAAAAAATTAGATTTTCACAGAAAATTCATTCCCTTTCAATTCATTGCCCTCATTTTTATATTTTTTCATAAAGTAAATTGTGTATAAAATTCACAATTTGTAACACATTTGCTTATTGGTGAAAAACAAGAATACAGACTAAAAACTTCAGGTATAGCACATTAACAAAATTCGAGAAGAATAAAAGAAAGTTTAAAATCAGAATATTCATAATTTATACATAAAAAACTATTGATCTGGTTTATTTTAAAGCTTTTTAAAGATGAAAAATTTACTATCTGATTAATCGTCCCAAAACATCCGTTTAAACTTTTCTTATACGTCTTATGAAAAAATTACTTGTGTAACAAATGTTAATAACTTATTGAGAAAATTAGCAATAGGTGTTTTTTCAAAACTGCCTGGTTCAATTGATACGCTCATTTCCATTAAAAATTGTTTCTGACGATAAAAGAATTTTGGGCATTATAATTTTCTATACAAAAGTAGTTTTCACATAAAAATATTAGACATGAAAGTGTTTTAATCCCGAGCAACTCCGGGCATAACAGCTAATTTAAAATAAAGATTCAGACGAATGAATTTGTGTTGAATTCCGCATAGTTTTAATGGATATAAATCAAACTGAAGCACTACAATGTTTAATTAAATTTTAAATATTATCGTTTTTTAAATATTATTAATAACTTATGGGTAAATTTTCTTCCTGCCGTTTTTAAAAATTGTTTCATTCACACTTGATCTTTTCATTTCAATTAAACGTTTCACACGACCAAAGGATTTCGTTTATACTTCATATAAAAATATATTTTTACTTTAAAAACTATTGGAAGTGAAAGTAATTTTATCCCGAGGATCAAGGTACCAAAAATGTGATACTACGCAGCCGAAGTCACGAGCATCAGTTAGTTCATTATATCTATAAAGTGACTCATACATCGTAAATATATTTAAACAGCCATTTAGTCCAGTCAATGAAGGTCCAAAATAGGGGGAAAACATTAAATCATATAGTTTTGAAAATTGGTGCACATGTTAGTGAGGGCTCCTGATGAGTATACTAATATTCCGAGGGAGGAGAGCTCGTGCCACCATCTTGCATTTCATCCCTCTTTTAGTTCTTTTTGTATATCTCGGAAAGTATTCAACTTTTAAATTACATGTGATTCAAAAAATTAAAGAGTGTAATTTACCGTACAAATGCATACATTTAACTCTCTTCTAGCTTAAAAAATTACCGAGATAATGTGTCCCAGATTTTTCCGCCATCTTGGATTTCAGGCCCCATCTTTAATTTTTCTTGAATATCTCGAAAACTAATCGATTTTCAAATTACACGAGATGCATTACATCGAATTACTAATTAAAGAGGGTGAAATACGCTAGAAATACATGCTTTTAATTTTTTCCAGCTTTAATAGTCTCTGAGACAATGGGTCTTAAAATTCGCCGCCATCTTTGATTTCATTCCCCTTTTTTAGACTTTTTTTAATCATTTCAAAAACTATTCAATTTTCAATTAATTGTAATGCAACAAATAAATGATCATAAAATTTCCTACAAATACATACGTTTATTTTTCTTCCTGCTTTAAAATTTTTGAGATATTAAATCAAAACTGAAAAAGGGGACTGAAATCCAAGATCGTAGTAAATTTGAAACCCATTTTCTCGGGAAATATTAAAGCTAGAACAAAAATAAGAGCATGAGTTTATAGGGATTTTTACGTTCTTTGATTTGTTTTCCCACGTGTAATTTTAAAATATTAAATGTTTTTTTTTTATATTAAAGAACAACTAAAAGTGGGAGACTAAATCTAAGATGGCGAAAGATTTTGAGACCCATTTTCTCAGAAACTATTAAAGCTAGAAGAACAATCTAAACATCTATTTGTAGGGAATTTTTCGCTCTTTATTATTAATTTGATGTATAGCGCTTAGTTTAAAAATTGAATAGTTTTCGAGATATTGAAGAAAAACTAAAAGAGATGGGGTTGAAATCCAAGATGGCGGTGCGAGCTCACCTCCCCCCCCCAGGTCTGGAGACTTTTGTTATGTTCAACTGGAGCTCCTCACGAACATGTGTATCAATTTTCAAAACTATATGATGTAATTTTTTTCAAGCCCTTAGTCGACTAGACTAATTAGGAAATTTATAATTCGGTTTATTTTCATTTCAGTTTGCTTTAGATATATTTTGGAGAATCTTTATTGACAACTTTTATCTCTAAAGAAATTATTCGAATCACTGAATCGTAATTTGATTACAAAATTTCATTTGTCTCACATAATTATTTTACACATTGACTAACTACTTATCTCTTTCTGCAGGAATACTCAAATTTTGCTTTTAAATTTCTAATATTAGCTTATGAGTTAAGAGCATGCTTAAAACGATAATCTTTACAATGGACACATAAACGAATTCAGTTCTGTGAATTCGTTCTGTAATTTTAAATTACAATAAAGGCCGATTATTTCGTTAGTATTATTGAAGAGTAAGTTGAATGTTTTATGATCTATTACCGTATGGAATAACTCAAACAATGAGTTCAATCTATATGATGTCGCAATTAAGTGGTAAGCGGCGCAACGCTTTTCGTAATGTCCTGTTTCCTCCTTTTGGATGCTCAATTGATTCCAAAATCCGAACAACACGCTTAATGTTTATCATGTAAAATCATTAACTCCATTCCAGTCAATGTTACTTTTAGATTGGTTCTGAAAACAATTAAGTAAGATCATAATTTTTTTTCCATGAAAGACCAAAGTAGTTTCTTGTTCAAGAGCATTATCAATAGAAAAGCTGTAATAGTTTTTAAAATTTTTCATTTTACTAATAAGCTTCATTGCGCTGATAGAAATTTTATTTTTTCTACTCTGTAAGTTTTTCCTCGAGTGTTTTTCAACGCAACAGTAATTTTGGTATTATGAACTACGAGTAGGACACACTAGAATGCAAAAGCAAAGGTGTTTTATTTTTAGGAAGAATATATCCCCTGGTTTAGGGCAGATGGTCAAATATATCCCATCCGCCGTGATTATTGGGGCATACGTGTCCCTGTAAGAATCTTTGCGTAAGTTTGTAAAGAAAAAATAAAATTTTTGAAGTTTAGATTCATTAATCTATCAAAATTTTACAGAAATACTACAATATTTTCTGAAAACAAACCATACACACTCTTTAATTATCAAACAAGCTTTTGCAACATTGAAAAAAAATCACTGCAGCAACCTACAGTTAGGATATCATATTCTGTAAATGAAAACTTCTCAAAGCTTGGAAGGACGGATGGGAAAAATTTCTATTGATCGAAATTAGCATTTCTATTACAATTTTTTTTTCAGGAAGTATGTGCCCATTTCGAGAAAAGGGTAAATCTATGTATTTGTTGAAAAAGACAACCATAATTACTTAAATAAAAGAATTTATTCAGTAAAATTTTCAACAATGATTTAAAATATCATATGCGCAAACTAGCATTGTTTACATAACTATGCATTCTTCATGAATCTGATCCGTATCACAAAGGCACGGCTTTCATCCAGGTTCCATGTTTTGGATTCATGGTGAGAAATTTGAACTTCAGCTGAGGGTCTCTCTGTGAAAATTCATGAAATAATTTAATTATTTTCAAGAAGCGCGTTCTGTGTCTCTCTCAGTTGATCTTCTTCTAGTTTATGCGGGTGCCATTTAAACAAAATATACGGACATTCTTTTAAAAAATTAACGTTTAAGCAATTAGGGTAATCTACTGATCATAACAAGCCGCAGAAAATAATCAAAAAGGTGTGGTTGTTGTTTTCTTTAGGGTAAATATCTGATACATTAATATTTATTATTTAGGCGTGGAAAGTTCTTGCTGATATTCTAATGATTTTTTTATCATCAACTTTTCCACTGACGGCCAAATTCTGAGGTTTTCAAGAAGATCATAAGTTACAACTGAAATGAAAACTAGAGTTAAATCTAAAGGATCATAAGCGCAATCCTTTGGTGAAATAAATGTGAACGAATGGGAAACTAATGAAACTGCAGCTATAAAGTGTGCATCCGTATTTTACCTTGTTTGAAAATAAGCATAAGAATTATAAAAGAAACCACAGTGTAATGGTTCGTATGTTTTTATATTAAAACTTCAAGAGGTTACTTTGGAAGTAATCTGATTTATTTCATTTAAATTAAACTTCCGCAGTGAAACTACACGAGAGTTACTTTGGAATGAACCTTAAACTTTTGAACCAGGGTCACATAACGAGGAAGACACCTGAGGGGACACCTCATTCTCTAACGCAGTAACAGCGAATTAAAGTCCATCTCTTTCACATACACTGACTTATGCGACTACTGCATCGAATAACAGAATTTTTGAAATGTAAATATGTAATCAAGTACAATGCGTCTTTGAATTTAAAGGGCAAAAGCCACTTGGGCGCGCTTATATCTCTGGTACCCTGAACTCTGTTATATGGATTGAAATAACGATAAATATCCGGAGTAGAGTATGTCTTCTAATTAGCAGGTTCAATAAATTCCGTACGTTAGGGTTAATTTGCACCTGCCTGCCTATGCGTTGTAGTTTGGTTTGAATCGGATCTCGAACCAACTACCTTCCATTCTAAAAGTCAAGACCACTAAGGAAGCGCAGCTTTTAGAAGGGAGTCGAGGAAATATCGAAGAGTATTGCCCATCAAATTCCATAACGTCTCTGAGTACAACTGTCTTTCAGATTTTATACGCAATACTAAGAATAAAATCCTGAGAACTCACGGAAAGTTATGAAATTTGCAACAATGATATAACGTCGAGCATAATTACGACTGTCCGAATTCCCGATGTCTAATCTAGACGCTCAATTTGGTCTCATTAAATGCCATTTTTAACCTTCCAGCGGGCGCGCGTTTTCAAGAGATACTTGCATTGTGCATCGTATTACATATTCATATCGTTCTTTTATAAATTTAAGTGCAATTTTTATTTAAAAAATATTTGTTGACTATTAAGCTAATATATACTGATAATTTAAATAAAAGCTGGATTTATTTTTGTAAAACAACACTATATATTTATGTAATACGATGCACTATATGTCGTACAATTTGTGCAGGCGCGCCCGCTGGAAGGTTAATTAAAAATTACGTATCCTTAATTAATAGTTTTATAATTCCTAATTCATAAAAATTGTGTCGGCAATCGATCTGTGATGGAATATATTCGCAGTATCGCTAACAATATGTCACTGTAAATATGTCAACTGAATTCATAAAAATTATGAAGTAGTTTTTAATAAAACAAATACTAATTATTACTAAATTCTAAATATTTAGTTAAAAATTATATTGAATTATGCCGTATTTATTTGTATTAAATGCCATTACCACACTTTATTATAAACCATGGATTTACATATTGATTCGTGGAAATTTCTACAATGTGTGTATGTTCGGGTTTCGTCTATCGGGATTATGGCCTTTGGGACTCGTCTGCGGGTATTCTGGCTTGTTGGGATTTCGACTGTCGTGATTCTGGCTTGTTCGTGATTTCCATTTGTTGGAATTTCGTCTGTTGTGATTTTGAATCATTGGGAATTTGCCTGTCGTGATTTCAATTTGCTGTGATTCAGTCTATAGGGATTACAACTCAGATACAAGTCATGAACAATGAGAGTTTGAGTCTGAAACGATTATTCATTTCAAGTCTACAAATTGACTTGTCAGGTTAAAAATCTTATATTGGTAAAAAGTCGTAAAAGGAAGTGCATGCTTACCGTATTTATTTTAGAACTAGGTTCGAGCTGGTATTTGGACAGCAGTCTTGCCAAAGTTAATTTAACTTCCATCAAAGCAAATCGCATACCTACGCAGTTTTTAGGACCCTGACCAAAAGCTTGGAAGGCCATTGGATGAATTTTAGACTTATTTTCTGGAGAAAATCTATATGAAAAATTAACAGTTTTATTCAGCTGTTAATATATTATTGAATAATTTATATGTTACACTAACTGATACTCCCAGCGCTACTCGAGATCCTGATATCTTTATACTCTCATCCACTTTTTTCAAAAATTGTCACTCATTTTCCACACCCAATATACATTTATTTTGCATCGCTTCTTGTTGAACCTTTCAAATCTAGCCTGTTTACTTCCTTAGAATAGTATGAAGTTGAATGCAAACGCTTGGTATTCAAGTTTGGATTAGAAGTGCCAGTTAAAAATGTTCTACAGAATTACAGAATGAACAGGAATTCTCTAAAACGTTGCAAAAACTTTTAGGAAATTTTGCAATTATCTAAAATGAAACAGTGTTCTAAAATAGTCTAGAACAGTGGTTCCCAACCCATGGGCCGCGGCCCACTTGTGGGCCTCGGATAGCATATTAATGGGCCGCAAAATGCTAGTCAAGAGTCGAAATCCGGGGAGTTTCAAGGGTCTTCACTTGTTTCTTGCTTTATGAAACAATATATTTTTATTCCTTTTACAGTAAGCTTCACTAATTACTAGCATATAAGGACATCTAATATACAGGGTGTCCACACTTATCGTGGTCCAATAGCTAATTTCTAAACCGTTAGATATAGACATATAGTTCCAATTGGAAAAATGTTTTAAATAAAGGTAAGAATTATAATTTATGTTTTTTGAGTCACTAAATATATTTCTGAAAAATTACGAATTTTATTCAAACTTTTTATACAGTTCCCCCGGTTCATCAGTCATATTTAGTAAAATATTCTTGACACACTAAAATTTTAACCAAAAAAAGTCCCACTCTTCAGCGACTAAAACTGAGCTAGTTATGGAGCTTTGAATTTCATGATTTTTACCAATCGGCGGACTAGTCGAGCAACTGCTGCCCATTGATTGGTGAATCGTCTGCAAGACGGCTAATGAAATGCTGTAAAGTGATCTAAGTCAGCAATATTCAAAGCTCCATAACTCGGTCAGTTTTAGTCGCAAAAGAGTGAGACTTTTTTGTTTAAAATGTTAGAGTGTCAAAAATATTTTACTAAATATGATTGATTGTATAAAAAATTAGATTTCGCAACTTTTTCAGGAATATATTTATTCACTCAAAAAACAGATATTATAATTCTCCCCTTCATTTAAAGCATTTTTCCAATTGAATCTATCCCAGATAGCAATTTTAGTTTGCAGCAAGCTTGCCACAAATTTGTCATGACAAGAGTGCAAGTTTGCCACAAATTTGTCATGACAATAGTGCAAGCTTGCAGTAAGCTTGCAGCAAGTTAACGAAAGCTCCGAAGTCACCATGAAACGAACTTGCAGCAAGCTTGCCGTGCAAACTTATTGCAACTTATAGCAAAAACAGAGTACGAAACACAACCCGGGATAGAACTCGCGACCTCCCGGTTCCGAAGCGGAGACGCTAACCATTGAGCCTGTTAACCTCTGAGAGGAGAAGATAGATTTCGCTAATACATCGTTCGATTCGATTCGTATACGATTTATTTTTAACTATTTTCTGGATTTCATTAATTTTTTGAGTTCAGAATATGATTTGAAGTCAAAGAGAGAGCGATTGTCGCTAATAACTACCTTTTGCTAGTAGAGTCAATTATGAAATTAGAGTTCAAAAGTAATTACTTTAAAATGGGACAAAATGTCTAGTTATTATTGTTCAACAAACACTGACTGTTTTTTAGATTTAATTTTGTTTATAAACGTTAAAATTTCAACATTAAGAAAAAGGCGATAAAGTTTTCTTTAAAGTGAGAGTGATATATTTAGTAAAAAGATGGAAAATGTTTCAAAAAATTTTTTTATAAAAAAGTTATTTTTTTCACAAATTATCATTGATTTATTGAATTAATAAAAAAGAATTATTGTCTAGGAGTTGCTATTAAAAATCGGATGTTTTTTTTTAAACAGAGACAAATATAATTATCTCTTTATTGTGCTATCTTTGCAGGAAGCTTGTTTTGCAAAATTGCAGCAAGTTTGATTTGCAAAGGAGGTGGCGGTATTTGTCACATCGAACTTGCTACAAGTTCGATTCAAGTTTGACGCATCAAATTTTGCCATGACAAGTCAAAATCAAACTTGCTGCAAACTTACGTGCTATCTGGGATATGTCTATCTCTAACGGTTCATAAATTGGCTATTGGACCACGATAAGTGTACGTATAAATATAGGTTTGTATTTTTTTACTTGTACATTTAGTTAGTGGGCCTCAAAATATTTTTTTTACACAAAAAGTGGTCCGCACAACCAAAAAGGTTGGGAACCACTGTCGTAGAATGAATCGATAATTTTCAAAAATTTGTGTAACATTGTATAATATTCTAGATTGTTCCAAAATGCAATAATGTCCAAAAATAATCAGGAATAATCTAGAATGCTTTAATTGTTCGGGGAACTCTGCTTCCCTGGTAGTAGATGCTCACTAAGAAAAGTTTTCACAAAAAAATTCCTTAGACTTTTAATAAATAAGAAATTATTTTAAATTTTAACTTTACTTTCCTCTATAACTTTGAAACTAATTGCACAAAAACTATTCTTACATCTCTTTAAAATTAAAAAAAATTAGCTTTACAGTGATCCCAATTTTATTTTCCTGCAATTATTTATATAATTTGAAAAATTCAAAATTATCTTTAAATAAAGTTTAATCATAATGCTTTTCTAGACACAGCGTAAGTCAAAATGAATGCGGGGATTTCAAAGCTTTACTACGCAAAATGTAATTATTTATTCAAAACACACATGCATGTAGGAGGGATTATAATCAAGTTTTAAATGTATTCCTCGCAAATGTTGAACATGCTCTCCTTTTGTTACACGCCATACATCAAGTCTGTAATGCAATTTTTGGTAAACCTTATGTAGAACATATTAGTGCTGGCGATAGCAGGTTCTATACGGGCTTTCATATCAGTTGTGGTCGTTGTAATTGGAGGCATATGTACGCGATCCTTTACGAATGCCACAAAAACATCACATGGTGTAAGATCCGGGGATCGTGGTGGCCAAGGTAACGATGCTTTCTCTACGACAGATACCTGGCCAACCACCTCTATGGTAACGTGTTACTGAGAAGTTTCCGCAATTCAGTCACAAAATGTTGTGGCGCACAATCCTGTTTCAGAATAAAGCTAGGAAGGTCAACTCGTACCTGTGGCAGAAGCCATATTTGGAGCATATCGAGATACCCAATTCCCGTCAGGGTGCTTTCAGCGTAGAAAAAATTGTCTTCAGATCCTTACACGGGATATTATGCAAAACGCACGAAACTTCGAATTCACCTTCGTATTGCAGAATCACATGAGGATGATGAGTACATAAAATTCTTATGTTATTCTTGTTCACTAACCCGGAAATGTGAAACGTTGATTCATCACTGAATATTAAGCTTTCAGAAAATTCATCATCCTCCATCGACGTTCTCGTTTCAGTTGTTGAGCCAACTGCAAACGATATGCTTTCATCTGCAAGCGCTTCATAAGAACTCTCCACATAATTTTCTGAGGTAGAGAGGCGGACTGGCAAGGTTGCCAACTTCCCCGATGGCAAGTGGGCCCGCTTACACATAAGTCAATATGGTCCCCCAGGATGTGTATGTATAAAAGAAAGAAAGGAAAAAAATATTTTTCTAACAAATTTCCTGCGCCTTTTCTAGGCAAAATAACTAGCAGGTTTATGTTAAACAACACAACTTTTTCTGTGCAAGGCCGGGGCGCATATTTACAAACCCTACCCTTATTCACCAAAGGCAGGAAATCGGACAATATCATTGACTCGCTTCGACGAGAGGCGGTGACGTCATTCTTTGCTCTCGCACTTAGCGCACAGAAATCATAACAAAACAAGTTATTGAATGTGATCTTTGAATTAGTTTATGTTTCCGTCGCTTGGACTTCGCGCTTGGACTTCCTAAGTCGCAATTTTGTTTAGTCGAGCGATTATTCTTTTTCATTTTTACTCAGAAATAACTTGGATTTGGCTGAGCAAATTCGCTTGAATATTACTGTGGAGAGTTTATTCGACAAATACCAAATGGAACGGCAGAAAATCCTGTCCAACAGAAGAAAGATTTGTTTACTGGTAAGTTTTGTTTCGTTAGCGAGCAAACAACAAATGAGAAGCAAAGATATATGTTAGGATACTGCTTAAATTTGTATTCGAATTCATTCAGTAAATATATCATTCTTTTGTTATGATTTCCGTATGCTAAGTGCGAGAGCAAAGAATGGCATCACCGGCTCTTCGAAGCTAGCCAATGATATAGTCCGATTTCAAGCCTTTGGTGTATCAGGGTAGAGTTTGTAAATGTGCGGCCGGGGCACATTAATCACAAAGTTTTTATTCTTCTTCGAGACTCCCTGGAAGAAGGATGTTACCCCTCTGTGCAGGAAGGATTTGGTCCCTGTACGGGGCTAAGCAACTCACTTTTTGTTGTTGTTTGGGCATTTTACTGTCGTAAAACTGAGGGACAAGTGAACTCGGCTATCTTCTAAAATAAAAGAAGAAAATGTCTCCGAGGTGCCCACTCTCACCCTAAATAGTTTGTTTACACCAAATTTCGTAACTTTTCATCAATATGGGTATTTGTAGGGAGCGCCTGAGTCAATGACGTCTCAACTCCTTTCCCTGATATTGCTGCAACAGTCACATAGCATTGATAAATCTATCCAAATACTGAGCAATATATTTGATAACAGGTTAATTTAGTGATAGTTTAGGAAAAATAAAATAGGTTATTTAGCAACTCTAGGTTCAAGAGACACTCCTGTAGAAGGTCAAAGCACAGCAAAATATCTAAACAAACATTCGCTTTTATTACATGTAGGTATTTGCATACAAACGCATTAATTAGAAGCAAAATATAGAAATAAGAATATGGTGTAACAGTCAGATTTTATAGCATAAAAAATTTAATGAAGTAATTCTACACCAAACTCATAATCTCTTTATTTTTACCTGTCTTGTTTTTAATTGATTTAATATCAAATTTTAGTTCTACATATGTAAAGATGAATGTTTGACTTTTTTAAAATCTTCAATTTTAACACGATCTTGATAATATCTGGTACGTGTGGTCTTCAAAACAAGAGGAAAATCACTGTCAAATTTCCAAAGTCCCAAAGTTAATATAAATTTCAGTTAATTAAAAATTCAGAAAGATTTTGACTTTTTCCTCGATATCTTCCAAAAATATAATTTACAAGAATAATTTATTTAATAAAAATATAGTTAATAAGAATAATTTTCACACCATTTTAAAACTTCAAAGTTATCTTTTCAATTATATCAATGTAAAGACAAATTACTTAAAAACTACTTGTAAAATTACTCCAATTTCAAATCATTCAAAGAATTTTCTTTCTTATCTCTGACAATATATGCCCTACTAACGAATAGCATTTTTCTTTCACACATTGTCGCTAAAACCATATACGAAAAAGTTAACCTACGGAATTTAGAATCAAATAACTTGAATCATACAGGGTTACCACTTATATCCGTTACACCCCCTTAACTTCTAAACGGTGACAGCTTAGGCCATAAAGTTGGTGTCTAGGTATAGTAAAAATGCTATGCGCTACTCGATGAAACAACTTACAACGCCATCTATCGGCAAATTTTCGGCAATCGAATTAGCAGTCCTATCTCGTAAACGGTAAAATATACGAGAAAAAAGTCAATTGAAAAGTTGTAGAGCACTCTTGATTTAGTACAAAAAGATAACTTGAGCACAATAATACTCGAAAAAGATTGTAAAAAATGAACATTTTTTTATTGTGATTTTCAACACTATGGCGCCGTGAAACGCGATCGAAGTGAGAAAAGACCACCTTACGGACTAAATACCACCCTTTGTTGTAGCGCAGGGGAAACGCGCGTGAGTTGCATTCATGAGGACCACGGTTCTGTCCCCACCGGTTGCGTGTTTTCCTGAATGTCTCTACAAACCAAAAAAAACTTTCTGCTTATCTTGAAAAATCGTCTCTCCAAACACACAGATCAACTCAACCAGGTCTGGTATAAAAATTTCATGTATTATGAGGATGGAACTTCATACCTGTGCACCGAGACTACTACTATAAAAAGGATGATTCTGCTGGGTCCTACGTTAAAGCTGAGGATTATGGCAAAATTTTGCATTGACGAGTATTGCGAGATTTTGTTAATTTACGGTGAATGGCTGCAAGGCTGTATCGTGAATGTTTTCCTGAAGGCCAGTATCCTACACGGCAGACAATCTTAAAAGTTGTAGAACGTTTAAGGGAGACGGGCTGCGCGAACACCCGACCTTAAGTTCGTAGACCTCGTGATCTAGGACGCAAAGTGCAACCCGAAGATGTGCTAGCATACGCTCTCGGCCATCCTGAGAGCAGCACAAAAATGATCAGTGAAAATTGTGGCCTCTCAAAAAAGTCGCGTTTGGACAATCAGATGCTCATCCACACCGATCCACACCTGTTCAGGAATTGATGCTGAGAGAGGATACACGTGGTGCAATTTTGTGATGAATAACTTAGAGGACCACCCGACATTTCTGGCAGACATAATATGGACGAATGAGGCATGCTTTTTGCTGTAAGGTAATGTTTAATAGACAGAACTTTCATACCTGGTCGCTGAAAAATCCCAGATATGCTGTCGAAGTTCGACATCAACTACGCTGATCGCTACTTGGTGCGGAATTTTTATGCTCATTGGACCATTATTCTGCGAGGGACCGTTAACGGAATAATGGTTCTTGGAGCTTCTGCAGGATGTAATAACCGACTTTTTTGAGAATCTACCATTGCAACAATTCCGAAGTGTATGGTTCCAACATGACGGCGACCCTTCGCATAAGATTTCTGACGTTAAGCAGTACCTTAAGGAAACATTCCAGAATCAAGTCATCGGATATGGTGGTTTCGTAGATTGGCCCCCGCGCTCACCTGGCTTTACCCCATTGGACTTCATCTTATGGGGACACATAGAAAGGTAGGTATATGCGACTCCCCCGCCAACATTGCAGGATCTTCGACGACGCATTACTTATGCTTGTGCCTCCGTAACACCTGCCATGTTGTACAATGTGCAACAAGAAATCCAGTCCAGAGTGCAAATGTGTATAGTGGCAACCGGAGAACATTTTGAGCAATGTAAATAAATGATCCAGAAGACAGGGACGTGCCTCAGTTTCTTTCTTCTACTCTTTATGACATGACAATTTTCGAAATCGTGACCAAATAAATGTTCATTTTTTGCATTCTGTTTTGAGTATTAATGTGCTCAAGGTATTTTTTCGTACTAAAACTAGAGTTCTCTACAACTGTCTAATTGAATTTTTTCTCACATCTTTCACCGTTTACGATATAGGACCGCTAATTCCAAAATTTACAGATAGATGGCGTTGTAATTTGTCTCATCGAGTAGCGCATAGCCCTTTTACTATACCTAGACACCAACTTTATAGTCTAAGCTGTCACCGTTTAGAAGTTAAGCTGGGTGTAACTGATATAAGTGGGAACCCTGTATATTCGTTATTTTAAAGGTGAAAGTGATATTAACCCAGTGGAGGAAAAGTTTCTTCATTTAAATTAAATTATGTGTTGTACGTCATCCATGGGTTCAGACTTGGTTATAACATTGAGTGCTTGGTGTGCATCTTTAAAAATAATACGTCGTTACCAATTTATTGCTTTAGTTTGAATTAATTTAAACCTGCTTTGTAGAGCGAGTTATTAATATTTAATTTTAGGATAGAGTGGACCTTGAAGAAAGTAGTAAAAATAAAAAATTTCACTGAGAGTTTGTTTTGAGTAGTAAACATTAAAAAGTACTAAAATAATATACAAATTTGAAGAGTGCAAAAGTGAAAAATAAAATTTCTGAATTCCGTAGATTTGTATATTCCTCTAGCGAACTAAAAAATTCGCTGACTTGCCTATAATAAAGTGAACCACACGTAATTCCCTTTTTTAACTTTGAGTTGTTAATCTTGACAGTGAGAAAAAGTTTTTTAAAAAAAATTGAAATTGTTAAAGAATTTGCACTATTTTTCAGATTGGTTAACAAAATTATCGAAATTACATTATAGTTCTAATATTACAATATTCTATACAACCACCAAATTATTTAAAATTCATTCATAAAACTGTATTTATATATGGTATCTGTTACTTCCAATAATATGTATAACACGTGTATACTCTAATTAGTAATAAATATAACAGATTTTTTTGCTAGGAAAAGAATATAATAAATTATTATCATAACTAATTATTATTTAATATTACTATTATAATTAGATAATAATAATATAATAATTTATTTATTCTATTATTATTTATTTCATTTATTACTAGGAGATTTGTGCCCGTCTAAGATGGGCTTTTAGCTTCGAACAATATCTCAGATCTGATTGTCACAAATTTACTAACGAAACTTGTTGAAGAAAATCTCCTGCAGATTGCCAGAGTTCTTTAGAAATAAAAAAGCATGAAAAACAGAACTCATGAATCAATTGATACTAACTTTCGTTTTAAAAAATATATAAATATTCAATTCCAAAATTAGTACGAAAAAGAGAGAACCTTTATAACGAAAACGAAAGTAAAGATCTCCGAGGAGTGGAAAAATAAATTAATTCTAATTACGAAAAAAAAATTTAACGGAAACGGAAGTAAAGAGGAAAAATAAATTAATTCTAATTAATTAAATATTTCCGGCTTGAATTCTGTTTAGTGTCTTTTGTGTCGCCTTGCATAGTGCAAATCTCTCTCTTGCTAACCTTCGTTTCTTTGTAGCGGGATCTCCTCTATACATATCGTTTACCAACAATCCTTCTCTTTCAAAAATAAGGGAAATTCACTTCGGCACTCTCTCGCCTGGAATTCTTAGACGAAACCAGTCCCTTGTTCCACGCGACTGCTGTGGGTGTGGCGGCTGGTCCGTTGAGTCGTAACCACGCCCACTACATCTACTCCATAGTATTGAAGCCTTTTTACAGCACTAACCTAAATTTTTTTTCATTTTTATCATAATTCTAAGATTTAACGTTTTTCTATATAAATAAAACTGAAAATAGTTTAATGCTATAGAAATCCAAAGTACTGAAAAAAAATTCTTCAAATTTTGTAATGAAATTCTATGAAGTATAATGTAATGTTTATTGAAGCCTTCCTGACCATTCATTAGATAGTTAAAATTAAAAACTATTGTAAAATCAGACTAAAGAAATAGCCGTTGTAATATGAAAAATATAATTTATTTGGCTATTTACAGAAGAAATAGTTGAGTAGTCCTGAAATTTTGAAGAAATGAACTTTCAAGCTTGAAATATAAACCAATCACAATCATTTACGGTAAGTGCAGTCTGTGCCTCGAGAATAAAACATTTCAAATTAATTAAAAAAGCCGTTTTAGCTGAGTATTTGAAATATAAGACTGAAGCCCGAAAACAGTTTCGTTACACTAATTTGGTACGGGAGATCCTCGATATCTTGGTAACTACATATGTTAAGAACATAACTAATGTCTTATTTTAGAGATAAAGGATAACAACAGAAGTTACAAAAAAAACGTACTTAAAAATTTACGAGAAACTTTTCTAAACAAAAGAGTCACGTGAGTCAAGTAGTCCTACGCCTTTAACATCAGCGGCTGTTTGAAAAGACAGCCTCCCTTCATTTTTTTCTTTAGTGTTGCCATTTCTGTCGAATGTAAATGTTATATATGTTATCATTAAAGCATGAAATCCGCTATTCTGTGGAATACCTAGTTATTCCATAGAATAACTGATAAAGTAAGTTAACTTTTATTTTACACTTTAAGGGGACTCTTAAATCTTTTTAAAAAGGGGTGAAATTCGCTACATTATATCTCTGAAACAATGCAATTCACAAACTCACTCTTTTTTCTAGTAAAAGATCTGTTGTTTCTCTTACAGTGCACACATTTCCAAACCTTTGTATTGGTATGTATTTATTTGAGAGAGTAATAAATATGGGTATAAGTTTTGGAGAAAAAATGAGATAGATCACCTTGCGCGCATGATTAAGGATAAAATATTGGTTTAAACACAGTATTTTGCGTATCTCAGTTATCCAAACAGTATGTTTAAGAAACCGAACACAAATTTATTAACATTTAAATTTAATTTATATTTTATACGCCAATTTAAAATAAAATATGAAAAATAGTAATAGTAAAGGATTTCAAATTTTCTTATCCCCCTAAAACTTCTGTGGAGAAAATATGTACAAAAATTGTGGTTCAATGTGTAGAACTTAGCAAAATATATATTTAGTAAAGATTTTATGTAAAAATATTCAATATATAGTTCTTGAGATCTTGTGCGTGCAATATAAAAAAAACACATTTTGAGATATAGCGCTTTAAAGATGTGACCATATTCAATGTTTACGTTGAACAGCTCATATATTTTCCATCTTAACTTTCATAATTATGGGAATTCTTTAACATTTAACACGGATTGTTTTAAATTGTTCGGCAAAGACTGGGGAATAATATATATTTTTTCATAAAATCGAAAATTTTCGAGGTTTAACAGTCGTATGTTCCCTTAACTAGTTATTCTATAGAGCAACGGTCCACACATTATTCAAGTGTGAAATAACTGACATTATTCATCCGGAGTGTTAGTCAAATTGTTTATTTGTGTTTCCGGCATTTGAAATGGGCGCCGTGCAAATATTTTAACTGTAAAAAAACTTATGGCGTCGCTAGAAACGGGAGCCGGAACTTAATGGCTTCGCTAGGTCATTGAATGTGAGGAATCTCATTTGACAGGGGAATTTGGTATTCCGGCTATGGCTGTTTTGCAATCAGTGTGTCAGTGTATAATTTATATAAAAAAACTTACTGATTTTAATGCCATTTTTTTCATTTTACACTTTAACGGTCTATCAGTAGCTATTCTATAAAATATCTAGTTATATTTGATAGCATAACTAGGTAAAGGGTGAAATATTTAATCTATTATACACTTAAACTGACTTGATCAGTTATTCTATCGCATAATTAGGTATTATATAGAATAACCAAATTACACACTTTTACTCTGATATACACTGAAGAGCCAAAAAAACTGGTACACCTTAACATCGTGTCGGGCCCCACGAACACGCAGAAGTGATACAAAACGACGTGGCATGGACTCGACTGGTGTCTGAAGGTATCCTGGAGGAAATTCACACCATGAATCCTGCAGGGCAGTCAACAAATCCATAGGAGTGCGAGGTGGTGGAGATCTCTTCTCAACAGCATGTAGAAGGCATCCCGGATATCTTCAATAATGTTCATCTCTGGGGATTTAGGTGGCCAATGGAAGTGTCTAAAGTCAGAAGAGTGTTCCTGGAGCCACTTGGCAGCAACTCT
Source organism: Araneus ventricosus (assembly GCA_013235015.1). Taxonomy (NCBI): domain Eukaryota; kingdom Metazoa; phylum Arthropoda; class Arachnida; order Araneae; family Araneidae; genus Araneus; species Araneus ventricosus. The sequence goes on from BGPR01000481.1 coordinate 183,934, forward strand.
CGACGCGTGGGGTGTCGCATTGTCCTGCTAGAATTGTCCCGATCTGTCGGAATGCACAATGGACATGAATGAGTGTAGGTGATCGGACAGGGTGCTTAAGTACCTGTCACCTGTTAGAGTCGTCTCTAGACGTATCAGGAGTCCCATATCACGCCAACTGCACACGTCCCATACCATCACAGACGCTCCTCCAGATTGAATAGTCTCCTGTTGACAAACAGGGTCTCTGGATTAATGATGTTGTCTCCATACTCGTACACGTGCATCCGTCCGATACAATTGGAAACGAGACTCGTCAGACCAGGTAAGGTTTACAGTCATCAACAGTCCAATGGGCCCAGGAGAGGAGTAAAGCTTTGTGCAGTGCAGTGAACAACGGTACACGAGTGGGCCTTCGGCTCTGAGAGCCCATATTAATGACGGTCCGTTGAACAGTTCGCACGCTGACACTTGTAGATGCCCCATCATTGAACTCCGCGGCAATTTGAGGAAGTATTGTACGTCTGTCTCGTTTAAGGATTCGCGACTGACGTCAATGGTCCAGTTTTTTCATAGTCTTTTTTTCGGCCGCACCGATGGCGGAAATTTGATGTTTTACTGGATACCCGATATTCACGGTACACTCGTGAAATGGTTGCACGCGAAAATCCAAATTTCATCGCTACTGCGGTGATGCTATGTCCCATTTCTCGTGCGCCGACTATAACCCCACGTTCAAATTCACTTAAATCTTGAAAACACGGCATTGCAGCAGCAGGAACCGATCTAATATATTTGTCAGACATCTGTTGTCTTATATAGGCGTTGCCGACCGCATCTGTTACGATGATTGCTTGCACATCTCCGTTATTTCCATATGCACGCCTGTACCAGTTTTTTTGGCTCTTCAGTGTATATATATTTAATCATTTTATTTATTTGCCTCTACATTTTAATTATTTAATTAAGTTATATATCATTCTTTAAAAATTATTATTAACTAATAGAAAAATGTGCTTTCGCTTGTTTATAAAATCGTTTGGTACAGTCTGTATTTTTTAGAGTGGCTACGGGATTTTAAATTGCTCGCTACAGTTGATATTCTCTTTTTAATTAAAAATAAAGTTGCAGACGATAAGAGATTTTTGAAACTTTTAGTGTTTTGTATTAAAGGCCTTTTTACATTAAAATATTATGCTTAGGGGAAAGTCGGGTAAGATGGCATTTTAAGCTTTAAGGGTTTTTTCCGACGTCAATATTTGTTGCAGCAGGATTATTGTTTTGGCAAAACTTTCTTCAACTATTTATTTTAAAGTCAAATTTTTTTTTTAATTTTTATGTTCAAAATTGATACCCCAAAATTTAATTCTAGAAAGAAAAGTCATTTTGCCCGACTGTGCGGCAAGATGACGAACTGAGATAATTTAATTCACCATCCATATGCTATCAAAAAACTATTTAAAACTGTTGAGATTACGTCTTGATCATAACAAATTGCACATAACAGAAAACAAATATAAACGGAGTAAAGTAACAGCACAAAACAAGTGAAATATCATCAATCGAAATTTGAGATCTGAACCCTAATAAATGAAAAGAATTACAAAAATGACATCGCCATTTCTTGGATTTTTTCTCAGTTAGCACAGGTGGAATGGGCCTGAGCTTGCACATAAAACATTGGAAATCCCAATTCCGATTTTCCCTTACACACTAAAAATGATGCATTCTTCATTATCGAGATCGTCTGGGTACAGATGGTCATCAGCAGCAACGTAAGGAAATTCAAATGAAGGAATTGAGACTTCAGACTGAGAACATTAGAAGGTGTCGCTTAGTTACTTTCTTCTTTTGAAGTGAAAACGTCTTTCCGCTCGTTACAGTGATAGTCGGTCGAACTTTCTTGTGTGACAAAATGCCTTCAGATTTGAATCGCTAATAACTACGAGACTAATAATGCGAAAAAAAGGGTTGACCCCACAACGGATAGATAATTTGTTTTGCCTGTGACGTCATCGTACCAGTGTAAGTGCAGGCGCGTGATTACTATGAATTAGCTATATGTAAGTTTATAAATAAGTGTAGCGTGGAAACGTGTTTAGCTAAGAGGTTGATTCTGTTGTCATTTTAAAGAGCTTGAAGAGCATTACTAACACCCAAACTGAGACAATAAAAATATTTATCAGAGTATGAGTAAAAATCGGTATTAAATTGAAAATTTCAAACTCCGCATGTTTTTCATTATAGCATGCACAGTTTACTTTCGAATTGTACGACACTTACACAATACTTGACAATACGTGAAAGAAACATTGTACTAAAATTTTAATTCAAAAATTTGAATATTACTAGAAATATGAGCATTTGTAGTAAATAATGTTTTAATGAGCATACGCGAAATGTAGTTCTACTGTCAAAAGATGACTCCATAAAAAGCTACTGTAAATAAAACATAAGAAAGGCGCAGTTCGAGTCCGCGGCGTAGATTTTTCGTGAGAACGTCGGGATAAAATCATAAAGCAAGTATTTCGTATTAATATGTAATGTAATTATCAATCTCTTTAATACAATATTTACACAGAGTAGTATAATGGTTACAGAATAGATAAATTACAAGTTTAACGCATGTAGGAAGGGTCTCTGGTAGCTTGTGATTTATCTATTCTGTAACCATTATGGAGCAGTGGAATGGAGCTGTTTTGAAAATCAGTTATTCATTTTAATTGCAAATAATGATGATCTTTTGGATAGTGAAAACTCCAGTTTAAATGGAGAGGCCAAACAAGTCGAAACCGAAGATGACACATTTAATTCTCTTTTCAAAGCACTGAAAGAACGATTTGTAAATAAGAAATTAATCATTAATGCTCATGTTAACGCGGTAATTAACTATGAAAAAATACAACATACATCTGCTAAAGATTTAAAATGTCTTCTGGACAATATAAGAAAAAATTTAAGAGCCCTTAAAGTTTTCGAATACGAAAGAAATAAACTATCAGATATCGTTTTGTTAAATATATTTTTGCCTAAATTGCATAAAGAATCAAGAAAGCTATTTGAATCTTCATTGGAAACAACGAAACTGGACAATTTCCTTAACTCTTTAGAAAAAGGAAGTTTAGTTCCTGAAAGCATAAGTCACAATCTAGGCTTTAAAGTTACCAAAAATGCAGACATACTGCCTCGGAGATGCCAATCCTTCCTCACCAACTCAAGATCTCTTCGAATAAGACAAGACAATATGTTGCCGGACAATCTGCCTGACGAAGCCGCGACTTTCCCCTGTACAACTGTGCTGATTGCATGACGAGACCTGAGTTGAGCAGGCGTCTGGGAGACTTCTGAATTCCCGAGACTGAGTGTTTCTGGAAGGTGGAGGGAGGATCTATAAAATGTTCAGCAAGGCGGCCAATGGGAGAGCAGGGAAAGGCAAAGGCTTGTCTTGGGTGACGTTACGTGCTGGGACTTTGGACGTCTTGTGGATTTTGGCTTGTGTTAAGATGCTGAAATTCTTGCTTTTTAGTTTAATTAATTACTTGGTAGGCTTCTATACTATTTGGGAATTCTTTGAGAATCTTCTTTATCTCTTGCAGTGTGTAGAGGAGTTCTTTCGCTTCGTTCAAACTTGTCAGGTTGAAGGTTCTTGGGCTATTTTCTGAGGCTGGATTATATTTCTATTTTGTTGAGGGATGTTTCTCTTTGTAATGTTAGCATACGATGAGAATTTTTGTTTGGTATTTAACTTATGGAAAGCAGAGCAGCCTTCATATGCAGCTGTAAGCCTTAAGTTGTTGCAGTTGATGCCGGTGGGATTTGAAATTTTTCTTGTATATTACAATCCCTTGTAGCATGGGTTTTCCCGCACTTGATGCATCTTGGGTTGTGATAGCAATTCCTGGCTGCACGGTAAAATTCTGAACTTTTGTAGCAAATTGTTGCTGTGTTTCTTCTGTGAGTTTGAAGCTGCATAGGTTGCAGATGTTAAATATGTTCTTCTGATGTTAATTTGAAAGACTAGCATGGGGTGTTTTATTTAAAGTTCTTGAATTGAGTGATTTTAATTACTTCATAGTTGAATTCTTCCAGGACTTTTTGGATCCAATCTGTGGGGGTGGAAGGATGAATTCCCTTGATGACGACTTTGATGGGTCTTTCAGCTAGTGGCTCGTAATGAACGAATTCTTGTTTTCTATCTTGAGAAAGTTAATTATTTCTTCTCTCTCTTCCATTGATGTAGCCGAGATTTCGATGCTTCGTTTGAAAAGCGTGATATTTGTTCCTGGGAATTTTTTCATGATTTCTTGAAGGATTATGTTGTAATTTGAGGAGAGTTTCAGAATAATGTCGGGAATTTCTGGGGAACTTGGAATTTCTTGTTCAAGAAGTTGGAATCTATTTTTCATCTGGGTTAGACTTTCATAGGTAAGAGGCTTTAATCTTGCTGTTTGGTTGTGGGAGACATTTTGAATTCATTTCCTTGTTGTAAAGTGTTGTGAGTAGTTTCGTTGTCAAATCTATGGTGGGTGCAATTCACTTCTTTGCATGGTCCAAGACTGATGAGTTCATCTTTTAATGCTTCTACTTTCTACTCGTTTTCTCTGACTTCGATCATTAGTAGAGTGCATGTGTGGCTTTGTTGATTTAATTCCTGGTAGGTGTTAATCAGGTCATATTGTTTTCTGATGATAGTCTCTCTAAGTTTGGAATTTCTTCTGTAGTGATTTTCTCAATTCTAAGGCAGTTGTCTGTGGCTATTTCTGCTTGCTTCATTTTGTATAAGTCTGTTTCAATGTCCATTTGATTATCGTTGTTTTCAGGTTCACGGTGTTGTATTTTTGTTTTCTTTTTGTGTTTAGTCTCTTCCGGGCTTTTCATGGTCGAGAGATTTGTCGGCCAGGCCGATGAAGGAAATATTTCGATTTTCCTTAAATAAATGTTGTATGTCTTCAGCGTTTGATTTTGTAATGTAGGGCATTGTGATGCCATTATTCAGATTGCTTAAGAGGCTTTGACTTGCTAAAAAAGGGTCTTCATCTGAGAATTTGTCTGACGTGGAATTTCGTCTTGGTTTTCCTAGTTGGGAGTCAAATTTTAAGAAAATGTTTTCTGCATCACCTTCTTGCTTTTCACATTGTAATGGGGTTCGCCCTTCTTTCGTTCCATAAGAGTTCGTAAAAGTCCAAGTCATTAGAAATCGAAAGGATCTAGTCAAAATCTCTTCCCCAAGAATGCAGGAAGAAATGTTATTTGTGTAGAGGTTACCACAAGTTGACGAAATATGATATCTTTATTCAGCTATATGTGCCGGATCGCTATTCAGTTCTCCGAAGTCATAAACTGTGCCTCCTCTGCTTGAAGGAAAAACACGTGGTTGCTGAGTGCAGATCAAAGGACCTCTTGCGGTATCCGTAGAGGAAGGAACCGCACGATGCTACATCATCCCCCAAACCCGCGAGAGTAAAAAGATACCAGGAGAATGACCCAGGGTCAGCAATCCCCAAAAACGAATAAATGTCAGCTGAAGTTCTGTGTTCAAACGCCCTCTCTAGAAATGAAACAGAAGTGGGGAAGAAAAGCAATTTATTGCTAACGGCAATGGTTTATATTGAAAGCTGCGATGAACGAAAAAAGAAGATAAGGACGATTCTAGACATGGCAAGTCAATTAAATCTAATGACCTCTGAATGTGCAATTGTTTTGAGATTGAGAAAAGAAAAGATATCTTCCTCGTTCTGGTCTCTGGAATTAATGGAACTGTGCGAACAATGAAAACAAAATTAAATGCAATAATTTCAAATGCAGAAAATAGTTTTAAAGAAGAAATAGAATTCCTTGTGGTTTCAAATATTACTGACAGAACTCCATCGAAGACTAGACATTTCAAATTTGGAACTGCCACAAGATATTAAATTAGCAGATTCAGAGTTTTATCCACACAAACAAGGTTCAGTTATTATTAGGTATAGAATCATTTTTTAAAATTCTAAAACGCAACAAGATAATTATAAATGATTCCTTGACGTTGCAAAACACTGTTTTCGGTTACGTTATTTCTGAAAAATTACTCAGCTCCCAAACATTAAATCGTTGTTTTTTGGCAAGTGAACTTAGTAATTTAGAAGAAACAATTGAAAACTTTTGGAAATTAGCATCTGTGGAGGAAATTCCTAACAGAAAATATGACGATGAACTCTGCTGTGAAAACCATTTTTTATGTACTCATAAGAAGGGATTCATCAGGTAGATACTTAGTGGATGTACCTTTGAAAAAAGAACCTAAAATTTTAGAAGAATCAAAAGAGTTAGCATGGAGATAAACTTAGCTTTGGAATCGACTTTCCAGAAATCCGGAACTGAGTCAGCTGTATCGTCAGTTTATGCATGAGTTCGAAGAAATGGGGCATATGGAGGAAGTGAAGGGAGAATGCGAGCGTGAAATTTCGTATTACATTCCTCACCAAGGTATATATAGACCTGAGAAGAATACTACTAATCTCCGGGTGGTATTGGATGCTTCAGCACCATCGTCAAATGAAATTTCTCTGAATTCATGGCAAATAAATGGAGGTGTAGTGCAAGAAGATATCTTTTCGATTTTATGCAGATTTAGTATGTATTATTATATTATATGTATTATATTAGAAAAGATGTACCGAATGATCTTAGTAAACTCCCAGCAAAGAGACTTGCAGAGAATTTTATTGAAAAATAACCCAGATGATCCAGTTAAGACATATAAATTAAATACTGTCATCTATGGAACAACAAGTGCTCCATACCTGGCTACAGGACACTCACGCAGATCGCAACAGACGAAGGAGGAAAACTTTCTTTAAACGCACCTGTAGTAGAAACAGATTTCTACATTGACGATTTAGTGAACGGAGTGAATAACGAGGCAACAGCTGTTGAAGTACAAAGACAACTCATAAAGCTGTTGGATGCAGGAGGCAAAAAACTACATAAATGGTCTTCAAACTGAAGAAGACTATTACAAGGTGTACCACAAGAAGACTTGGAATTCTATTTTGATAAGGGTAAGGAAAATATTAAGACACTTGGTCTTAAATAGAATCCAAAAGACGACACTTTTGAATTTGCTATAAAGACTTTAGTGCCAAAATATTTCTACAGAGACTTTGGCTGCTCAAAATGGACTGCGATCAGTCTTTGCCCGAAAAGGAAGCTGAAGAATGGAGATAATTTTCAGTTGCTCTAAGGGCTGTTGAACGGATTAAAGTAAGAAGGTGTACCCTAAACTCTAATAATGTTTCGTTTGAACTGCACGGATTTTGTGACGCATCTAAGGATGCATATGGCGCTGCAGTTTATTTACGCAGTATATCATCAACTGGAGAAGTTGATATGAATTTATTCTGCAGTAAGAGCAGAGTTGCTCCTCTCAAAACTGTGAGCATCCCACGTTTAGAATCGTGTGCTGCAAAACTTCTAGCCAAACTAACAAAAAAGTGATAAACTCACTGAAAATGTACCTTTCAGGAGTTCACCTGTGGAGCGATGCAACCATTGTGCCTGGATGGATAAAAAGAAATCCACATCTTTTGAAAACCTTCGTTGCCAATAGAATAAACAAGATACAAGAGACAACGAATTAATTTATTTGGCAGCATATATGATCAGAAGAAAACCCTGCTGACTTGGTTTTCAGAGGTGTATCTGCAGAGAAAATACTCGAATGCAGCCTGTAGTGGAATGGACCAACTCCTCTCCTGTTTAGTGATATTCCTTATTCCGCTGACGAGGAATACTTCAAAGACCTTAAAAAGAACTGGTAACTAACAATGAATGTTAATACAGAGACGGAACGTTTGGACACTTTACTAGAAAGGACCAATGACTTTCTTAAATTAATAAGAACATTAAGCTTTGTTTTCAGATTTATAGACAACTCCAGGGAACCCATGTACAATACTATGGAGCCATTGGAATCCCGGGAGCTAGGTAGAGCACAAAAGCATGTAATAAGGCTTGTTCAGGTAAGAGAATTTAAAGCTGAAATAAATTGTCTAAATAAAGTAGAAAAAATATGTGTAAAAAGTAAATTAAAAGGTTTAAATCCCTATTAATATGAAAATTTTATGTTAAGGGTAAGTGGGAGGTTGTTTAATGCTGATCTTCACTTTGAACAAGTTCACCCTGTTGTCATTCCTGAATATAATAAAGAAACTACAATGATATTTGAATATTTTCATAAAAAGAATTTTCATACTGGGCCTCAAGCTCTTTTGCACACTGTTAGGGAGCAATTTTTGCCAATTAGAAGAAGGGATTTAGCCAGAAAAGTCGTTAATAATTATATTATTTGTTTTTAAAACAATCCAAAAATCTCTACTCAAATAATGGGAAATTTCCCCTCTGAAAGAGTGATTCTAACTTCATCCTTCAGTATTGCAGGTGTGGACTTTGAAGGCCCCTTTCATATAAAATATCCACTAAACGACGTGGAAGTCTTATTAAAGTTTATTTAGCTGTTTTTATTTGTTTTGCGACAAAGGCGATGCATTTGGAAGTTGTATCTGACTTATCCTCCGCAGAATTTATTGCTTGCCTCAAAAGATTTTTTTGCGAGAAGAGGTAAAAGTGCAACATTATTCAGAGATAACGCTACTAACTTTGTTAGGGCTAACACTGAGATGAAAAAGCTTTACGAGCTAGTTAGGAATTCAGATGAGGAATTATCAGATTATTTATCGTCAGAACAAATTTCTTGGAAATTCATCCCCGCAAGATCCCCGAATTTTAGGGGTTTGTGGGAAGGGGGAGTGAAAGTACTATTTAAGAAGAAATATTGTCAATGCTAATTTAACTATGAGGAGTTTTTAACAGTAGTAGTTCAAACTGAGGGTAGAGTTAATTGAAGGCAAATTTCTCCTCTATCTTCAGATCCCAATGATTTTAGAGCCTTAACTACTGGCTATTTCTTAACAGGTAGGCCTTCCAGAGGCTGAATTGCTAGCGATAAAAGAGAATCAATTGTCCAGATGGTAATTAACCACAAAGATAGTGCAAAATATCTGGCATATATGGCAAAAGACTACTTAATGACCTTCAAAATAGAACCAAATGATGATTCAAAAGATGATTTAGTTCTGATAAAGGATTATAACTTTCCACCATGTAAATGGGGTCAAGGTAGAATAGCAGACATTATTAAAGGCACTAAAAGTAAAGTGAGAGTTGTCATAGTAGAAACTCCTACTGGGACAATTAAAAGAGGAGTCAATAAATTATGTGTATTACCTATGAATGACTGAAATGTTGTATTAAGTTAAAGTAATAATTGTCATGTTTTGTGTTATTTTTGCTATTGAGCTATGATATTTCAGTCTTTATTTTTTAGTATTTGTGTTTTATGCAATTTTGTTTTCGTTTGTTTATTTTAATTATTTTTTAAATAATTTTTCCATTTAAATTTTGTTTTTAAAATTGATATCTCAAGTCCCTCCGGAATGTTGAAACGCAAACTGCTTTTGGCGCTTTGGCGGGGATGCCAAATGTAGAAGCCAAAGATTGTTTACTTTTTGACAGAAGCTTCTATGATCTGAACGGGTAATGACGTGTGAGCAAAGGGCTCATAATTGCTATAAGCCGGAATAAAAAGGATTTGAATGGAATTTGTGTGAAGAAGATTTGTTCAGGATCTGTTATTTTGTAAGATTCCTGTGAGTATAGAGCTTTCTGTTGTATTCTAAAAATTCCTAAATAATCACACTGGTCCGTCACAACATTTGAAAATAAATAACTGGGTTTGAGCATCTCACAGCATTAAATAGTGCCGCATCACTAAAAGCAATAAAATTTCTCACGGTAACATAAACCAGAATCATTAAGAAATTTCTTTCTTTAATGAGATTTCAAATGTTCTGGGGTACACCGTGTTGATCAGATTCAGATAAAAGACGGTTGGGGACTACGGTAGTGAGCGTAGAAAATGACTCTTTATAGACTATCAACAAAAGTGTAAGGAAGAAATGAAAATTCGGGAGTCGTTAGTTTCAAATTTCAAGCGTGGCAATTATTCAAAATAGTTCACTGAACACAATTGGCTCTCCGGAAATGAAAGAAATTTTACTAACTGAAATGGCTATTACTAATGACAACTGAATTATTTGCTAATTCAAAGAAAATGAAAACTCAATGTTTAGTCTAATCACTGAAATGACAGCTTCGTGATGTTTTTTACCGAATGGATTTCTTAGTTAAGTCTGGAAGTTTTGTTAGAGTAGTGTTTTTCCATCTAAAATTGATTAAATACCAGTCTATCTCAACTAGGAATCTACATATTATTAGGTGAGAGTGGGGTAAAACCGGGTACCCTTGAATCTGACGCCTTTAATTTTACTATCTAGCACACAGATACTGAATTACACTCCACTAGTCAAGAAAAATGTCTTAGTGGCATGTTGTAGCTGTTGAATTCACAGCAGCTGCGAGGTTATATTTGTTTTAAGACGTCAGCTTTCTAATGTTCATTTGATTTTAAACTATCCTTACATGCAAATAATTAAATCTATAAAAACTATCTTTATTCCAGCTTTTTATACGTTTACGTACATTATCAAACAACAAGGATTTAATCCAATAATTGCCCGGTTCTATATCTCTTTTTATAACCTTTGCACTCCGGGTAAAACCGGGAACTCCAAGTGACGTAAGACCGGGACAACCAATATTCATTATTCCACCAATTAAGAATATAAAAGACATCAGACATTAATTGTTTATACTTTAATGATGTATTTTTTAATTTACATGAAAAAGAAGGTTTAATCCAATATAAAAATTGTCTGAGCTGTGTTCACGGAAGCTGCAGTGGCGCGCAGGAAAAGACAACAGCTTTATATGTGAATTTTGTAACTAATATTCTTAAATTTTCATTTAAATAAAAATGATAGCAACTTTTCCACTGAAAATCGAAACTCGAGCAGTTTAACTTTTTTAATGAAATAAATAATTGATAATAAGTAATGAAACTGTGACTTTTCTGGAAAGATATAATGTGCTCCAATAAGCAATGAATAAAAGTTGAGAGCTCTACGTCACATATTTTAGTTCCAACAGGCCTTCGAACCATAGTTTCCCAGTTTTACTCCCCTTTCCTCTATATGGAAAGGAATTTTGGGAATATCTTGAGAAAGTAAATTTTTTCTCCATATTAAAAAAAAAAAATGTTCGGGACCCCTGTTGCTCGTTTGGTGCACTTAGCCTTTAATACGCCTCTAGTGACCTCTGCAGCGTTTGATATGTTCAAGTTACTTCAAATTTTGTTCACAAATGCTGAAGCATAAGAAATTTTTTAGTGAAGCTTTCGTGGCAAATAACTAAATAGTTATTTGTTAATAAAAGAGATGAATATATTCATATCAGCTAGTTTTCAACAAGATACGTAAGCAGAAACATATTTTGTAAAAAAACTTATAATATTCTACGAAGTTTAATAATAATGATGTAAAAAAAATTACCTTTCAGGTTTGAATTCATTAACATCCGGTCCCCACAGTTCAGGATCTGTGTGCAAGCTCCACGCCGGCACCTGAATTGCCATTCCTTTCTTCAGCTTTATTTTTCCAAGATCTATATCTTTGCCACATTCACGGCCTATAAACCTGGAGTTGAAATATAATTCATTTAGTATATTACATTTTTCAAAAAATGCTTTCTATTTAATTCAGAGTAAAAAATACCGTAAAGAAAGAAACGTGTCTAACATTAATTCAATAGTAATCCATAGAATGATTTTCGTACCTACCACAATATACATTTGGTAATTTATTAAAGATGTTATTTCTATTTTGGGGAGAATTTGTTCACTGATTTTGTTTGTGTTTAAGTAATCGTCAGCTCTATTTTATTTGGACAATCAAATGGTCTCGAGTTTTTAATGACTAAATATTCATAAAAATCGAAAGAAAATTTAAACATCCGTTTATTATTGTTCTAAAACGTAGAAATAAATTTTTTCATCAAAACTTGGAGTCCAAAACAAAAATTTTAAAAAAGGGCGAGATATTTATAGAAATACTGAAGTAAATTGTAATTTTAATTGCATTTATAATATCTTTTGATTTTCATCAAATAAATTGATGAACTGGCAGCTCTAGAGGCTTTAGAGTCCAAAGCAATATATCTCAAAAGTTGAGGATGCGGTGGCAGTCGACCATTGACGACATATCTAGGTGCAGACCTGCCAACCTCAAGATTTGAAAAAGAGGGAGACATTTTCAATTATACATACACGGTCACAAATGCGCAGCAGGGCCAAAATTTACTTTATTTAACTCATGTACAAATAAGGTGGAGGGGACCTAATGAGACAATCTTTTATTTTGGCTATATTTTTCTCAAAATTTATTTTTTTGCAAAATAAATGAAAATGTATTGATTTTTAAAAATTGCTTAGTTGGGTTTTAAAATAATCTGATCAGTTTTTAAAAGACACTTTTTTAGTCCTCACTCTTCCATACATATTTTGTATCTAGACTAGGGATTGCAATCCGGAAAACCGGATCCGGTAATCCGGCAGATCCGGCATCATTAGACGTCTACCGGATCCGGCACCAGTTTGCTGAATCCGATCACCGGATCCGGTAAATTAAAAGAAAATACACGGAGCCGATTTCTTCAAAAAATACTCGCATTGTTGCAAGAGTAGGTACTTAAATGCGTGGTGTGTACGAGTCGTTTGACTCTGACTCACCCACTTCACATATAGACATTCTTATTGTTCAGGTGATAGATGAATTATGTTTATGTTGCATTTACGAGTACGAGAATGATTTAAGTAGATAATTAGACTTAGAAATGAATTGAGTAACGATATATATTTCTGATTTTGCTTTATAAAACGACTTTCTTCTTACATAGTGACCGAAATAACGTTTTAAATTGTAAGTATGTACCTTTTTGTGTTGCATTACAGGTACTAGTCTAAAAGTTCTAAAACAAACATGCCACTTTTGAAACCAATTCAAAATGAAAACAGGAATATTAATATACTTACAGAATAAAAAAAATTTGATGATGATACAAGACGAACTGATGATACATTTACTATGCCGAAAAAAAAAGTTATAAGACTAGAAATGAAAAATATCTTAGAAAGAGTTGTTCAAAATGATAGCTTTAAACAAAGCGTAGATAATATAGTAGAAAATAACTCAGATTCATCGTCATTGAAAAGTGATTTGACATTACAGAAAGAATTACAGATGCAAATCCAGCAAGATATGAAACCCTAGAGCATAAATACCGAAAAAAGAGAAAGATTATGAGAAAACATTAAGAAAGGAAAGACTGCATGTGAAAGTGAAGGAGTTCGAGGAAAATACTTGTATTCTATTCATGAGTATTTGTTGACAATAAAACCAACACGTGTAGAAGCATAAAGTGCTTTCTAGGCCGCTGGTTATATTTGTAGCTCTGTAAGAAGTCGATTGACAGATGACACAATTAACACTTTTTGTTTCCTACGACAATTTTTTCCAGAACCAAAGTGAGTTTTTTTAAAATTGTTTTACTTAAAATGATAATTTAAAGTAAATATATTAAAAAATACGAAGAAGTTTTAAACTCGTTATTGTATAATTGTGCCATTGATTAAACAGATTCATGATGACTGTCATAATTATAAGAATGAGACTGCTTGGCGTATCTAAAATACCTAATTATTGTGATCTCAGTTGATAAGCTTGATTTAGTTAGATTTAATATAAGTTACTTATATAATATAAGTTACATTACAAGTTATCATTGTCATTTGTGAAATCTAGTAAGTGAGACTGAACTTAACCGCCCGTCATTACCTAATTATTACTAAACTAATATAACAATTACAATTTAACTAGTTACACTGTACTAAATTTTTATTGTTGATTCATACGTAAATGCTGATTAATTATAACAGTGTAAATAAAGTTGATTTCATAAGACATTAAAGTTTTTTTTTATAAACTTTGTAATACACTCACTTTATCATCTTTTATACAGTTGATTTTGGAATGAAAAGGCAAAATAGATTTGATTTGCCCAATCCGGCCGGATCCCGTCGGATCCGGTCGGATCGATGGGCATCCGGCCGGATTGAAATTGGTGCCGGATTACAATCCTTAATCTAGACAGCATTACCAATATAAATTATTGAATTACCTATATATTTTTTGTACTTCAGAGCTTTAATTTATGGATTTACATTTCTTCATATATATATTTCTTGATTATAGTTTTTTTCATATTTAAAAATGACATTTACAGTTGAGTTCTACTTACAAATAAGTCCTATTTACAAATTACATGGTAATGTACTTTTACTGCTTTAAAGAAGAAATTGTTGCAGATTTTGCCAGTAGTAATTGAAAAATCACACGTGAAAATGGTACAAAGTGCATACGATTTATCATTTTGAAGTGATAATAAGCGAATATTCCTCGGAATAGGCCTTGGTAAATACAGTCTGCTATTTCTTCTTAGATTCTTTCGATGACATCAGATCTGGACTGAGGGAGAAAAAAATGAACTAACAAAAATATTTAAAAAATATTTCGGCGATAACCCTAGCTAGACACGACAAGATCGGTAGAAGAGTCAAATTCTCCCTTTTCCTCTCTAGCGCGCTAAACAGTCGAAGCAGAGAATGCGCCGAAAACTAATGCCGATAGTCACTAGTCAACAAGTTTGAACATGACACCGCGGCAAAGAGATAATGGAGAGCCGTAGCAGAATGACGTCACGCATTCGAATTTTGAGGAGAATGTGGTCGCGGCAAGCGCTGGATTTTTCTTTCGCCGCTCTTTTAGTGCATTTTTTTATGATTACTACTTATTCGTTCCGATTTCTCAAAAATACTAAAAAGCGGGAGGAAATCGGTGAGAATCGGGAGGCGGGAGAAATTGTTAAAAAGCTGGAGACTCCCGCCAAAAGCGGGAGAGTTGGCTGCTCTGTAGGTGTAATAAGTTGTCATGTGAAATAAAAATTGTCGAAATCGGTCAAGTGGCTGAGGGACTATCTAAAAATTTTCCCCTGAGGAGGATGTTCAGTGGAGTAGTGCGTAGTTTCGATTTCTCACAAAAATGAAGGATGGTGGAGGGCAGGCGATCCTTTACGACTTATCTATGGGCCATAAGCCTCCATATGACATAAAATTTGTAAAACTCGGTCCAGTGGTTAAGGCTGGTAACTGGTCCTCTGATTTTGTCAATTATTTTAAATATATACATGAATATTTAGCAGTTTTTTCTTAAAATATTCATTTTGGCCTTATCTCCTTGACTATCTTGCGGGGCTCAATATGGGAACGACGGACTGCAGAAATAAGATGCTGCACAGATTCTAAGAGCTCCTGTAAATCATCTACATGCAATGCACACAGAACGTCTTTCAGTGCAATTCACCGTTCGAATATTTCAAGGCGCTTTGCATGGCATCGTAAATGCGTTATATCAAATTAAGGACTTCGGTGAGAACGACAAAACTCCAGGATGAGATGAATTCTCCTGTAAACCATAATAAACTTGAGCAAAGGTACATTGTCTTGTGAAACATTTTTGTCCATAATGTACTTGCAGGGTATGGACAGGTACAACATGTCAGAAAAGAGCATATATCGTTGGTCAGTCACAAACGGTTGCAGACGTGAGAGGGGTGCCCAGTATTTCAATCTAAGCAAATGCATTATGATAACGACCTCTCCCAAGTGAGGATCCATAGCATCATGGTATTTATGTTGCAAGAATCCTTCCAACGAGTCTCTACAGTTTGAAACACGATTCATGTGACCACTTAACTTGTTTCTACTCCTCAAGTGTAATCAAATCACTTGGGCACAGGGACACTGAGCCTTAAGTGTTGCAAAGTGCGAAGCCCAACTCAGTCTCACAGTTATCAAGAGAACGAGATGGTAACTTTCGCACAAAGTTTTGTCGTAAGTTGGAGGTTTAAACAAAGTAGTAAACTCACGATACAGTCTTGTAATTCAGTAAAAATATGAATTTCATTTGTGCCCCGAAATGGTATGACTTGTATCACGAATTATGAATAAACATTGACAATTGCTTAAATTTTTATTCCTTATCATTCTCAGTACATAAAGAACTCTGATAAACGGCAGGATACTCTATTACATACAGAAAATACTGGTGGAAATAGCGAAGTATGCATATAGTTACCGTGTTCACAAGATAACATGGGAAAAAGCGTTATATATATATATATAACTGGAGTAATTTTGTAATAACTGGAGTAATAACCAGCTTGGAATATGTTGTAAGAAAAATGAAAATCTCGGTCGAGTTCCTAGATGGGCTATCCAGCTCAAAGGGGGGGGGGTTGGAATAAGTGGGGTGGTGGAAATATTCATTTCTCCATAAATTCTTTACATGTTCTTCCATAGTGTTTTGTATTCTTAAATTATTTCATTTAATAATTATTGTATTAAAATCAGCCATTTTTTCTGTCAGCCATGTTGTGCTCTGAGGGTTGTTGTTTGGCATAGACAGGGAGGCGCCAGACTTCCTCTAAAATTAGAACATCCATTGTTGCCACTCATTTCAAAAAGTATCTTTTCAAATATTAGCATACATCATCATCAGCGATTAAATATTGATTATAAAATTTATTAATATTTGGCAATAGCAAATATTTTCTAAAACTAATTCCTAAGGGCATCTGGCAACTCATTTTCTCAAAATATTAGATTTTCCTTCCCCCTCTGGTCTGGATGGCAGCCTGAAGGACATACCATGGCGATTAGAAATGTTCTTTAATTATTTTCTTAATTGATATTGTTTTTATCCTAATGAGGGGCATGAAATTATTTCTTCCCCCTCATTCTTTCATATTAAATTTCCCTTATTTTTAGCTCTGTTTCCATAGCAACCATGTGCATTTCTTTTAATAGTTGTATTTTTTGATAGCAGTTTTACATGATTAGTTTTTGCTTTTTCTTTTTTAATTAATTTACAATTATCAAGGGGTCTTCCAAATTTTGTAATTAGGTCCTCCCCTCATTTACCTCTGCATCAAATTTTTTCTAAATTTTAATTGTCAGTGTTTCCCCCCTTTTCCCTCCCCTTCCACCTTTTCCTTTTTCTTCATTTTCTTCATTTTTTTAGCCCCAGGGCTTTCATTTTTGGTACCAAGGTTGCTTAGTACCGCATCAATAACATTTCCTAATTTCTTCTCTTAAATCTTATTTATCATCAAGTAATTAGCAAAATTACTTTAAAATTAACTCATCAAAATATGCACGTTTTTTATTAATGGTTTTTTAACATGGGAATTACTTTAGTCTCTATCTTCTTTCCTATTGGCACTAGAGTCCCCATTCTTTGTAAACAGGTTGTCTCCCCTCTTAATTCACATGCTAATTTTCACACCCTTCTAGTTTCCTTCCCCCCCCCTTTTCCCCTTTTTCACGATTTGCACATGGTCTCTTTTCCATCACCACCCAGTTCTTTTTTCTTCCTTCTTTTGTTTTCTTTAATACTTTCTTTTTTTTCTGCATGGTGTGTGCGGGTTTGGGGATTGTGTGGGGTAACTGCCCTGGTCTGCTCTGGGGTTAACATTGCATATTGTATTACTGACTTATAGTGTATTACTAACTTACGTGTCCAAACAATGGGGAAATCTAAGAAAAAACAACAAATAAATGATGCAGACAATTCAACGTCACATCCATCTACAGAAAGATCGAACTCAACATCCTCAGAAATTTCTACAACCTCATCAGTTGTCTCCATAGATATGTACAACTATGAGGATGCATCATTTTCCGAACTAATTGTAGATCTCAAGTCGATAATTAATGGAGGGACATCAACAACCACAGACCAAGGCGGCTCTAAGTTTAGAGCTTCTTTAAAAATGGATTTATCCCATAGGGCTAACAAATTAATTGACGCAATTGAGTTTAAATACCACTTACCAGCAGCAAAGCAAAAGGTAAAAGTAATGAAAGATTTCAGCTGCTCAACTTCGTGGGAGTCAAAAGAGCAGGGAATCCAAACAATTCAAACACCATCAACAGAACAACCAGAACTGCCAACATCTGAAGTAATGGTAGAAGTACAAACGCCAACATATGCAACAGCATTAAAGAAAGGCAAAGAAATCATCCATAAACGCCCAAACCAACCAACAATCCTTTTATACCAAAAGGAATTATACGACGATGGGAATCAAAAAATGGAAAAAAAGGGACTTGAACACCTTCTTCGTGAAGAACTATCCTGTAATGAAGTCAACCTATCTAACATCAAACCAGTACGCAATAATGGCATTGCGATAACCTGTAAAAAAGAAGGGGATGCACAGGCAATTTTGGATAAGATAGCGAACACTGAATCTCTCAACAAACTCATAACAGCGCGCAAACCTAAAAAGAGACATCCGAGTATCATAATATATGGTATCTCGAATCAAACCACAAACGAGGAAATACAGGATGCACTCAGACACCGTACTGGAATAGAAAACGATGTAAAACTTAGATTCAAACTTAGAGGTCGTACTGAGGGAACATCTCACTGGGTCTTTGAAACCCCCTCAGATGAATTCCAAAAAATTTCAATGATTAAAAAGCTCCCCATCAATTGGAGTATGCACAATGTCAGGTAGTTTTTCCTTATCAAAAAATGCCAGAGATGCCAAGCGTATGGTCATTTAGTTAACAATTGCAAGAATATAAAACCATTCTGTGGCTTCTGTGGTAATAGACACCAAACATCACAGTGTAGAGCAACAGTTGCATGTTGCATAAACTGTAACGATGAAAATAGAAGAAAAGGAAGTAAGTTCAGGACCGACCATCCAACCTCATCACATTTTTGTTCAACATACCTTAAAAAATATAAAAACTTATAGAGAAACAAGGGACTATTAATGGCACAAAAAACGAACGTTTCGACAGTGTTTATTCAAAACAATTTTAGTTCAGCATTAAACTCCCAATTAATATCCTCGGATCAGCTAAAACTTCTTCAGATCAACTTGGCAAAAAAAAGCTGCCACAAACAGCTTACAAAATGCGGTTGCAAAATATCAATCATCCTTTGTCTGTATCCAAGAACCTTATGTACACAAGGACGAGATTCAGGGTATCCCTCAGGGTTGGAATGCATTTTCTTCTCAAAGCAAAAAAGCGGCTATCCTTTCCCCATCGAACATTAATAACCCGATTATTATGGAAAAAAAGACAAATGCAATAGCGATCAAGGTATATACGGACAATTTTCCGATAACAATCATTTCTGCATACTCCTCACCACAGGAGAATATAGAAAGGACATTGGAAGAACTTCAGTCAATTTTAGTGGCCATTAAGAAAGAAAATTTTATAATCTGTGCTGATCTCAATGGCCATCACTTTTTCTGGGGTTACAGCAATGAAGACCCGAGAGGTCAAAAGATTTTGGATTTCGTATTAGCAAATAATCTTTTTATTTCAAACACATCTGATGCTCCACCAACTCATCTGAATTACAATGGCTCCAAAGGTTGGCAGGACCTATCCATCTGTTCACATCAATTAATTAATAAGATATCAACATGGGAAGTATTGGAGGATATCACGAACAGTGATCACCAGTACATTCAAATAAAGCTAAATACGAATATCACAAGTTTGAAATTAAAAAGATACAAAACTCTCCATGGAAATTTTCAAAAATTCACGGAGTCATTCAGAACAAGAGTACCAAAACTAGAGGAAAAGATCTCATTATGCAGCACACCAGAGGTCCTAAACTCAATAGCTCAAACCCTCCAACAAGAAATTATTTCGGCATGTAATTACTCATTTAAAATAAGGCAACATAAATTGATATCGAATCCAACTTGGTGGACTGCAAACCTGGAATCTGAGAAGAAGAGATTGATTGCATTGAGAAGGAGAGCACAAAGGTCAGGGGCTGATGAACGACAAGCAAGATTCCGTTTCTTCAAGGCAGAGAGAACAAAATACATGGGCAAGATTAGATCCAGTAAAACAAATGGTTGGAAAAATGTATGCTCATCTGCAAAGAACCCATACGGTAAACACTATAAAAGTGCTTTTAGGAAAGTAGCGTTACCCACACAGCTAACAGTGCTGCAGAGCAATTCTCCCCAAGGTGGTATGAGGAAAATAGCAGAAGAAACATTGGAAAAATATTTCCCTACCCAACATCGACAATCCCGCTCCTATCAACAAATACAAAAATCCCAGACGATGTTCCTTTTACAGAAGGTGAAATTACCAACATAATAAAATCGCTTCGAAATGGGAAGGCACCTGGTGTTGATGGAATTGATAACCTCATTTTAAAGTCAATCAACAAATCATTCCCATCCTTGCTGCTCAACTTTTTTAACAAATGTCTCTCTCTCCAAACCTTTCCGGACACATTCAAAATTAGTAATATAGTTTTATTCCAAAAAGTGGGCAAAGACCCTAAACAACCATCCTCTTACCATCCAATTGCATTACTACCAACAATTGGAAAGGTGCTGGAGAAGTTACTAACTCAGCGGCTCACATTTTTCTTGGAGAATGGGAATAAATTAAATGAACACCAACATGGTTTCAGAGAGGGGAAGTCAGTGGATACGGCTTTGGCATCATTTATGGAAGAAATACAAAAGGGCCGCAGTCAAGGTAACCATGTTTTGGCAATTTCTTTGGACATCAAAGGGGCCTTTGATAACATACTTCATCACGCAATTATAAACAACCTGAAAAAAGCAGAGGTCCCGTCCAATCTTCAAAACATCTTCGAAAATATTCTAAAAAACAGAAAAGTCCTTCTCAACACCCAAGAAGGCTTAGTATCAAGAGACCAACGTAAAGTCTGCCCACAGGGCTCATGTAGTGGTCCAGCCCTGTGGAACCTTGTGGTCAACAGCCTATTAAATATCCATTGGTCTCCAAATGTACATCTGCAAGCATTTGCAGACGACCTTGTCCTAATAACGAAATCATCAACAAAAGAAGGGCTAAAAGTTCTAACAAATGATGCAATGACACAAATTGTTAATTGGGCTGAATCGAATTCGCTAACGATTTCACACGAAAAATCTAACTTTTTAATGTACAGTAAACTGGTAGCAGCCCCACCAGTATTTTGGAAAAACCATAGAATAAAACGTTTACATGCAATAAAATTTCTGGGAATCTACATAGATGACAAACTCAATTGGAACTCTCACATAAGATACCTATCCCAAAAGGCACAAATCTTAAATCAAAATTTCCTCAAAATTGCAGGTCCTTCTTGGGGCATTAGTAGAAGCCATAGACTGTTACTGTATAAAACGGTAATTGAAAGAGTCTTTGCCCACGGCTCTTCCATTTGGTGCATCAATCCCACTGCAAAGATCTCAAGAAAACTAGACTCGATTCAAAGAAGCTTCCTCCTATCAATATCAGCAGCCTATCGACGGCAGCCCTACAAGTTCTACTGGGTCTTCCACCATTTGCCCTTAAACTTCAGCAAGAAGCGGTTATAACGAATCTCATCCGACTTCGTAAGCCAGAATTAACTTTGCAACTGTTACCAGACAACTACGAACAGCCTCTTTCCAGACGTACATCACACCCCTCTCTCTACCTACTCAAAGATCAAATTTCATTATCAGATGGTGGCCTCTCTCCACCATCAGAGGCCATTTATACTGATGGCTCCAAAACGGAGAAGGGAGTAGGGACAGCGTACTGTAGGATTGCACAAAAAAAATAATAGAGAGTTGGTTTGTAAAGCTTCCATCCCAGGCAACGGTTTTTCAAGCCGAGTTATTGGCCCTTAGTAAGGTTGTGGAACTAGCAAAGACCATGGTAAATCAGACACCAATTAAAATCTTTACGGATAACAGGGCGGCAATTCAGGCGTCCTTTAATCCAAAGTCAAAAAACCACATAGCCAGACAAATTTTCCTTTCGCTCCTCAGTAGCCCAAACAGAAAGCTAAATTGGATAAAAGCCCATGCGGGTTACTTCGGTAATGAATCAGCTGATCTCCAGGCTAAATCTGCAGCAGATTCAGAAACCACAAATATCAATCAAATAAAATTTTCTAAAGCTTTTTTAAAAACACATCTAAAGAAGTTCCTGACTCAAGAGTGGCAGCGAACCTGGGAAGATGCAACCACAGGTCGACCAATCCACAATATCATCCCTAAAGTTTCGTTTGATCCTGTCTGCTGGACACGAGAAGAAATCCTATTTTTTACGCAACACGGACCTTCCCCTTCATACTTCAACCGTTTCAAAATTCTTCCTTCCCCCAATTGTAGCTGTGGCCAAGTTGGCACACCGTTGCACTATGCAACGGAGTGTATTCTCACATCCTCATGACACATCAAAAATCCAGCAGAAAATCTTCAAAAAATTTGGTTTCGCAGGGTTGCGGCCAATAAAAATTCAAGATTGCTTATAAGGAAAATAGTACAACACATAAACAATAACAGGGCCCTCTTCAGACCAGATTAAACCATGTCTGGTTTGGTTTTATTGCAGTTTTGTCGTGTTTTGTTTTTAACCTAACAGTGTGAATTTATTTTTCATTTCAGATAACGTTTCAGGAATCATATTCAGTGCATTGCCATTTTTGTATTTGCAATTGTGTATTAGTATCCAACTCCTCATAGTAACATCTAAAAATTTCCACACATGGTCCCAAGTTTTCCTTATTGTAATATGTGTTTTTCCATTGTGTATCAGTCGTTTCTTAATAATAGAGAAGTAGGTATATTCTTGTAATGAATTTCTTGAGTCCTCGTTTCAGTGAACAGTGTAGGTCATGTAGTAAAATAGTTAGTATGGGTGTATTTCTTGTAAACAATCACAAGGGTCTTCAGTATGTTGACCTAGTATTGATTTTTAATCTAAAAGTGTGCATTAGTATTTTATTTCAGATATTGTTTGAGGTACAATATTCAGTGCTTCAGCTTGTTGTATTTGCAATTGTGTGTCAGTATCCCACTCCTCAAGTAGCATTTAAAAATATCTACATATAGCCCCAGGTATTCCTTATTGTTCCCTGTGATTCTGTATTGTGTTTTTGTCGTTCTTAAATAATTGAAATGTAGGCATATTCTTATATTAAATTTTAAGAATCCTTGTCCCACATGAACAGTAATAGTAATGTAATCAAATAGAAAACATGAGTGTTTATTCCTGTAAATAATCAACAGGGACATAATAACATGCTAAACTCAATGAAACTCATTGATCCAAACTAGGTACCCAGTTTGTCTGTTAAGCCAAAAGTGTCAGGGTTTTTCCTATTAGAAAAGTAGTGTCTGGTAACAAGGAATTGCATCTGCATCAGGTTAATTAATTTCTTCCAAATTGTAAAAGGTACTCAAATCATGAATAATTATTTATCCTAGTACTATATCAGTCAATGCCTTAATTATTGGAGCACAATGTGTCTTTTAACTCTGAAGTACAGTTTGAGTGAATTTAAAAAGAAGAGTAAGGGTGCGTCCCTGTTTTAGAATTTCAGTTCTTAAATATTGTTTGTATCGTGTAGCATAAAACTTATTAATTGTTAGAATTTCGGCCTTATTACTTAGAACTGTGTATATAATCAGAGGCATAAAGGGTGCAGTTAAGTCTTTTTCATGTTTTAAAATGTTTTTTTTATGGTAAAAAGTATATTGTAATGGAAACATATCCAGTAACTCCAGGTTTGGGTAAAAATTTTAAACTAGATAAACATCGACTCTATTTCTATTCCTTATGAAGGAATTTTGTTATTTTAGATATTAGAACTATATTTCATGCTTTTGAAAACCATTGTATACAGTATTTGATTGGTTTGTTCTTTAGTAGTTTCAAACATGTTAGCATTGTCTTGTAACAAATGTAACATATGTATAAACTTAGCATATCAAAAAATTCAAGGTTTGTAGTAACAATGGCCATTTTGTGTACGGTCAGTCTCACTATTTGTAAATATTTTGTATGGTTTGTTTACTGAATAAAGTTGTTCGGGGGGCGGTGTCTGGTATGGGGAGCCGTGGGCCCAGTAGGGGGAGTTGTTTGCTTAATACGCCCTGCACCCAATCAAACTGGTGTAATAATCTAGGTTATAGGTACCGGAGGTGCAGGCGGCGTTATGTTATGTGAGGACGGCGAAAATCTCGGCCGAGTTCGTAGATGGGCTATCCAGCTCAAAGGGGGTGGAAATGGTGGGGGACCGAAAATTTCATTTTAACATAATTCCCTTACGATAGAAGATAGAAAGAAAATTCAAATTAGTCGAATTATCGGCTTATCACAAGAAACAACTTTTATATTGAAACTTTTTTGATAGCCACAATTTCTTAGAAGTTATGAGCTAATCCGCTCACCAACTTATCATTTCCCCATAGCTCTGCAACGACTAAAGACAGAAAAAAAATTCAATTAGGCGAATTATCACCTTTTCATAATGAACAACTTTAATACTAGAAGTTTTTTTGTCTGCTGGAATTGCTTTTAAATTGTGAGCTGAAAAGCGATATTTAATACCATCTCCCCACTATTTATCATTTCACCGTAGCTCCGTTACTATGGAAGATAGAAAGAAAATTTCAATTAAGGGAATTATCACCTTATCATAACAAACTACTTTTATATGAAAAGTTTTTTGACAGCAGCAATTACTTAGAAGTTATGAGTTAACATCAGCCGCATTCACTTCCACTTTTTATGTGGAAAACAAGTTGATGTACCTGGCTTTGCTCTTTATCATAATGTTTCATGTTTAATATTTCTAATGTAAAAATTACTATTGTATAAATATTATAATACACAAATTCCTTTTCTGATCTGAAACGTTTTTAATTAAAACGAGAATATGAATTTAAACAGACGATTTTTAAAAACAGCCGTTTTCTCCATACATTATTATTTGATATATAGGTACTTCAAATTTTGTTAACAATTACTAAAGTAAAAGAAAGGTTTTAATGAATATTTTGAAACAATTAAATTGACTAGTTAATTATACATTAGTTTAAAGCATGAAAATAAATCAATATTTGGTCCCGATATAAATTGTTAATAGTCTATTTTTAAAATTTTCTTTTAGTATTCTTCCTTCTGGAAACAGTCCTTCGTATTATTCTTAATCCTCAATGAGAATATTGTTACGAAATCAGTTTAAAATTAATTTTGACAAAATATTATAATGAGAGAAACAAATTTATGTAAAAGAAAGATATCGCGGAAAAACACCTTGATTAATTTTTAATTAAGTGAAATTTTAAGCATATTTTAGACTTTGAAAAGTTGAAGGTCACATTCCTCGTTTCTTAAATAAAAAGTGTGCAAAGTTTGGTTGAAATTAGTCCAGTGATTTAGGAGTAGATTTGGAACATACATGCTTAGCCACAATGAGTTTTATTTAAATTAAGATAATTATTAGATAATTATAAGATTAAGATTGCTGGCAAATAGTATGAGCCATAAAATAGATTTTAGTGAAGATTTTGTCACGATTAATTATTTATTTTTAATTAAGTAAATAGTTAATTTTAATTAATCAAACAGTTAATTTTATAAGTTAATTTGATAATTAGTTAATTTGACAGATTACTTTAATTTGATATTTAACTAAACACGGCGGGACCATGATTTCTTTAATAAATTCAATGTATAACAGCCAAAAACGATAGATATTTAAATAAGAGTACCCTTTATCCTTTTTGATATTGAAAAATATCTCCTTAACTTTAAAATTGTTTTGGAATTTTCTTCCTGAGTATTTGGTTTTAACCATCGATGGAGATTTAAATTTACTGTTCAAATAGGCTGCATTCATATCCTATGCTTTAAACACACGTATTAAATTTGCCCCTCAGAATGTTTAATAATTTTCATTCTCTTATATGTTAAGAATTTAGTGACTATTATCTCTGTAACCAGGGAGTTCTCTAAATGAGCCCATTTTAGTAGTGTTTACGTATTTCATGTCATGTGATTTTACCGTATAGCAAAGTAATGCTCGCACAATTATATGGTAACCTAGATAAAATAAATTAATTTGTGAATCTTGAGTCTTTCTTCATTTGTGTCATGAGTCAATTTCTTGTTACTGTTTCAGATAGGCTGGCTTAATGTTATCTAGGAGATATTTGCACCGCTGGGATGTTTTTTCTTTATGACTCCTACCTGTTGAATGATTATGCGTTGATATAAAAAAAATTGACCAATATATCTAGCATAACCTTTTGAGTAGAATGATAAAACCTTGATATAGTAAAAATTAAATGTCATGAAAGCAGAATCACTGTGTAAATATTGTAATGTGTAGAAACAATAAAGTCATTGGCTATGTCTGTATTGATCAATATGTATTATTTTATTACTTTTGTAACATTAACGTAAAGGAATCTACCTTTGCCTTCAATCTTGCCGAAAAGGGATTTTTTACATACTCCTTGCATAATGTGGAAGAAGTCATCGAAATATGAATACTTTTAGATATATGACACAAAATCGAAATATTGTTATATGATGCAGATCAATACTTTTTACATCTCTTCATTAATGTAGATTGCATTGTGGTTAAGAGAGCTGTTCTGTTCATTAATATTTTCTTTGTTTCTATAAGAATATCAATTTCCTTTTAAGTGTATCGTGGACTTCATTCTTAGCAATAAAAAAACTTATAATATTAGCATGTAAGCGGATTAGTTTATCTAACTTTGCACTTTGTTTCAACATAATAATTATGTTAATTGAAACACTTTTTAATTGAAATACAAATAATTAATTTACCACTTTAACTTAAAGTGTCTTCTGCATTTTTTTGCTACAAAGTGAGCTAAAACCTACTTAAATCAGAAATAAAATCATTAACTCTTCATTAATTTTTTAAAGAAATTCTGAAATATAATATTAATATCTTTTAAATTTACAAAAATTACAACTCAAACATATAATAAATCGTACAAAAAATCTTGCGCGGGATAAACTAGTGTTAAATAAAATAAAAAGAGTTTTTATTTGCTTTATTATTAAGTATATTGTTGCATTTTTATATTTAATAAACATATAGAGCAGAATTGGAAGAATTTTTTTAATTATTATGTAACCGTTTAAATTAATCGTGCATACGATAAGGAGTGGAGGAAGCTGGTTTGCAAAATCCTGTTTTGAAAAGGAGTGATGATGCAAAATTGTAAGGCGTTAATTACAGAGACTTTTTACCTTACTTATTTTATTAGGTAGGTATTTTCGTTGTGTCATAGAAGCTGAAATTCCTAGCTTGTGTTATTCAACTATAAATTTTAAACTTAATTAAAGGTTGCTATATTTCTTTAAAATGTACAAATCACTAAAAAGTGGAAAAAAAACCAGTAATTGAGAAAAATTGATAATTCTGAGATATATGACTTATCTTGAATAATGAAAATTGTTTGCAGCAATGCAAGCACAAAAAATAAATAAGTCTGTCATTAAAAATTTATCATCAGAAAAGAAATGCGAGTACGAGCTAAAACATTTCTGCCGAAATTAATTAGTTTCAAACGATAAATAATGAAAAACGAAAGAAATAGGTTTTATAAATTATTTACCACGGATGCATAAAACAAGTTGAAAAGTACCATGTCGCAATCATAATGCATCAAATGTATAGGAAAAAATTGTATCCTTTAATTGCATTCAGAATTTTTCCTTTAACTGATAAATTTTGTTTTAGATGGTTTATTATTCTACTTCTTTCCCTCTCTTCTTCACTCCGACAGATTGACTTTATAAAACCGCATACCACTGTCAATCAATCACCATAATGTTACCCGGAACCTCGCGGTGAACATCTGTATAATTAGTTGTTTGCTACCTTATAACCTTAAAATACTCCCAGCCTCACAAATTCGTCCGACCCCGTCCTCCGTCGAATCAGGCAGTCTGGAAAAACGTAGAGCGCAGAGGGTTAAGGAACAAAGATGTAAGAAATGGTAAAAAGAGCCAAAAATTTTAGGTAACTAGATTTATTGTTTTTAAATAAATTTTAAAAATACTATGAAAAATCACAGCATTAAATATATATTTTTTAATTGCTCGCCATCAGCCCAATTATAGCATATTTGACAATATTTTTGGGTAGATTTTCTCTATTTTTTCTTCTGCAATATTTGCAGCTTTTTTTTATTACTCATTGACCTCTATTTTTTTGTTCCTCTACCGTTGGATCCTAACAAAAACAATGATCTTATTTTAATTCGAATGGAAGGCATGCATTGGGGAACTCTGCGTTATATTTGAAGTATAATATGTATCCAACTGAAATTTTTAATTGAACCAAATCGTTTAATATCCTTATCGATATTATTGTGTTTCAAAATTACAAAAGGATTAATAGTAGAGGTGTTTTAAAATTGTAAAAAATAACCATAATCTTGAATCTTCATCATAATCATCTTCTTGAGACATATTTTCCGCATAGCTGATGTAGAACTTCTTTTGTTATGTGGTAAAATGCAGCAATTTCTGTTTTTATTTTGTAATCACCAATAGAAACTGAAAAAATCCCTTTTCCGCCAGCTTGAAGTCAAAGGTAGATTCCTTTACGCTAATGTTACAAAAGCATTGAAATATTACATATTGATCAATACAGGCAAGGGGGCAGTTTCCACTCTCTTTTCGAGGAAAAAAATAAATTTTTATTTCATTTTAGTTGCGTAAAACTAGGAAGTATAAAAAAATGCCTTTCGGCAAGCTGGAATGCAAAATTAGATTCCTTTATGTTAATGTTACAAAAGTAATGAAATATTACATATTGATCAATGCAGAGATAGTCAATGACTTTATTGTTTTCACACATTGCAATATTTACGCTGTGATTCTGTTTTCATGACATTTAACTTTTTACTATATCAAGGTTTTATTATTCCATTTTCCATTTCAAAAGGCTATTCTAGATTTATCGGTCAGTACATTGGTTAATTTTTTTTTTATATCAACGCATAATCATTCAACAGGTAGGAGTCATAAAGAAATTAACATATCAGCAGTGCAAAAAAATCCTAGATAACATTAAGCCAGCCTATCTGAAACAGTAACAAGAAATTGACTCTTGACAAAAATGAAGAAAGACTCAATATTCACAAATTAATTTATTTTATCTAGGTTACCATATAATTGTGCGAACATTACTTTGCTATACGGTAAAATCACATGACATGAAACACTTAAACACTACTAGGATGGGATCATTTAGATAACTCCTTGGTTACAGAGATAATAGTCACTAAATTTTTAACATATAAGAGAAAAAATTTATTAAGCATTGTGTCCGGCAAATTTAATACGTGTGTTTAAAGCATAGAATATGAATGCATCCAATCGTTTTTGGCTATTATATATTGAATTACCCTGGCCCCGCCATATTTAGTTAAATATCAAATTAAACTAATCTGCCAAATTTTCTAATTATCAAATTAACTATTAAAATTAACTGTTTGATTAATTAAAATAAACTATTTACTTAATTAAAATTGAATAATTAATTATGAAAAAATTTTCACTAAAACGTTTTTTATGGCTCATACTATATGCCAGGAATCTTAATCTTATAATTATCTAATAATTATCTTAATTTAAATAAAATTCATTGTGTCTATGCATGTATGTTCACATCTACTCCTAAAAAACTGGACTAATTTCAACCAAGCTTTGCACACTTTTTATATAAGAAACGAGAAAGCTCATCTTCAACTTTTCAAAGCCCAAAAGTTGCCTAAAATTTCACTTAATTAAAAATTAATCAAGGCGTTTTCCCGCGATATCTTTCAATTCCATAAATTTGTTTCTCTAATTTAATATTTTTCAAAATTAATTTTAAACTGAATTCTTAACAATATTCTTGTCGAAGAACAAGAATAATAAGAAAAACTGTTTCCAGAAGGAAGAATGCTAAAAGAAAATTTTAAAATTAGGCGATTAACAATTTCTATCGGGACCAAATATTGATTTATTTTCATGCTTTAAATAAATGAATAATTAACTAGTTAATTTAATTGTTTCAAAATATGCATTAAAACCTTTCTTTTACTTTAGTAATTGTTTACAAAATTTGAAGTACCTATATAGCAAATAAAAATGTATTTATAAAACGGCGGTTTTTAAAAATCGTCTGGTTCAATTGATATTCTCATTTTAATTAAAAACGTTACAGATCAGAAAAGGAATTTGTGTATTATAATATTTATACAATAGTAATTTTACATTAAAAATATTAAACATGAAAACATTTTAACCCAGAGAAAAGCCAAGTATATCAACTTGTTTACCGTATACAAAGTGGAAGTGAATGGGACTGATGGGAACTCATAACTTCTAATTAATTCTTTCTGTCAAAAAACTTTCAATATAAAAGTAGTTTGTTATGATAAGGTGATAATTCCTCTAATTGAAATTTTCTTTCTATCTTCAATCGTAACGGAGCTATGGTGAAATGATAAATAGTGGGGAGATGGTATTAAATATCGCTTTTCAGCTCACAATTTAAAAGCAATTCCAGCAGACAAAAAAACTTCTAGTATTAAAGTTGTTCATTATGAAAAGGTGATAATTCGCCTAATTCAATTTTTTTCTGTCTTTAGTCGTAGCAGAGCTATGGGAAATGATAAGTTGCTGAGGGGATTAGCTCATAACTTCTAAGAAATTGTGGCTATCAAAAAAGTTTGAAATAAAAGTTGTTTCTTGTGAAAAGCCGATAATTCGCCTAATTTGAATTTTCTTTCTATCTTCAATCGTAAGGGAATTATGGGAAAATGAAATTTTCGGTCCCCCACCATTTCCACCCCCTTTAAGCTGGATAGCCCATCTACGAACTCGGCCGAGATTTTCGCCGTCCTTACAGCAAATCCCTCGCCGGTTAAAATCTAATCAAAATTACTCTACTTATCTTGTTCACAAGATAACATGGGCAAAGCGTTATATACATCTCTACAAATAATAATAAGGAAAAGAACACCTCCCCCCTCAATTTTTTTCTCCTCAATTTTATAAGGTTAAAGCTGCAAGAATGAAAGCTAATTGAAGAGATTGCAAATGACGAGAGCTTTCCAACATATATATATATATATATATATAAATAAATAAAACAAATATATATATAACAAATTATAAACAATCA
This sequence comes from Araneus ventricosus, assembly GCA_013235015.1. Lineage (NCBI taxonomy): Eukaryota > Metazoa > Arthropoda > Arachnida > Araneae > Araneidae > Araneus > Araneus ventricosus. The sequence goes on from BGPR01000481.1 coordinate 215,040, forward strand.
TAACTGAATTGTAAAAGCAACAAAATCAAACTAAACATTCATAATACAAAATGTCAAGAAACATTATGCGGGAAGAAAATGCCGAGAGTTCTTATAGAGAGAACTTATATAGTAAGAAAATAAACAAAAGAGTATAAATAAAATAATATAAAACACAAACGCAAGTGCTGCAATTCAAGAAAATTTGTGGAAAATATATCAATGTCATGAAAATCAATCAATTTTGAAATAAAATGGAAAGACTTTAGTTAATCGGTAAAAGCGTAAGGACGCCCATCAAGGTAATTAAAATCTATACGAACCGCTAAAACATTAGAGAAATCCTAATGTTTTCTGCGAACAGTGCTGCCATAAAGCTTAATGAACCTAACGCATCATGTAGGGTCCGGATGTTTACGAAATATAAAGTTACTTTCTTTTGCGCAAAACTTCTAAGGTTGGAGGAGTTTTGATTAAGATTAAGAAACCGATGGAAACTGAGATGAAAGCGATCTACATTGAGAAAACGATGAAGATTACAGATATGATGATAAAAAAGAAAAGAGTGTATTTTAAAAATAAGGTGTATTTAAAAATTAAGGAAAAGAGCGTATTTAATAAATAAGGTATATTTAAAAATTAAGGAAAAGAGCGTATTTAAAAAAAAGTTGGAAGCGGTAAGTGTTAAATAATATTTGAATTTGAAATCGATTAATAAACGACTGAAAGATGCGTTTTCGAGGTAATCACCTAAGACTAGTCTGGCTTGAGAGACCCTACCACAGTATTAGAAATGCGCCACCATAGGTCTAATATGCAATCCTTTACTTACATCTTAAAGCCATGAATTAAAGGTTCGTAGAAGGAGGTGGAATTTCATTACTATTAAGGTTATTTATAAGGTGCTGAATTTGTTTCTTGACTGAATTTTTATCGCTGCATGTTTTGTTAATTCTTATGAGTTGATTAATTATAGTGTTTTTGTAAATTTTAGAAGAGATATTTGAGTTCCAAAAATATATCTATTGACTTTGAATTTAAACTCGTTTCTCTTGTCATAAATATCTATTTTTAAAGTATTTTGACAATCAATAATTAAGTCCAGAAAAATAACTGGTTCTTGATAGCTATCAAGCTACATTTTACTTACCCTCATGAGCATATATATTGATTAATTTTCATGACATTGATATATATATATATATACACATATAATATAATATAAATCAGAATATAACTTGTATATAATCATACAGAAATAAAGTAAACAAAACATATCAAGAATCAAATCCTATACTAAAAAGTCATTATTTGAACAATACATCAATTTTAAATAAAATCTAAAAAATTTGGAAATACTAAAGATATCATGAACTAAAAATCAAGTTTAAGCAATTATATGTCTACAAGTAAAAAAACTCTGTTGTTATTAAAAGTATTGAAATAGGCAATCCAAGTAAATGGAGTTTTCAACAATTAAAATAGCAGCTTGGCTGTGGACAAGCTTTATCCAGGTTAAATTAATTTTGTTGTGCAAACCATCCCTGTTGCTATTGTTGTTGAAAAAACAATCAGGGTAATTTACCCTAAAATGAAAGAATTTAGAAAGAAAAATCTTATACTAACCCTAACAATAAAACATAACTGTATAGAAACGACTAGCATTCAGGATAAAAATATGCAGTATAACATTATATTGCACTATAATATTGCACTAAAGACAGTATATATATAATTCAATAAAATACCCATACTTTTCAATAAACATTAACTAATCAGTGTCTCCTCTTATTCTTACCAGATTTCATCTCTATCAATATAATCCGCCAATCACATTGACATCACAAGTTGCCACAACCAAAATTCTTAGGATGGAACAGAAAAATTGACCAAATAATATAATTAATTTTTGATATCAAGAATTAGTAAGATACCTATATTAAAATTCTCAAAACCATTTTAAAAATGTAATACAGTTATTTATCTAGATAATATTTGAAAATTGGTAAAAATGTCTATTAAAAAGGAAAATTTCACATGAAAGATCCTGGCGCCATCTATGTAATATATCTGAAACCAATAACTCAATATCCAAATTTGAATAAAACTACACATTACGAGTAGAATATGTGAAAACACTATCCCACTATCATAGAAATAAAAATATTCCCTTCTAAACCAATATGAATGTTTTATTCTAAATGACCTAAATATTTCTTATTTATATATACTCTTAGAAAACCTATAGGCATTCCAAAATCCAGTCCAAATTAATACAAAATTTTTATGTTCTTAATTCTAATATCAATGTCTGTTACTAAATTATTATTTCTATTTATATAATTTTTTACTAAATTCTTGAAGACAGAAATGCTAAGATTAATATTCCAAAATGGGAATTTATTAATTTGAAAATTAAATGCATTTCTTTTATCAAAGATATCTGTTACTAATTTATTATCTATGATTTTAATATATAGATCTAAAAATTCTGCAGATAATTCATTGTCATTAGTTTTTATAAGTTTTAAATAGTCAGGATAGAAGTCAATATGTAGCTTAAGGTCTATTTCTTTATTGAATAATATTAAATCATCTGTATAGCGGAATAATATACTATGGCTATAATTAGTCAAATCTTTCTCATAATAGTGAAGATAAATATTTGCTAAACTATTGCTAGCTGGACCTCCTTGAGGTAATCCTTTAATTTGATGGAAAATCTTATTATCAAAAAAGATATAATTTTATTTTAGAACTGGATTAATAAGATTTTTAAAATTATTAATGTTAATATCTTTTCCAAGATCATAATCTTTATGTATATTTACTAGGGCATTAGTCAAATCTTCAATATCTATACTATTAAATAAATCAATCAATCAATAAATAAATATAAATATAAATATATATATATATATATATATATATATATATATATATATATATATAGTATAAATCGCAAAATAGAAGAGTATAAAATGTGAAATGAAAAACGCAATAAAAGCACAATAACGCTTCTTCAGGGGATGAAGTTATTGTGAATGGCTAAATATAAAAGTTTGACATTTTCTTGCAATCAGTTACGCCGTAAGGCCTAAAACACTGATTTTCATCCCTAATGCCAAACGAAACCAAAAACAGAAAGAGGAGTTTTGAATAATTAAAACAGAAGTACGATGTAATAACATTAGAGAAAAGTAAGAATAAATATTTTACGTACCAGAAGGACGGATGTAGTTATGGCAGTTTTTGTGGAGGGTCACGGTGCAGACTGGCGTTAAAGGGGTGTGAACAAGGTGTCAAGTAACAGTTTTCGCGCTTAACTTTGTTTTTTGCCAGGGGAGTTTAGTATGTTGTGAACGATGAAGATTAAATGGAAGAGCGATAACGATAGAAAGCGTAGAGAAATACTGTTTTCCTATTATGTTTTGCCTTTTATATATATATAAACTTTTTAACGAAGGGTGGTTTTGTGTTCTAGGGGTCATGATCGGTGATGATGTGCAGAAATATTCCGGAAGTCGTGTCATGTGAACCATTGCAATAGGTAGAGTTCCTATAAGGAATCTACCTAATTGCATAGTAAATAATTGTGAAAAAACGTAGCGTCAGATTAGAAGCCAGATATGCATGACTTTACTTCGAGTTTCTAATTCAGTAGAAATTTTTTCAATAATTTCTGTTTATTTAAATAAAAATGTATCAACATAAATTAGTTTATATATTCGTTAAAACTTTTTGACTAGTTCGAAAATAGAAAACAAATTATCCGACGTTAAACTAGTTCGGCTTGATTTTAGAATTAAATTCACTGAAATTATTTGAAATTTTTAAAAAATTAAGAATTAAACTAAGCAAATTGCTAGAATTTACCACTTGAAACATAGTAAACCTTTAAAAGTTGCAAGCATTGTTACAGAAATAGCGAAAGAAGAATGATCGACTGACAATTCTTGTTACTCGATTATGCACGTTTGGTACACCTGTCACCTCATATGTCTTTATGTTGCATTTAGAACTTAAATGACTGTGGGAAAGATTTCTTGAGTAATTCAAGGACAGTAACTGAAATCTTGACATCTAAGGACTGAACGGAATTTAAAGTGCAACACTTTGAAATCTAAATGGGGACACCTGTTCCCTACTCGACTAACGTAGGGGCTGTAAACTAATTTTTGACTGCTTAAATTTAGTGTTCGAAATATTGTTTTTAAACGGGTGAGTTTTTTGGAAAATTTGCAAGACTTTTGTTTGCATTGAAAATATGCACCAAAAACGAAATTATATAAGTATGATTGTTATAATTAAAGTTCGTGTAAACAATATGTTTTAGACTCAGTTCCATGGCGAAACAAAACACAATATCACTAGGGGCCGTATTCACCAAACTTGATTGATCCAGGATTAAAACGCGAATCAGCAAATCCGAGAATCAATGCTAACACTGGATCAAAGTCCTTCGGTATTCTCCATCTACGGATTACGTGATCCATGGCTTAACTGGAAGAAGTATGTAAGCCACGTTTTGATTGGACAATGAACGAACTTCGCCGAAGTTTTTCGTTCCGCTTCAATCAATGGATGACAGAGACATAATATAAACATTATCTCGTGTGTTTTGATCAACTAATGCCGTATTTTGATTCTGTCGTTTTATTCTTGTTGTTGCAATGATTATGGATCGTAAAAGGGAGACTTTTACAGAAAATAAGGCAGAGGCTTTTCTCCTCTCCTTAGATACATTCAAATAGGAAATTGAAGATTAGGAAAAACATATGCAACGACTAATAAAGACAAGGCAAGCGCCTGGTCGGAATTAACTGCCATGTTCAGCAGTTTTCCCGGAGTTGCAAAAAGAAATGCGAAGCAATTGATTATGTACTATAAAAATCTGAAAAGGAAGGGCAATAAAAAATCACTCCAATAGGAGATTTCAGATTTTCAAGTCTGGATTCGACTGTATCTTTATTTAACCTTCCAGCGGGCGCCGGTATGCAAGAGATACTTATATTGTGCATCGTATTAGATATTTATATCGTTCTTTTATAAATTTGAGTTCAACTTTTATTTATAAAATCTTTGTTTACTATTAAGCTAATAAATACAGATAACATAAATATAAGCATTTATTTTTGTAAAACAACACGATATATATATGTAATAAGATGCAAGATATGTCGTAAAATTTGTGCAGGCGCGCCCGCTCGAAGGTTAAACGATAACACGATAGAAAGGCTACATTGTTCATACAGTCCAAATCATTCGCTCTATTTGGATGCACAGATCTTTTAATTCTTTCGAAAATTTCTAAAATTTCTAAACTTTCAATATCGTCTAAATACGACAATTAATCTTCTGTCATGTTTGTTTTGATAGAAGGTAGAAGAGAATAGCGCATGCGTAGAACGAAAATACGTGGATTATCAACGTTAATCCTCCGATTTCTGAGGATCAAAAACAGAGTGTTAAAATAGCCGGTGATCTCGGAATTTTCGTTGGAGAATACGGATTTTCATATGATCAAGGTATTAACACTGATTCGAGGTTTAATTCGAGTGTTAAAGAGTTGGTGAATACGGGCCTATATTATACAAGTGATGCTCTGAGAAAAACAAAAAAAATGTTAAAATTTCTTCAAGTTATCCGCATATTTCTATGGTATATTTCCAGGAATACCCCAACACCCATATCTAGAGCTATCTGAATTAGCAAATATACTTTTGACAAAAAATCGAATGCGTTTTCTTTGATTTATTTAACAAAGTATCTGCAATAATCACCTAAGATTTTGGCCTCGTGCTACTTATAGAGGAAAATTTTAACTTTTTTTTCATTTTTCCCCCAGTTTTTACAGAGGGCATCACTTACGCTACATACTAGTGATTGTTTGTTTAGAGTTGTTATTGTTAGTTTGTTTAGAGCCATAGTTGTTTTGTTTAGAGCCATAGAAATAGTTCTAGGGCAGTGTGAACAGACGAATTTTATTTGTAAGAATTTTTTATTTAAACTATTAGCTGGGAAAACTCAACAATATAATAAAGTAGAGGCCTGTTCTTTCTTCTAAACAAAATTATTCTGATAGTTAAATAGCATTTCAATCAAAAGTTTTCTCCTAAGTCTTGCTTATATTGGGACAATCACTAGGCGCAGTGTGAAGTACGTAACCATGTCGCTGGTTATTGAAGTCATTGACAGTGGCGTGGTCTCGATTAGGTCGCGTGATTTTCCAATGCATCCTTTAACTATTCGAGTATAATTCATAATTAATACTTGATATTACTTACAAGTATTAAAACGAATTGAAACTGCTGCGAATTGAAAAATAGCACTATCAAGTATTTACTTACATGTAGAGAGGAGGATACATCCTGAGGGATTCATGAACAACTTGGTCTAGATAATGTAGTTTATTTACAGAATAATAGTTCAGTTCACCCTATAAAAGGAACATTTGAAACGGAAAAATCTACTAAGTCACAATCTCATAAAATTGATAAATACAGAAAATTAATCCTAAAAATTTCAGATTGTTTTATTTCTAATTAATTGTCAGAATGTAACAAAGTAATGTTCAAAACTTTTTACCTCTGTGTCCGAAATCTCTTTTACTTCTTTTCGTACTTTTTCTTGTGCTTCTGGATAATGGATGAGTAAGTGTGTAGTAAATGCTAAAGATGCTGCCGTAGTTTCGTGCCTGTAGGGAAAAGTTAGCACAAAAAGGGTTCTTATATTTATTATCATATTCTCATTATATAGGTTATTATATACCACAAATCCCCTTTATCATGAATCAAATATGAGCATCTGTCCTCTGAAGGTAATACCCCCATATGATGGACTTCTACGTGGCCTACCTAGGCGCTACAAGGTCGCTGTGACTAAAAGAAGATGGCACATTTATCATTAATACTCGATTATACCCTGACTAGATATACCATCCCAACGGTGTTAGAACCATCGTATTTCAGTTTCTTCTATATATATATATAAAGACGTTTTATTTTCAAAAATCGAATCAACCACCTGCACAGTAAAAAGTCCATAAAAAAGTGAACCTGATGATCCAATCCATCCACGTGGACGATGAAGGGGAATGGCGTAACTAAGTCCAATTTGTTAGGGGCTCCATGGACGTGCTTATGATATTTAGTAGTTGTTGATGGTTTTCCAAGAGTTTTACTGGTAAGAGTAGGGTTATTTCTTTTTTTTCTGACACAAAATAATACCGCTTCTAATATTTTAATCCATTTTGTATGTTTAATATGCTACTTATTTCCTAGATTTATGGTTAAATTCTGGTGTATTAAGCACTCCTTCTATCCGAAAATGTGGTATTCATTTTTAAAAATATTAAATATTAGAAGATAGAATAAATCATTTATTAATAAAGTGGCCTTGATTCTATCTCTTAGTAGTCATTAAATAACGCGCGATAGTAAACGAATATTTCATTCTATTAGGGTATCTGACTTCATTCGGGGAATGTTTTTAGAAAAGGCTCAATAATGAGCGATTTGAGTTTATTTTCTGGGCCAATGTTATTCAAAACAATGAATAATATCAGTCAAGGAATTTTGTGTCACTTTATACTCAGTAAAATCTGATAATTTGGGTACAAAAATGGTGAAAATTAGAGCAAATATCAAAACCCTCTAGCAGAATTTATTCCATATATTCAAATTCTTTCTCTGTGTGGCAAACTTACAGCTATGGTGAAGGTAAAGAACTAGAATCTAAGAAATATTTGCTGGGAAGTTATGGCAAGTTGAGTATTCTCTCAAAATTTCACTAAATATATAGGTATAAACAACATTGAGCAGCTCTGCATAAAAAAATATTGATTTAAGAACTAAATCTCTACTTGATTGCCTTTATAACACTAAAGGGAACATGTATTAAAAATCTAAAGAAAAGATATTCATAATCGTTTAAGATATCATGTTTTGCGCATGTAACTTTTGACAAAATATAAGTTTTTGAAAAAGCGCATTTAAAGTTTAATTTGCTTTTCATTAAAAATATATTTATTTACTATCCTTTAAAATTCGTCACATTTTCAGAACACAGATTCTTTATTCAAAATCTTATAAAATTTTTTCATTCTGAGAACTCGTAACTTTTTTCTAGCATTTTTTGCTTCTGTGAAAGAGGTAACGATTCTCTGTTTATCGGGGTTAAAATATATTTTTAATGTATATATCGGCCAGGAAATATTCCCAGTTCCTTAAATATTCCTATAAGAACATACAATCCATCATTAAAGAGTAATACATGTATGAATGTCCCAAAACTTGAAGCTTGTAATTCCACAAATCTGCGTTTTAGCAAAATTGTCCACAGAATCTTTATGAATATTAAAAACTTATTCACATTGACGACGTTTGCAGATGAAGTATGTAATAAATTAAAATAAGCAAAAAGCAGATTAATTTATATTTCAGAGTGCATTGTATCTACTTAATGGTTGATTTTAATGAAATTTGCACTGTATTGCTGAGAAAGAGTAACGGCATTTCTATAAGATTCCTCATACGAATAAAGTAAAATTTCGTTATGAGGAAAGGTAAGCAACGAATCTAAAATGTTTTCAAAATGCCCTAAGATAAGTAATTTTCCACTTGAAATGAAATTACTTTATGTTATTAACTATATTTCAACTTAACATTAGTAAAATTACTCTCCATAACTAATGGTGCGATTCTTTGTGATTGTACACTATATATTTGGTGGAATGGAGTAAGTATATTCGTACAATTAAATGAATGTAACAGTAGGACGCGATGTGATAATACAAGACTATAATCCTTTGTAAAATTAATGCATTTCCAGCAAAAATGAATTTTCCTAGAACCACAGAAAAAACTTAATGCTGATAACTATCAAGAATATTTATTGAAAAAATATTATTAATAATCGTTTATTTAAAACAATAATGGTTGTAAAATTTTTTTAAATAGCTTTCAATATAGTAAAATCATATTACGCTGTCACCAAAAACATAACGGAGTTATCCAAAATCTCATTGCCTGTCATATGCCGGATCAATTCATTGGAGCAAAAACCTGAAATATGGAAAGACATCATAAATCAAATTAAAATGCAAATTATATAAAAATTGCTATCAAATGAGAAACTTAACTGAAGAAAATTCATATATTTATATTTCTGGTTATCTTCAAACATTGAAAAAATGTCTAATCTGAAAGGGAAGTTGTTCGAAACAATAGCAAAAATTACAAATCGCTAAAACTTCTTTGTCAAGAAGTAAGAAGAAAACTTTTGAAGTCAGAAAGAAGAAAGATAAAAATTTTGTTTGCGTAAGTAATACTTGCTCTATGTTATTTCCCTCGGTCACACGGGTAGCTCATTTTTGACGTGAAAACATCTTTCCGCTCGTTACAGTGATAGTCGGTCGAACTTTCTTGTGTGACAAAATACCGTCAGATTTGAATAGCTAATAACTACGAGACTAATAATGCGAAAAGAATGGTTGACCCCACAACGGATAAATCATATCTGTAAGGGTTTGTCGCATAGTATTTGTTTTACCTGTGACGTCATCGTACGTGTGTAGGCGCATGCGCGTGATTATTAGGAATTAGCTTTATGTGAGGTTGTAAATAAGTGCAGGGTGGAAACGATTTTACCTCGGAGTTTAATGCTGCTGTTAATTTAAAGAGCTTGAGGAGTATTACTAGGACCCAAACTCAGGCAATAAAAATATTTACCAGAATATGAGTAAAAATCAGTATTAAATTGAAAATTTCAAACTCCGCATGTTTTTTTATTATAACATGTAGAGTTTTCTTTCGAATTGCATGAAACTTACAGAATACTTAACAATACTTGAAAGAAACATTGCATTGAAATTTTGAATTCAAAAATCTGAATATTAATGGAAATATGAGTATTTGTAGTAAATAAGGTTTTACTGCGCATACGCGAAATGTAGTTCTATATACTGTCAACAGATGGCCCCATCAATAGCTACTTTAAATAAAACATAAGAAAGGCGTGTTTCGGGTCCGCGACGTAGATTTTTCGTGGAACGTCGGGAAAAAATCATAAAATAAGTTTTTCGTATTAATATGTAATTTAATTATCAATCTCTTTAAGACAAGCTTTTGATATTTACATAGAGTAGTATAATGGTTACAGAATAGAAAAATCACAAGCTACCACAGACCATTGGTACATGCGATAAACTTGTGATTTATCTATTCTGTAACAATTATACTACTCTGTGTAAATATTTTATTAAAGAGATTGATAATTAAATTACATATTAACACGAAATATTTAGTTTATGATTTTATCCCGGCATTTTCACGAACCTTATACGGCGGGGACCCGAACTGCGCCTTTCTTATATTTTATTTAGTGTAGCTTTTGACTGGATTCAATTTTTACACCACAGTGCGCAATCCTAGTTAATATTTTTCCAAACGAATCTATCTGAAACATGTTTCATTGTAGCCCTGACACCAGGATGTGGTAAGTTATGAATAGTATTAAACAGTTGTCGACGAAAGGGTTTCGTGACATATGGACGTACAGTGACGTGGATATATCCCAATAAAGAGATTTCTCGGATGAAGCAAAGTACATGGGTCTGAATTCCATCCCGGTCCCAGAACCCATCAGATCTTTATCTGAAAATTAATCCTGAGCCAAACTAAGAAAGGTATTGAAATTTAACAAACTTATCTCTGCAATCCTGGGTAACATTTAACAAACTTATCTCTGCAATCCTGGGTAACATTTAACAAACTAATCTCTGAAATCCTGGTAAACGTAACAGTCATCATATTATCACTATCAGCATTATACAGTGGGCCAATCGTAAATCGTTGATTGATAAACTCAAGGTAAGGTGTAAGTTGCTTCGAGTGAAACAAAAATGAGCGGTGTGTGCTCGGTGTAAATTACAACCTCACGAGCTTCTAACATGTACCGAAAGTGTTTTACTGCTAAGTAAATAGACAACAACTCGCAATGAAACGTGCCATATATTTTATCAGTATCAGAGAGCTTCCTAGAAAAACCCCCAAGAGTTCCTACTATGGATGCTTCGTGCTACTGAAGTGCAGCGCCAATAGCAAAAGCCAAAGCATAGATCATTAAGGCAAACGAGCATCTAGTGCATAAAAAGACGTGCTGTTGCATCAGTAACGGACTTCTTGCGGGACTCAAAAGTAGAATGATGGCTTTTCGTCCATGCAATGGGGTGTTTTGTTTTTTTAACTTTATTTTTGACATGACAACGTAAACAAGCTTGAGTTTGAACTGCATCTTTGAAAAATCGGTGGTAAAAATTCAGTGTTGCTGAAAATCTTCGTAGCTAATGAACGATTTTAAGTAATGGAAATTCTGTTGAAAATTTAAACTACACAGGAAGAACGTAAATGTCCTTTTAATAGATTAAAAATCCTAACCATTTCAGTTCCGACTGAGCAAAGGCACACTTTTGAGGGTTTACCACGATTTTGTTTTCGCTAAGCTTACGAATGACGATATCAAGATCTCTCTTATGGATCTCTTGATCGGTTGAGGCAATAAATAGATCATCTACATATGCATAACAATAAGATATGTCTGATGATACTATGCATATACATGTACATGATTTGAGCTGCATTACGAAGTCCGAAATCCTGTGAACATACTCAGTACAGCAGTAATCACCACAGTTTTAGGATATCCTGAGGTTTCATGGGTATTTGATGATACGCATTCACGAGATGAATTTAAAAAAAAAAATGTCTTACCTCTAAAACCACTAAAAAATCATGAATGTGTGGTAAGGGATTACGGTCTGGAACAGTAATCGAATTTAAACGTCTGAAGTCACGACAAATACTCCAAGATCCGTTGCTCTTTTTAACTAAATGAATTAGACTAGAATAAGGACGATTTAAAGATCTTGCAATCCCTTCCTTAAACGCGTTTTTCAAAAAAAGACAATTTTTCAGGATTAAAACGTCGAGCTCTGGCAGGCACGGAGGATATTTCGTTTTCATATAATGCATAATTTTGTGAAGGTATTTGTTTTAGGATCTAAATTAGTAGAAAACAACTTTGAATACTTTAACAACAAAAAAATGGCAAGCAAATTCACCTCTACTGACTCCAAACCCAAAGACTTAATGCGACTGACAGTTCCTTCAACATACAGGGAAATTAGACTGCTAAGAAGTCTCCTACTCTTAATGTCTATGAGGAGTTTAAGACGCTCTAGAAAATCCGCTCCAATAAGTGGACCCCAATTTTCTGCCACTAAAAATGTCCAAACAAAATTCCGCCTGAGACCAAAATCAAGCTCTAGTTTTATGGTGCCCTAAGTGGATATGCGAGAACTGTTAGCAGTGTAAAGTTTCAGTTCTTGCTTTCCTGAAAAACTAGTTAATTTCTTGGGGTAACAACCAACAGCTGCACCGCTATAAATTTAAAACCTACGCCTAGTTAATGAATCTGATATAAACAATCAACATCTAGGCCTACACCTATATACCGCCACCTAAAGAGATGTACCTTTCAGTTTAAAGACCAACTACAAGGTTTTACTCAATTATTTACTTTGCCACCGAAACGGTGGTGATATCAACAGAAGCGTTTTGGTATTACTTTTTGCAGGCGGAGCGCCTTGAAGGAGTCAAATATCGCCTTCTAAATTCTAATCAATCGCGTGAACCAACTGTAACCGACAATTTCCTAACTATCATTTAGTCTCGGCTACCTCAGATTAAATGGCATTTAATTTTTTTGATTTAGACTCAACCAGCGCCACAACCTAGTTATATTCTGTCACTTAATGAAATTTGTCGGCAATTTGGGACAGTTCATCTAATGAAGCTTTACAAGCTGACAATATTTGTATCTACAAGGTTTGCAAAATATATTTCCTCCATTTTATCTGGATCTAAATTTCGCATTTTATTCAGCAAATATTACGGGCGTTTATCAACAAGTTGTAAATCCTTTAATAACAAGTTTAATCGTGATGAACTCGACTGTGCAAAATGTTCCAGAACACTAACCCTAGGTGTTTCATATGTATTCTCAACAAAGATATTTAATAGGGTCCTCAACACATGACAATACGAATATATTAGAGTTTAAACAGCAACAACAGCTTGGTATCTTGTAGACTTGTTCTTAATATCAGCAATTAAAAATTGAGATACTACCTGGTAAAACCAAAGCTCAATCATTTTCCCAGAAATATGACACTTTAAATGCCACTTTAGAAAGTTGAGTTTCTTTCTCAATGCTAAGCAAACTTTCCGACTTAGTTATATCCATTGCAAAAGCAATTAGAAGAAACAAATGAAAAGTCCAAGATTTCCTAAAAATATCATACCTCAGGTATGAAAACCTTATCAGTCAAGAACATGCAATAATAGAGGGACAAGAAACCGGTCAAGAAAGCACGCACAGGTCTTTACTCACCAAAAAGAAGAAAATGTTAACTTCAAAAGGAGATAAACGGTACTTCCAGGTCAAAAATACTTCATCTTAGCATTTCACCAGTAACGCGAATCACCAATGATGGTAGGCCATCAATATAGAGTGATGGCGGTGGTAGGAGGTCCTAGTTATGGGTCAACTCGACACTCCATCTCATATCTAACCACTGGACTTCATTCTTATTAGAAGGGATAATTTTATGGTGACAATGTGGCGACACACTAGACGACACAGGAATGAAGATGAATATTTAAAACAACAACATATTCAATACAACAGCAACTAATATAATAAAAATAAATTATAGTAAATACTTCGTGCAACCACGCGCACTGGTAAGATGCAAGCAAAGAAGTGAGAGAGCGAGCAGGTGGAACATCGCCATTGTCCAAGACATAACATCAGCGGAATGGCACGGTAGACACACACTCAAATTCAGCTAACAAACACAGCCGGTGATGATGCCACAGATGTGTCACGTACGGGAGGAAAATTCGTTTATTCCCAATAGAAGAATATTTTCTAAACGCTTGATAATAAAGCCAAAAGCGCAGTTCAGTGGAGTAAATTTCTACTCAGAAGAAGATACAAATAAGTTTAAAATAATTCTTCAGATTAAAACTACTTGGTAGCTTGACTGCTATGTTTCAAAAACGCCGATAATCTCAAGCGAATGCGTGTCTCCTGTTGGCCAACGTAAAGCTCACTCTATGTTGACCAACAAGATGTTTTCTTTTCAAACTTTAAAGATGTTTTCAGACAATATTGCCAGCAATGGGCAGTCTTACTTTTTGATTATTTCCAACCGTTTAGTCAAACATTTTATATTTGCTTAGCGAACATTGTGTAAGTTTATTTTTATCAAAATGTTTCAGTTGGCCAATTGCTAAGGACAGGAACTCAAGTATAAGATATTCGTAGAGCTTTAGTAAACTGCTATCTGACCCACGATCAAGTTGAATGTCCTGTCAGATTGACGATCGTCTCTCATGATATAGTGCACTATTGCTAAGAGTAATGATATATTCATTACGACCTGGTTTTATACATTGTTAACCCTTCAGCACCATTTTTAAAACATCAGCACAAGCACGGGGTCATTTTGACCCCGAATTGTCAGACACTTACTCCTTATTTTATTGGCTTTTTGTACAAAAATAAAATATGGTCAAAGAATAAAATATTTTATCGTACAAATAACTTGTATTTAAGACACAATTGCGATTTGTAATAAGAAAAATCAAAGTTGAACTTATCTCCCTTTTTTCATAACTTTTCTGTATTCTTTTCTTCTCTGCTGCTCACGTTCGTATGTTGTCATAGCCATAACGTTAAATGGATCTGAAACGCAAGGACAAGCAGGGCCAATTTGTCCCAAAGCCCCCCCCCCCTCAGTAAAATTTGAGATAGCCTGTTTCACCGGTTTCTGCTGCTTTTATTTTTCAAATGAAGGTACAGGAAGTAAAAGGGACAAGCTTTTAGAAATTACAAGAATTTCTTAACAAAAGAGAAAGGGTGGGGTCAAAAAGACACCGTGTGTGTGCTGACGGGCTAATGACAATGATGTCTACGTAAACTTTGTAATAGGGGAAATATGGTGAAGCATCTTTTTGAATCCGAGAAAAGAGCCCACTTGTGGAATTTGTCTCTGTATACGATAACTCAAAAACGTAATGAGCTAGATACATGCAAAATCGTATATCTTTAAATCACCTTAATTGTAGATATGTCTCAAATTTTACACCAGGTTCGTCAAAGGATTGTTTGTCTGTCTATTTAAAATTACACCATATGTGATAGTGGTGGCTCCAAAATGCATCAAGCTATATAACCAAATTCCAAATGTGGTCTTGATATCGAAATAGTAGCAAAATATCAAATTTTGTACGAAATCGATTAAAGGGAAAAATTTTAAAAAGGCCCATTTGAATTTCTTGACTTCGATTAAGAAACTAACGCAAAACGCTCCGTGATTTGTTAATAAACGAGAAGATCCAAAGAAGAAAACTCCGGCTATATTTGCTGAAAACTTATAATCAAAACAATTTCAGGATTTTCCCCAAACATTTAATTAAAACAAATAGATATCGGTTTCTAAAATTCTTTAAAACCTACTACTTGAAAACTTAATTTTATTGGGCTACTCTATTTTTTTTGTTCAAAAGCGTTTAAGGATTGAAGACAATGTTTGTTGATCTATCATGGAGTTTATTCGATACTCATTGTGAAGCCGCTTTAAATTTTTCCAAGTTCCTCTTCTGCAAACGTAATCACAATATGAAGTTGTATTTTGACCTTTTATGTAAAATTCGAACAATTGGTATTCAGGTAATGATATATCTTAACTGTTAATAATGCTTACAAGTTAATTTTAAGTGAATTGATGATGCTCTGCAACATTACAGTCAGAGCCCTACCTAGGGGGTGGCAAGATCGGCCCCTGCTAATGGCGCAGGCAGAACAGGGGCGCAAAAATGACCATTTAAAAAACTTAGTTTAAGAGTTTGATTGATACGATCTGCTGTGCAAATAAAAAAGAATTTGAGAATAAGTCTTCAGTGGCTCACTGAACATTACAGGAGTGACTAGTCCAGTGGTCAGGTTGCCCGTTTCTTACCCCCTTACAGACAGAGAGAGCCTGTGCTTTTTCTTGAAACAAAATAGCAAGTAGCTTCATGTTACAAACTGATGCGGCAATGATCACTTTGAGTTTCTTGCTGCCGCAGGGAAAAAGGGTTCCTCCAGCAAGGCGAAAAGGGTCCTTCTTTGTCCATGGGTGTGGTTCTTGCCTAGAGATGACAAAACAACATGCTTTTTCTTCTTTTTTGCATCTAATTTTATAGCCGTAAAATAGATGGACAAGGGAACTCGCCTGCCTTAAGAATCTACTTCGAGCCTCTAAGACGCTGATAAGAGGGGAGGAGGGCAAAAAATTCACGTAAGTTAACTATAAAAGCTGAAAGGAAAACGCGAATCTCTTATTTTTTAAAGTTTTGTGTTACAGGGTGGGAAAATCTTATTTTATCTTGTTTACTCTATTGTAGGAAGGATAAAGGGGCCTCGTCCTTATTGGACGAGTGGCCATTTAATGTTTCTTTAATGGCAAATAATACGAAGGAATTGTTGTATTTCTGTTTCTGCTTCATCAGAGATTGGGGGTATAAAGAAATACTTGGACAATTTCATTCTTTTCTAAGGAGATAAATTAGTTTTAAAGAGGTGAGGTCAAATTATTTCTGTATTTTTAAATTGGTTTTGTTGTATTAAATACTACCCGCCTTTTACTGCCAACTGATTCGCCCATTTTATTAATTATATATTATTTATCCCAACCAATTTTAAAACCATCAACTGATTTAATTTTTCGCAAGCTAATTTGAACTAAATTTTAAGGCAATAATTTTGCATCTAATAAAATTAATGACTTTTATTTCTACATTCAATTGTTTAAAAAAGACTTACGCAGAATGTCTCTTTAATATCATTAAATTCAATTAAAAATAATTTTAATTTCGATCATGCAGAACACTAGCACAGCTTCCTATATGGATATTTTGAAAGTTATTTTAAAATATTGGTTAAGAAATGCTCATCACAACATCGAAATAGCATTGCGGATATTTATGACAATGCCTGTGAGTGTTGCATCATGTGCACGCAGTTTCAGCAAATTAAAAATAATTAAAAACTACTTAAGGTCAAGTATGTGTGAAAGTAGACTGTCAAATTTAGCATTGCCAATAGAATACGAAATACATCAAAACTAGACTTCAATGAAGTAATGAATGCGTTTGCTTTGCTCAAAGCAAGGAAATTAAAATTATAACTAAAATATAATTCCTGATTTTTCACTAGCAGTCATTACAACCTATTTATAGCTTTTCAACCAAATGTTACTGTGAATTCACCATTTTGAATTTTTAATCATCTAGAGCAGCGATTCCCAATCCCTTGATTAGTCTTTTCATTTTTGAGTACCCCTTACTGTCAAACCCCGTCCCCAACCACATCTTCGCGTTATTAATAGAGCCAAGGACTAAAGTTAGCTTAAGAATCAAACGACTCTTATGAACTTAATAAAAGTTATGATTTTTTTATTTACATTTTATTCCATTTTTCAAAACAGCAATAGTTCAACGTCAAAACAAATGAAAATAGCATTGTAATAATTTCATATTAATATATAACGAAAACTAACAATTACTAAATATTAATATACTTTCTCCTTTTTCTTATTCCGTAAATAGGCTTTCGAACTCGTAAGACTTTCATTTTTCACACAAACGAATCTGATGAAACGAAATTCTAGAATATTCTTATATTTTGTGTTTTCCGCCATTACCAAAATAACTTTTGAGTATCCCTAACGTGTCCCCTGCGTACCCCACGGGGTACGCGTACCACAGGTTGGGAAACTCTGATATAGAAAAAGTCATTTGATATTAATAAAATTTGAATTCAGCTCATACATACTCAACTCTTAATTTCAGCTCTTATCCTTTTATTTCTAATTAGTAATTTATATACTATACAATATACATAGTGTAGAGCAAATAAATTCGCTTCTTTATTATGCATCACACAAAAACCTATGTTCAATAGCTGCAATAAGATATATATTTTGTTTTATTTTCTGTCTTTTAGAAAATATGTGTAATTTGTAATTGATTTGATGATACATTTATTTTGTTGTCTACAGTATTTTTCAGGAATATAGTTCATTAAAGTATTTTTTTAAAATACATAACTTTTATTAAACCTATTTAATAAATCATAAAATACGCTAAAATTGTGTATAAAAATATTTGCAGAAATGTAGTTTTTCTGGTTAGGGGTTTTATAGAAGTGATGACAAATTATTGAAAATGTGTCACGTAGAAGAGGTGGGTCGCAGATTTGTCAGTTCCGCCAAGGGAGCAGGATCACCTCGTTACGGCCCTGAATACAGCTGACTTTCTATCCGTGAATCTTAGCTTTTTTGAAATAAGAGTGCAAACTCCGAATTTTCCGCTAGGTTCTAGACTGTTGTCATCGCGTTGAGCATAGCCAATTTTTTCTATACCTAGACATCACTTTGATGATAATAGAGGTCGCAGTTCTGAAGTTAAGGACTTCAGTGGACATCCCGTACAATATCCAGAGGTTATAGAGCATTCTATTCGTTACAGTCTGTCCTTTAACTCTCTGACTGGTATCCTGCAAGTTCCGTGGGTTGGAAACAAATCTATATTCTGCTTCATCCTGCGATTTTCACAGGATAATGCGTTTGCTGAGTACTTTTATAGTGTTCGATCATATTATACCAATATAGCTTTGCTTATAAATAATAAATCGCTTGGCGCAAAGTTATTTGAACACGTTTTCAAACGGTGCATCTAAATAGTGATTTACAAAAATCTGCAGTCAGGGGGTTAAGGAATTCTACGAATTTATTTTTGTTCACTGCAAGTATAAACAGAAATTAGAAAGAGATGAACAGAATTTAGAAAGAGATGAATAGAATTTAGAAATTGAAATTACCTTCGGACACATTTTCACTAGCATCGCTTTCTTTTGTTGCGATATCGTCAAACGTCAGTTTCGATAAATTTTCAGTTTCTGCGTCTAACATTAATTGAAGAAGGTCTGGTCGTCGAGCCTGTAAAAACATTCATGATTAAAAAACGACTAACTTAAATAATCTGAGAAGAATATCATCAGATTCTAGATCTATTATTAATTATTTAAAAGGGATATTTTAGATATGAACAATTTTGAAGGAAATTACAATTATGCGAGATAAATTCTTCAAGCGTCATGAAATATTTATGAGGCGTTCAGAAGCCAATGCGGATAAGTCCAGAAAAAATTAATTGATAAAATTTACGTTTTTCTGTGTAATATTTTTTTTAAATTTTTGGTTCATTAATTTGATTAGTGAAAGAATATAAAGTCTTCTAACGAAGCAACGAGTGAATCTTTTAAAAACTAATTAATTCCGTCAAAATTTACAGAAACCAGACTAGCATCAAAAAAGGACTTATCCGCTTCGGCTTCTCAGCGATTCATATTATATTCGACATTTTAGATTAACGACCCCGAGGGATATTGACTGTTTAGTTATATTTACCTCCGGCTTTAAAGCAACAAGAGAGCTATTTTGGGACGGACCTCGTAATTTTGAACCGAAATCAGAAAAAAGGACATCACTTGAAGCACCTTCTCTCCAAGCTTCTGTGCCATACTAGCGGGAGATCATTTGACCCGACGCTATTAATACGAACGAGGTCCACTTGTATGGGGTTATTCGATGAAATCGGGTTTCGAAGTTGGAGCTCTCCTGCGGGGAAGCTTGGACTTTCCCACTAGGCCACCACGTCTCCATCGTATTTAGGTTCCAAACTCTTAAATTCAGTAACTGAACCGGCATCTCCTTTCCGAATCTTCACGATAAATTAACTAGAAGATGTTTGACCCTCGATGCCAGATTTGACGTGCATCTGGCCCACATAGACGTCTGAACTTTAGCACCAACAGAAGTGTGCAAAAAATTCCATCACAAATAATGATGGCAAAATCTGGATCTATTTCTTTGTACTATTATGTAGGCAGCACTTGCGTTAGAAATCTAGCTTATTTCCAATATATGGGGATTGTTGCCTTCGTGGAAGATTTTCAGGGAAAACTAGCCCATATTTGAGTTTCTGAAAACCAGTAAACCCTTTATCAGTTAGTCAGACGGTATTAATTAATTCTTTGCTAGATACAGAAGTTGCATTTGTTTGTGAGGAAAAGGTTAACCTACCTCCTTGTTCTTTCTTCTCGTGGATATTATATAATTTCGACAAACTGCATAAGTTCCTTCAATGGATCAGTGCCTTTGTTCAGGAGAACCTGTCTCATTTCGTACATCCAATTCCAAATAGTGTTGAGGAATCGGAAACTTTCTGAAAGAAAAGTCATAGCAGCTAATGAAATTCCATTTGAAGAAACAAATTTATTTAAGCAAACATATGCTATGCAAGAAATTGAAAACTAAACATGAATTTGTTCAGAATGGTCAAACTAATGGATCATTCACGATAAAAATTTTAGTGAATTCTGCAGTTTTGTAATGGTGCACACAATTGGGATATATTTTCTACGTTTGCCCTATTTTTTATACAACTTTGTTTAAGGTGACTCATTTCTTGTTGGTAAAATGGAGAGAGAGAGAATTTGTATTAAAATGTTTCACTCTCTCCTTTATGCATAAAGAATTTAATTATTTCAGTATTTTATTATTAGTTCACGATTACTTCACTTCAATTAAATTTTAATTCCGTATTGGTGACTCCATCTGATAGTAAATTTGTGAAAAGCCTTTTTAATATTTCATTATATTTATGATAATACATTTTGGAATTTATTTAAGACTAAATGGTACAAAATATTAATAATAAAAACTTTTTAAAAAACGTTTATAATTGATTTTAAAAGAGGAAAAATAATTTCTTTCCGCAAGCTGGGAGGCGAAGATAAATTCATTTTTTAAAAGTTAAGGCCCCCGTTGCAGTCTAGCTTCAAATACAAGTCGACGAAAGCGCCACCTTAAGTCTGTCTTGGCGAAAAGATGAAGCCGAGGGCTTCAGTTTGCTCCAAACTTTTGGATAGAAAAAATTTGCCAGTGACTACAAAATTTCTTGTGATTGTTACAGACACATTTTTCTATGGCTAGCTGAGAGCCGATTTTGCATAAATATTTTACGAAGGTCAAAATAAATATGCAAAGAAGAATGTATTCAATAATTAAAAATAAACAATGATGCTGCTTCATCCTGGTTGCATCGTCGTAAAAAGGGTTTCTGCTTACCACAACAATACTATGTAGTTACTTGGGTCTACACACCCAGGTCCAGCCCGAATAAAAGTGGGGCCTGGTCCACAGATAACTTCTGGGCCGCATATATACAAACCCTATATTGATACACCAAAGGCAGGAAATCAGCCATGATGACTGGCTATCGCCGCTGAAAGGCTGTGGCGTCATTCAATGCGAACTTTGTTTATGTTTCTGTTGCTTGGATTTCGCAAATTTCGAACTACGATACGAACATACTTCGCAATTTTATTTTGTCTAGTAATAAGGTTTTTCCCTTTTTAATTGCTTATAACATGCATTTGGCTAAGCAAATTTGCTTCAATGTCACTGAGGAGAGTTCATCTTCAAAGTTTCAAAATGAATGTCGGTTATCAATGAATGGGTAAAAGAACTTGGAGTTCGTATAAGTGTCCACTGAAACAGAAGAAAATCATGTCTAACAAGGAGAAAGATTTGTTAGCTGGTAAGTTTTGTTTCGAATGTAATCTTAGTTTTTCCTGTTTAAAGAGAATTTGTGGTGCAGCTTTGATATACGAAAACACTGCTAATATTTCGCTATTTTGGCGACTTTCTGGTTAAAATTAAGTTTAAGGTGCGAAAATTCTCGTTTTTGGGAATTAAAAAAAACCTAGATTCGTAACAGTCAATAAAAAAGCGAAAATACGAGGTTTCCGCTTTACTGAAAGCGAAACCGCTGATGTTTTTTAAGTCAAAAAAATTTGCCCGGAACGCTTGCGCAAGAGAACATCAAAATGTTCAAGAAAACAGTCGCCATATTTGTTTAGGCAACACAACCGACGCCATGTTTGCTTATGCAGAAAAAAGTCACCGAAATAATGAAATATTGCCAGTGATACCGCATATCAAAGCTGTTCCAAGATTTTATTTCGTGTAAGTATATTCCTTCATTTATGGAGAAATCATTCAATTAATATATCATTTTGAAAATTTTGTTTTATTTGTTTGATTTTGTTTTATTTTCTTACATGTTTTCTAGAAAATTCACTGATAACACCATCACAATTTAGTTTGTTTGCTTAGCTAGTTCCATAGAAAAAATGGCTTAGGAAGTAAATCATTCTTGACAAATGCTAGATTCAAGTAATCTTTCATTATTTTCAGTATTGAGGAAGATACTTCAGCAGATGTGACGGTAATTTATAAGGTCTATACAGGGTGAGTTTGGCCTAATCTCCGAAACGAAAGAGAGTCACAGAAGTGCCCGTCTGGATCATAAAACAATATAGCAACCATATCCAACTCTAACCGTTTCAAGCTATGGCGGATAAAATGAATTTGCTGCAAGTTGGGAAAACATCCAAATTTTAAAATTTTTTTACAGGTCTGCACGAATACAAAAGCAGTATGACACTTCCTACCCATTCAGAAAGGAATATGTAAAAATACACAAACCCAATGAGGTATCCCACGTCTGAGTTAAAGAAGTATGCATTCTGCAGGATGTGTTGAACTTACACCCGCTTCTGAAATTGTTTGCCCCTATATCTGATACCGGACCTTGCCTGCTTCCGAACTGAAGTCAACGTAGTTGTGAGCGAAATAAAGCCAAAGAAAGAAAGTAGCCAAAGGTAAATTTTATCTCCTTTCAAAGAGTACTTATCTTTGAAACTTTCAAGATGATAATTTTTTCTCACTTTGTGTAAAATTTTTAAAATAAGCTGTTAATGGAGATAAATACAAAAAAAATTATCTTAACCTAGTTCCTCGACGAGACTATGGTAAAACTTGACTCTTTAATTCCGAGGAGACCTTTTTCTTGTAGTACCTTTAAAACCGAGAATTTTTGGCAGGAAACGACATGAATTGGACTCTCCCACCCTGGATGATCATTTACAGCACCACCCACCCCCTGCTATACCCTTCCTTTAAAGCGCACGGAAATGGGCTGTGGTTTACAAGGATAATTGGACCCCCTACCGCGCTTATCTCTTGAGCGATCTCAGAACCACACGTCCCATCAAAAGAAGCCAACCGCCTCAAACCGACCTTCACCGCTGTTAAGGGGAAATTTTTAGACCGCCCGGGACCGCCTCGCTGGTTGTGAGACGGTTAAGAGTAAGCTTGCGAGGTATGGGAGCAACCAATTTCAGCAGTTACTGAAAGCGTAACACATCCTACCGAGTGCATACGTGCCTTAATCAGACGTGGGATACCTCACTGTTTTTTCCGTATTTTTGCATACTCCTTCGTGAAAGGCGTAGGAAGCTCATACTACTTTTTGTTTCCATTATGTTTGCAACTTAATAAAAACTTTTCTTATTTAGCTTTAAAACTTTCTTTCTTGCACCTAACTAAAACAGCAGGTTGAAGGTGGACAGGGGCATGGGGCGGTGTTCTGTCCACCTTCAGCCTATTTCAGTTAGGTGCAAGAAGGAAAATAAATTAAGATCCTGAACGACAATGGCCGCTCTCGAGTTTTCTTTCCTGACGAACGCCTATTTCAGTGATGAATTGCAAACGAAAGACTAAATTTCTCCTGAACTTGGACACTGATATGGTTTATTATAGGCTCGTTCGAAAGCTGATAGAATGGAGAAGCGTTTGGTAAATTTAGCGGATTGTAGCTATGAAGGGGTCTGCGAAAAATTAATATTAAAGATTTTGTCGTAAATTCGATTCTGCATTTCGCCAATGTTGTAGCTCGGCTTTAAATCCAGGTATTATGATGAAAATGGTGTCGTCTTATAGAAATAATTTTCCCAAATATTTCAAAATATGTGCTTATTTTGAGTGTAGATCTCTCAAAACCTTTTTAAAATAGGATTAATTCCCGACTTACAGAAAATTCGTTTTATCCGCCATAACTTGCAAATAGTTAGAGAGGGACAGGGTTGCCATAGTGTTTTATGATCCATATGGGATCTTCTATCACTTTCTTTTGTTTGGCAGATTAGGTCAAATTCACCTGGTATAACTTTTAGAAAAGTAACAAAATTTGGATACAACACAAATAAATTTTTTTAACGTTTTCAAGACTGACAGAACATCTAAGTACACTCAAGTCAATGCATTTTTTTAAAAAAATAATTTTGTCAGGGTCAAGCAAAGCCTGGAATACAAAATTCAAAGCCAAATTTTGGTTTTATTAAAGATATTAATGTAAACAATTTTAATTTTGCAAAATCAGTTAGCAGCGCGGGACCTTGTTTATTTGGGATCGGTCCATCCACACATCCTAAATAGCGCGATTCTTTTGCTACTGTGATAATATTTGTTATATAATTTACTATATTCTGATATATAATTAATAACTCATACACAATTTTGCAATTAGGAACTAATATAATTTTAATTTTTATTGTTGATGTGACTTAAAAATAAAATTTCAGCCAGTTTCAATCCGTTGCACATGCAATTCTTGATTTTAGAAAAGTGCAGCATCACCATTTTCTTACTCTCTTCAATTATATATTTTTGCTAAGTCCCTCCTCCTCCTCTAAGAAAATCCAATGTTTTAAGTTTGAGTTATTTCAGTTTATAGCCGAATATTTAGCGTTTCAGTGGTTTAATTGCAGAAAAGCGATATTTTTTTTTATAGATTTTTTGAGATTTCTTTTAAATAATCTATTTCACCTAATGCGAAATTCTAAACAAAGAAGGCTAACTAACATTATTGATATAAATTTTAATTCAGTTTTTTTTGTCATTCTAGAAGCATAAAATACTGTTATCGAAACATCCTTTTTATTGAGATAGGAAAAAATAATAAAAAGCACCAAGGCAATCATAAAAGGATACTTGTCCTCCCCCCTAAAAAGATGAACTGAAAAACCAACTAAAAGTTAAATTTTTTAAACAATTTTCCGACAGAACGGGAAGTTAACACATTCCTGTCCTCCTAGTACCCAAAGGCAGAGCGGAGCCCTCTTTTTGCAATGTAAGATTGAGAGGTCATTGCAGTTTTTTCATGGGATAGGGAAGTTATTTTGAGGTGCCAGAAAGAACCATTTATTTTCTTCTCGTAAAAAAAGCTGTAAATTTGATGAAAAAGATGACAACAAAACCTAATAAACATCAGCGCCATCTTTTGGGAAAAGGAATTTTTAAAATTCTACGCGGCAAGCCTTAACTCTTTGAACCCGGCTAGAGTGAGAATTCAATTGCCTCAAAAACTGGAGTAAATTTTCATTCATGAAATCAGAATGAAATCTACAGAAATTCCCTCGACGATTGATAAGGTAATTTGATTTAATTTTAATGTTTAGGTTAATATTTGTATATATTGAAAATATAACACATGTTTTGATTAATTGAAATATATATATATATATATATATATACATACAAACAGAAACGAATGCAATAACCAATTAAAAATTAGTTTTAATCAAATAAATACTTAAATTAATGAAGTAATATTTCAGATGAAGAAAACTTAGGAAATAGACACGGAACGATTAACAAAAATTCTAAAAAAGATTTAAATATGAGAAAAAATTTCACAAATGCGGCGAATGCGCCAATGCAGCAGTACAACCGAAAAGTGAGAAATATTAAAAAAGAAAACAAAACCATGTCATAAAAGAAAAAGCAAAACAACAAAAAAGTATCTAAACACCAACGTCCGGGACGCGTCATCAGCAAGGGAAATCCCGAACGGGCGTATATATATATAAATTCGGTGTTTTCTAATCACAAACTCTAGCAATAAGGCTAAAAAAGTTTTTTCCCCCGGAATACCGAACAAAAACCATAGTTTGAAATAAGGAATCAAAGTTAAGAGTCCATTTGAAAAAAATAGAAATAAAAATAATAAAAATATAAAGTTCAGGTCTATTTGAAATAAAGCACATAAAACCCAACCTCATAACCAACAAAGCAAAAAAAAATAAAGAAAAAAGTGTCAAAACTCACCCACTAATCCACAAGAGGAGGGAAAAGGAAACAGACGCAAAGCACGCAGCACGAACATCGTTTAAAAGTGCTGACGTGAACTCGGCTGTGGTGGTTGACAGTTTACGGTAAACGTCATGAGTCGCGGTAAATATTTTACTAGGAGTGAGAAGTGAAGAGTCTTAGAAACCTTTTGCTGTCCGTGAAGTCATAGGAACTTTTTTACGAGTATCAGAAAGTAAACAATAGACATTTAACCAAAATGAGATCAACTGTAAAATACAATAGATCAAAGGCAAATAGAATAAAGGCAAAAATATCAAGGGTTTTTTTCCCTACAGAACGCTGTGGAATAAGGGTAATTTAAGAGAATAGAGGGAACCATTGTTCGTGCCGCGTGTTTCTGCATTTGGATCCATTGGCTCTTCATTTGTGGAATTTTGTGTGAGTTTTGACACCTTTTTCAAGTTTTTGTTTTGCTTTGTTGGTTTCGGGGTTGGGTTTAATATTTTTTGTTTCTAATGGATTTGGGCTTTTATTTTATTTTTATTTTTTTCAATTGGACTTGGGCTTTTTGCTTCGTTTCAAACTTTGGTTTTGTTCGGTGTTCCGGGGAAATAAACTCTTTTTGGCTTAATTGCTAGAGTTTTGTGTTCAGGAAACACCGAATTTTATGTTTACGCTCGTTCGGGATTTCACTTGCTGATGACGCGTCCCGGACGTTGGCGTCTTGTTCCTTTTTATTCTTTTGGTCTTTCTTTTACAACGTGTTTCTAATGTTTTCTTTTAATGTTTTCTTTTATTAATATTTCTCACTTTTCGGTTGTACTGCTGCATTGGCGCATTCAACGCATTTGTGAAGTTTTTTCCTCATATTTAAATCATTTATAGAATCTATTTTTTCTCACATTTAAATTTTTTTCAGATTCTATGTTTATCATAATTTGTCCATTTCCTAAAATTTTCCTAAAGTTTACTTCTTTTGAAATTGCACTTCTTCATTTTAATTATTTTTTTAACTATTATTGGATTTGTTTCTGGTTTTGTTTATGTTTGTATATATATTATGTGAACCATTGCAATAGGTAGACTTGCTATAAGGAATCTATCTGAAAAACAACACTGTCCAGGAGAACTAGATAATTTTGTAAATGAATTAAAAGTTTTTTTGCCTACGCCCCACACTCCGGGTGTTTTCAGGTGTCTATACATTTTGCTTCCGTACACTTTTGTCAACCAATCGCAACGCTATAACTTTATTGTATGAAGAACATGGTCTCACTTGTATTATAATAAGTGGACAATTTTAGTTTTTCTTAAGAAAATAAGCTGAGCATGATAGTATGCGTACAAATCACTCCGAAAAACAACCCAATGAACAATGTTTGTGTTTTGTAAGAGCACTCTCAAAATTCAAAAATGGACTGTTTCAGTTGACCACAAAAAAAGTGCAGCTATAAGCATGACTGTCATATCATGTGGTCTAAATGGGTTCTAGCGCACGGGTGTCTAAAATGTTCTTAAAATGAATTATTTTCTCATTTTGGAGCAAAATATTTTTAACTATAACTTTAATTGTTAAAAATACAAATAGAATTAGGACTTGTAACAAGATAGCCATCGATTTTGTTATGTTTCATAAACATTTTTATCAGTTCCAATAAATTTACCCAGAGAGATAGAGCAAAATTTCAAGTCAATGTTAATTTGTTCTTCAGTGCATCGATACGCTTCTCCAGCAATTTTCTGTCGAAATCTGTTGAGTTGTGAAAGAAAAGAAACAAAAATGTTTTTATACTGAAATTTCAACAGGTAATGTTTCTTGCTGTTTTTTAAATTAAAAAATAAATACCTTTACTACATTACTACTTAGTATTCGTCAAAAAGTAAAAAATTTAGAGCCGATCACAAATAGAAACGGAGCTTAACTGGCGTAATCCGTTTTGTATGCATATAAACATTTATTATATAGATAGTCACATAATAATCTATATTCCAAAATAGCCAGTAATAATTAATACACATGAAGGATTATAAATAACCTTCTTAACCCCTGAATAATGTTTTAAGTAAAACAATATACTTCAAGCCTTTTGTACTGAAACTAGTTATATATGCTTTTTAAGAGGGCGAGTTAATAATCCTCAAACTAAAGATTACATTTAGAAAACCAATGCACTAAATGTCGGAAGAAATAGCTTATTCATATAACCTTTATTTAGTACGCAAGAGATTATCTTCTATTATAATAAACGGAAATTTAATTCACCTGAAATTTGAAACTTTGATACTATAGTCCAGGTAGAGCATCCAGTCGCGAATTTTTCAAGTTTAAATTTAATTCTTTATTTATAATTTTTTTATCGAAAAGTAATGGCATATTGAGTTTCAGGGGCATTAGAGTTTTTTTATCCAATTGAAACGAAAATTGGGCAATTAAGGTTAAAAGACCACATACCAAATTTCATTTATCTAAGTCGTTGCGTTTGGGAATTATAGTGTTCAAAAGCATGCGATTATAGAAACCGACCGACAGTCAAAGTTTCAAGGGATTTCGTCCAAAATTTAATACGGGCCTACATTCCTAATTTTTGAAACTGTGTACCAAATTTTATCTATCTAGCTATTGAGTTTTGAGGTATCGTGTTCATATGAACCCTAACAGACAAATTTCCCGTTTACGGACTTTATCCAAAAATTGGTTGATATATACTAATTTTGTATAAAGTCCATACACCAGATTTCGCCTTTCTAGCTTTAACCGTTTTTGAGTTACCGTGTTCACAAACAAAATTCCAAAATTGTGTTTTTCGGACTCAGGGAGGTCTAAAACGTGGAGATTAATCAAAATCTCGTGTTGAAATGTACGATCGACGATTATAATACTTTCTCTTTGTATACTTCGTTTACTAGAAAGTAAAAACGATCAAACTTTTTTTCTATCAATTTTACGAAAATGCGCTAGCTACGAAGTAAAGTGTTATTGAATTTTTTTTTCTACAGACAATTTTTTGCAAACTTCGCAAAATCAAAGAATAAGGAGAAAAATTTAACACCTATTCGAAATTAATCAGGTGCCTTTTCACAATTTATAAATGTCTTGGACGTTATCGGTGTGATATTCAAAAACATTTTTGGGCCTTTTCATACTAAATATAAAGGAAATTTAACTAACATAAAACTGACACTTTACTGTTTTTCTTAAAAAATAAAATTATAGATCTAATTCAAATATATCATACAGCTTGGAAAATAAATAAGAGTCTCATTATTATCCATTAAAGTTCAGAATGAAAATAAAAACCTGTGTATAAATCAGAATTTTATTTAAAAAAATTATACTTTACAAATCACAGCACACACACAAGATATTGTGATAAAACACACTGTCTAGCATGTGACGGTGGAGTTTGGAAATAATTCAATGCCTGAGACTACTATTATTATTGGAAGTAATGTCTTCAAACTCGTTAATAACGTGTCGGGATGCATCATAGGTTTGTAACACATATTAGTGGATTCTTGTCTCATAGCATTTATTAAAATTCAGCTCGCAATTGGCATAAGAGCTACCAAAAGCAATGCAATTCAGGCATTTAGATTTGATCACTTAATGAAGAATGCATATCAGCAAAACTATAACGCTCAATGAACTAGAGCATAAATACAGTATCATTGAAGTAAGCATTGATATTTTCTTAGAAATGGTTTTGTGTTCTTACATTTTAAAAAAGAAATAAACATTTTCACTGACTATTGAAATAAACTTAAACTGCAGAGGTTATCAGACTCTTAATAAGATAACTAAAAGTCTGTTAAGATCACTCAAACGTTAAATTTAGTTGATATTATTCTTTACGTTTCCATGTAAACCAAAATTTTCTCTAACAAAAATACAATATTTTAAAACATAAAAAATTAAATTTTCATCCCTTTTCTTTAACAATTGTTTCAATGTTTGCTCAAAGTGAGCAAAAAATAAATTGAATAATAATTATTTGAAAAAATAATTGGTTTTTTTTCGGAATTTATTTCATTTTGATGAATTTAAAAGAAATTCTAAGTAGTGTAATATAGAAAACTCATCTAGAAAAAAAAACTTTTATAGTTTTAAAAAATCACACCTAAACCTTAAATTTATTTTTTTTCAATTCAGTGTTATATAACGAAATAAACAACCCCCTCTTTCCTTATCACCCCCGGCTTCTCAAATTTTTCTATGCTTGAATGGGGTATTGAAAGAGATTGGACCACAAAATCTATTTTACTTAACAATTCGATTAAAACATTGATGCAATGAAATAAAATCTTATATAACATAAGTGTATTACAGGGAAAACACTTGAAACATAATACAATTTCAATCCAGGCTGACAAATATTAAACCGAACTTATACAGAATCCAAATTCGGACACACACAACTAGAAAAAAAATCCAAAACTGACCTTCTTTCTGAAAGAAGACCTCAATGCAGATAGCGTTAAAATGCCCCAAGCTATAGGGGTGTGGGGTCTTGGATCCTGTGGTATCTCTAATTTGCAGTAAGTACATTCTTATCAGCACTCATTGTGTCGACCGCTACCCTACCCAGCTAATCAATCAAAATGTCAAACCAAGGAAGGGGGAAGAAATTCGTTAAAATACGTTTATCGCACTTTAGAGACAGTTCGCAAGAGACGTAAATATACGGGCTGACCGCTTTCGGCGTGTCTCTGACCACACGTTGAAATGCGTGTTTCCCGCTTATGAGGTAGTCCAAGGTCGACGTAGAAATACGTGTGAAACGCTCAGAGGGTTAAAGTAATTAATCACTTACTTCGATTAAATCTACATCTTAAAGACACAAATTTAGTTATATCTCATTTGATATCTTATATTCATTTAGTCTTCAAATAGCTCTAATTCATCTAGAAAAATTCTTCCGATCAAACTAGGTAAAAATATTTCGATAAAATTTCTCGCAAAAACAATATATCAACAAATGAACATACTTCTTAACTAATAAATACGAATTCTATTATTAGTAAAAAAGTAATAGTCATCTATTTAGTGATATATTTTGATTTAGAAATTGAACATCAATGAATTTTTCATATAATGAAAAGTATAATCGTCACATGAAATAAGCAAATACAATATTGCAAAATATTAATTCAAATGACCAGATATTCACTTTCCCAGCCTTGAGAAAGAAACTCAAACATTACAAAGCAAATATCTTCTCAAGAAGCTATCATTTCAATGATTAGAATGATTGATGTGCTTTTCTTTTTATTGAATTTTATTAGTAATTGTTAGAAAAGGTTCGGTTCAGTAGATAAGACACCTTAACCGCTGTAGTCATTTAAATATTTTAGGGGTTGAATATTCTTCGTTTTTCCTTTTACCATCCACACTTCTGTTAAACATCTTTAACGTGTCATTTGAGAATATTTATCTTCGTTTAAAATCACATTTCGTTATTACTATCAGGGCGCTTGAACTGAAGAAATGCAGTTAAAGATTTAAATATCCTAATGCATCGAGATCGCGTGAATGTGAA
The DNA here is from genome assembly GCA_013235015.1 of Araneus ventricosus. Lineage (NCBI taxonomy): Eukaryota > Metazoa > Arthropoda > Arachnida > Araneae > Araneidae > Araneus > Araneus ventricosus. Next base: position 246,726 of record BGPR01000481.1, read on the forward strand.
AAAGTTTATTGCATTCTTGAAGCTCACACACATTTGAAAAGTGATACTATTCAAAGCAGTTCGCACAGCTGGAAGACGACGAGATAAACCAAGGCAGAATTTTAGTCAGATTTCATGAGGAAGATTGTGATGTGTATTACATAGTTGTTTTAAAAAGAATTCTTCTTCCATTGGGAAATAGTTCTAGTAAGATATGTTTTATTTACTTTATCATGATATAGTTGGATATTATATGACAGTATATATTTAATGGAATTACATAACTTCAAGAAAAAATGTCGAACAAGCTTCCTAAATATTTTTATATATACAAATTTAACAACACATTCATAGTTTTATTAAATAAATTTCTACATAATAGATTCGCGGCTTCCATTTAAATTGAGAGTAAAATTTTCATTTTTTTAAACAAAAGCTTTTTTCAGGTTCAGCAAATTACTTTATTATTTAGAATAAAAATAAAAACTGTAATCTGTGTTCTATTCTCATTTTTTATATCTTGGCATTGATTGTGATAGAAGATTACGGAATTATTTCCGCATATTTGATAGAAAAAATGCAGTAATGCCGATAGAATTAAGAGCTGAATCTATGACGTATAATTCTTCTAATAACCGATGCATTTCAAAAGTACCTATTAAAACATACCTCAATTAAAATATTCAACACATTTTATAAATAAGACAAGGATTCAAAATCAGATACAAAAATATTTTTATAATGCTTATTTTTTTTGAAAACAATATTTTGAAATGGATTTCTGTAATTATAAATTACATAATTAAAATCACAGACTTATCTTCCCTGATCTGTTGAAAAGTTATCTAACTTGACAATGGTATTTCGTTATTTACGCTTCAATTTCAGGGCTTTAACCCTATGAGCCCTAATCCCGCCTCAAACCCTCCATTCGATAGAGGACGGACTCAGGCTGTTTCGGGCGCCTGAGTGAATTTTACGGGAAAAAGTTGTTCATTTCTTTGTTGACAATTGATCGCCCAAACTTGGGCGTCGTCCTCCTGGAATTTCTGTAAAGAAAGGAAGGATTTCATTCTGTTTTCGTGAACAAAAATTTATCAGTTTTTGAGGTATTAGATTTCTCACTCTAGCCGGGTTCAGAGAGTTAAGGATATTCGACATCCAAATTTCTGATATAGAGCCAGAATGTCGTGAAGACGATCTTCGTAATATTCGGATCTGATTTTCCCAAGAAAGTTAGTGCAAACTTGACAGACGGCATCCCATACTTGTTTTCCATAAAAGTCCAACAGGTTTTCAAATTTTGTATCTTTGAAAATATCTCTAATCTGAGGACCCACAAAAATTCCCTCTTTAATTTTTGCCTCACTCAGTCAGAGAAATTTTTCACGCAAGTAAGTGAAAGCTGGTTTATTCGTATTCATAGCTTTAACCAACTGCTTCACAATACCCAATTTTATGTGTAGAGCAGGTAAGATGATTTCCTTTAGAGAAACAAGCAGTGTGTTTATGACATTAATTTTTCCGGGTGTCAAATACATCCTGGGATGCCAGTCTTTCTGGATATAGTGTACATCTGTAGCACGACTGTTCCATTCACAAAGGAAGCAGCAAAAAGACAGAATAGATACTCCACTCATATTGCGTATACTTAATTCGGTGTAGGAGTTGCTGCAGGTATTTATGTCTCTTTCATGTGCGGAGCATATGCAATGGGAATGGATGGCAGTTCATTATCATAATGAAGCAAAACCATCTTTAGACTTACTTTGGATGAATCTATAAATAGACACCACTCGTTTACGTCAAGTGGTAGTCCAAATACCTTCATGACACCTGTAACATTCGATGAAGAGACTCTGACACATTCTTCCAAAAGATTCCACTGTTGAAGTCTTGATGCGAGTATCTCTGATTTAAATTTCGACAGATTTAACCCTCTCACACCAAGCGAGGCGGTCACGGGCGGTCTAAACATTTCCCCTGAAGACAGGTCTGAGGCGGTTGGCTTCTTTTCAGGGGAGGTTTTGAGATCGCTTAGGAGATAAATGCGGTAAGGGGTCCAATTATCCTGTCCAATCACAGCCTATTTCCGTGAGCGTTAAGGGAAGGCTATAGCAGGGGGCTGTGTGGTGGGGTAAATGACCTTCCATGTTGGGAGAGTCCAATTCATGTTGCTTCCTCCGAAAAATGCGAGGTTTTAAAGGTACTAAAAGAAAAAGCTCGTCTCGGGATTAAAGAGTTAAATCACGAACAAGTTCGTTCAGATCATTCGATGTGATTATGTGTACTGTCGAACCAGAGGTATTAATATATTCTTCATTAAAATGTTCATGAAACCGTGACTTGCTCGTTCCTGGAACCGAAGGATCAGTGTATTCCTCGTCGTCGTCAGAATTAATTACAATATCAGTCGGCGGTTTCGAAATCGGTAAATAACTCATAAGCGGAACTGGTCTCAAGGCAGAAGGTATGTTTGGATAATGTATAGCCCTATTCTTTTCCCGTATAAGACCTCCACGAACTGGTTCAACCATACAAAAATAACAATCGGTAGCGTGATTTTTCTGCTCTCTTTAAATCATGGGTACAGTAAACGGCCTAATTTTTCTTTTACCATTCATCCAATGAGAAAGTGTTGATGTACACGTGGAAGCCGTGGTGGCCTACTGGTGAGGTCTCGGCTTTCGGACCGGAGGGTTCGAGTTTTGAAACCCGATTCTACTGAAGATCCGCCGTATATGGGGCATGTTGCACGTTAAATCATACGTATTGACCAAACGTCCTCCCATTGGTGAGGCGTGGAAGTTTGTACAGGGGGTGCCAGATCAGATGTCATCCTCGGCATTCAAAATTACAAGGTCCGTCCCAAAATAGCCCTCGTGTTGCTTCAAAACGGGACGTTATTGTAACTAAACTAAACTGATGCACGCGTGATACAGTATACGTGGGGACCCCAATTTTTATCTTGGTCACCTATTTTACAACCGAAATATTAAAAATATGCCTTTCTGATTGCAGTAGTAATGCGTTTTCTTGTGACTCAAATGTTGCGTTACCGCAAATGTAACAAAAGTTATTTCATCGTTAACCATTCCGAATTCATTAAGAATTAGGTATTTTCACTTCCGATGCATAAACTGTGAAAAATTATCCAAGTAATAAATTCAGAAAATGGAAATAATTTTCTTAAAAATAATTCATTGACTCAGGGTCAAACTATATTATGAATACATTATTAAATTTGTTTGAGAAATAATTTCAACTTGTGAAATAATATTTGTGAATGTTTGATTTTTCTGCTTATTTTTTTCTTTAGACATTTATTGTAAGAGAAAACTAATTACTTTTACTTTTATGCAATGGATCCTAAGTTATTACAATAAAACTTCATTTGAATATTTAAAACACGAATTTTAGATATAAATTTAAAATTACTGAATACAGAGCATATTAAACAAATTAATTAGGTAATTAAAACCAATTAATAGAGTAATTATAAAAACTATTTTTATTAACAAAAATATAGCTACTGTGACTAAAAATGTGCTAAATTATCTTATTTTAAATCATCATAACTGTCAAGTTGAAATTTCCAAGAAGATATGCGTCATACATTCAGAGGGCCTCCAAGAACTTCAGCGCCTGAGGCCCCAACAAGCTTAATCCGCCCCTACTTGGACGACAGAACTTAAATCCATACTGTGATGCTTTTATCTGGGAATAGGGAAGATAAGACGAAAGTAAGCTATTAGGATGAAAAAAATTGTTTTAAAACTACATTAGTTTGAAAAATTAAAGAAAGAACCGTAAATATTCATGCAAAATGAATACATTTTCTTCGAAGTCCATGGAACTTGCACGAGATCTATATTTACCATACCTGACATATTCCAAAAATTAAAAATTTCTTTTTTTACAACAAAAGAAATTAGGAAAAACATAAGAAATATGACATAATCTTCAGTAAGGGAAAAAAGGTGTTATAAATAATTAGAGACGCACAGAAAAATATAAATAAAATGTGCTCGCCCCTGGTCGAAATACAAACTTTGCAGCGATTTTCTGTGCTGTGTATAAGATTATAAATGAATGCCTCTGGTAATAACTTCGGAGAGATATATGCATCTTATCTGAACAAAATAGTTGCCATTTCTATGTCGAAATCCTTCTGAGATCTTTTATGTGTACTGTTTATTAAAAAGTTAACAATCAGATGATTAAATGTGTGAAATACTTCTGCATTCATTTGTTTGTGCAAAACTGAACTTTCAGAAATTGCAGCTCATTAGAAAATAAACTGTATGATCAAAGTATACGAATACTTTCGGATTTACACATTTTTTCGAATTTCTCCAGAAAGGTTGGAGGAACTGAAATTCAACTTCAACCATGTGATTAATAGGCTTGAACTCAAGTTTTATTTTGGAGATTCGGCCACGAAAGCATTTAAGGGAGGATTCAAAGTATTTAATTCAAATTTTAATATTATGATATGCTAACATGTTGTCACGTATTCTATAAGTTTTGTATAATTTGGTTAAAAACATTTTATATTATAAGAAAAAAATGAGGAGAAATGTGTTGTGTAACTGCAAAATTGGCCATCTCCACTTTTTTCACAAATGCCTTCTTTCTTAAAAGGTTTTAAGTCTTCTACTACTTTGCAAACCAAAAATGTTTAAAACCCGGCCTTAATCCATCTTTAAAATCAGCCCGAAAATCAAAGTGTGCTGCAGAACTTGCCATCTCCACTAATGTGTGCTGATTAAAAACCGGCCATCCCCAAATCCGCGAAGCAGCGCAGCGGTAATTTTGTGAGTTGTTGCTACTTACAGTTGATAATATGGAAACAGCGAAATGTTCGAATTTGGTTTTCCTGAATTATTACACTTTTGAATAAACTGTTGAAATTCTTTCTCATCATATACGTTAGCTTAAAAGAGATCCACCTGTGGGAAGCGAGAGGCAAAAAAGTAGCGGTAGGCTCTATTCATAATAATTCATTTATTTATGTATAAAAGTGAATATGGTAGACGACTGTAAGGCGGGAGGGAAATAAAACTACGGAAATGTTCGTTGTGCCTTCAGAAAAGTGAGGAGGAGACCGAAGGTCAGCGGCATTTCAGCCAAAAACAGAACGTTGTGATCTCTTGAATAAAGATATCCAAGTGCATTGAATTATTTTAGATATCGGAATACGAAGCAAGTGACAAATTACCACAGCAGTTAACTAAACATAAAAAATACGGATTATTTACAACTCCTGTACACAAGATGAGTCACTCATAGTCAGTCTCTTGTACTTCATAAACCTATGCAACACCAGAGCCAATATTGGTTTTGGTTCGCCTAGTGTTGAAGTTCGTTCGAAATCTTTGAAAATGAATAAGAGGATCAAATCAGATAAGATTAACGAAGCGAAGCAGACATTTATAACTGATTCCACACTACACGAAAAGAGAGCCACGGCTTTTTTCTCTTTCTTTGAAAGAGTAATGACCTTACTTAACTCATGCTTTTTCCTTCCTAGTGTCCTTTGTGATTCTTATTGTCAGGTGAGTAAATTTAAAGTGTTTTGATATATATAAACCATGAGGTAATAACTGTACAAAATGTTTATGACCTCAGCCCATTCCAGACGAAAATCCTGAATTCGTCACTGTAGGGAAAGAATATCTCGACTATGGCCGGAAGAAATTCGGTAACATTTTCATAAATAAACCTGCAAGATGGTATTTCAAATTCATCACGACAAAGAATTTCTTTATAACGAACAGTGGTATTTTTACACACCGGTGTTAGAGGTGCTCGCCTCGTCCTTCGAGAATCTAGGAGGCCTAAAAACCTATTCGACGCACATCGTAGTGCTAAGCCTACGGCGAATTTACGACATTGGGTAGGATTAAGGCCTACAGGCAATTTTGAGCCTGTGGTTTCATATTGACAAAATACGTCACTGACAATGAAGCAAAATATTAAAATATATGTGCAAGAAGTCCTTTCATAGATCTGAGGCAGATGAGTGAAGAGAGAGGAAAATATCAAGACCGTAATCTTAGAGTCGTGACTCCAGGCTTAATCGTTTACCCTCTACAACTTCATGATGTACAAAATTTCCGACGATACATTTTTGACCGATTTCAGAGAGTGTCGAAAAACAGGTTCCAACAGAAACATTATACAATCAGAAGCTCAAGGACAGGAAGAGTGGGAAGGAATTCCTCAGGAAGACACAGACAATATTTTGTGCGACTTGGGAGTAAATGTGACCATGAGAATCCGATTTTTTTATGATTAAATCTATTTTTATGGCAAAAATAAATATCTCCTTATTATAATAATATTTTATGAAAATTATTATGGATAATATTTTCTATACAATTTGGCGTATTTACACTGCTCAAAACAATTAGGGGATATTATTATTTTGGTTATAAATTGCCGATGAGGAAATTTACTTTTGACTGATATAATATCTATAGGTGTTATAAGATAAGAGAAAAGAAAACGACGCAACGAATAAGGAATAATTTAATTTTATTGACCATATTTGTCATCAAACAAAAAATGCACAATTCGTGCATATTATACAAACAAACAAAAAAATGTGCCTTCTCGGGTAAAAATTAGTTTCAATAAGAGATATGATTTACCCTGACCGAAAGCAATGTTTCACACCTACGAGGCATGAAATCAATGAGGTTGTTAATCAAGGACTGGGGTATTCTCTCGCACTCCTGTAGAAGAGAGCTTTCCAACTGTGGAATTGTTTCTGGGGGTGATAAGCGACCAGAAACCCTTCTCCCTAGAATGTCCAAAACAAGTTATATTGGGTTCATGTTTGGGGAATATGCTGGGCAATCCATTCGAAAGATTCCTTCGAAGAAAAAGAAATTGTCCACTTGCCAAATATGATATGGTTTGGCGTTATTGTCCATAAGAATGGATTAATATCCGATTGCTGCAGCGTAAGGGACCACAATAGTTCTGAAGATCTCATCCCTATATCACTGAGCAGTCAGTGCTAAATTACTGATAATGTACAGTTCGGTGCGGCCATTGATAGACACACCGGCCCAGACCACAACTTTGCCTCCGCCAAATCGTGCACTTTCGGGCACAAATGCAGGATTATTCAGAGTGTCACGTTCTCTCCGGGTAATAATCTGCTTAATTTCAGGTTCTACACTAAATCGGGCGTCGTCCGTGTAGAGCGCGATGCTCTAAAATCTCGTACCAATCTGATATGCTCTAGGCCCACCTTCTGTGGGCATCGTGGTGGCTTGCTGTTCATGAAAAACAAACCATTGGTCTTCGAGATTAGAAACTAACATGTTAGAGTCGGTTTCAAACAGTTTGAGTCGAAACTTTGGTGCCAGTAGCGCTCTGAAGGTGCTGTTTCAATAGAGTAGCATTCATACTGAGGTTTCTTCTCGTCGTTAGTGTTAAATACCGATCCTCATTTTGTGTTGTGACATGCGTATGTCCTTGTCCTGACCTTCGGCGAACATTTCCAGTTTCCAAAAATCGATTCCATTGATTAGGTGTTTCTCAAAGTCATTTCGACTTTGAGAAACACCTAACACTTCCTCTACAACGGATTGTGTTTCACCCGCCTCTAAACGATTCCAGCCTATTATCAAGCCTATTTATAATATGAAATCTCAGCTAAACCAAATTAGATCTTTGGCTTCCCAAATAACTTTGAAATTCAGTTATCTCGCCTAATTTCTTTCAACACCAACAAAAACGTATTCAGAAATTATAATTAATTTCTGCTTTAAGAGGTAAAACGGTTTTTCTAAAATCGATCTCGTGAAAGTCTACCACCAAATGCCTCTGAATCCTCAGGATATTCATAAGACAGCAGTGATTACATTTGTCTTCACAATGCAGCTCAAACTATGCAGAGGTACATAGACAGTGTCATCAGAAACATTTCCAGTTTCTATGCTTATGTGGATGATCTGCTGACTGCCTCAACGGATCAGGAGAGTCAAAAGAGTGATCTTGATATCGTCTTTAGCAAAGTGGTAAATCCTCAAAAGTGTGCTTTTGTTCAATCAGAACTCAAATTTTTAGGTTTGTTGGTCTATTCAAAGAGCTTTTCCCCGCTTCCTAAAAAAGTTCAATTTTAAAAAGAATTTCCTTTACCTAAAATTGTTCAGTTGTTACGAAGATTTTTGACCACACTTAATTTTTAACATCGTTACTTAAAAGATGCTGCTAAAGAACAAGCGTGTTTACATAGCCTTGTTAAAAATAAAGTTAAGAAAGACAACACCCGTATTACATGGATGGAAGACAATCAATCTGCATTTGATTCGTGCAAGAGGTTAATTGCTAATTCAACAACATCGACTTTTCCTGCAGCAGATGCTCGTTTGTCGTTGATGACTTATGCTTCAAATTTCTCTGTAGGAGCTGTACTTCAACAGCATATAGAACCTCTTGGTTTCTTTTCTAAGAAGCTGTCCGCTACAGAGAAAAATATAGTACTTTTGGCCGTGAATTGTTGTCTTTTTATTTGTCTGTAAAACATTTTTTCTTGAGGGTCAAGAAGTTATTATTAACACTGATCAGAAACCACTCATATTTGCATTCACGCGAAAACAAGACAACATTACTCCTCATCAAATCAGGAACCTTGAACTTATCAGTTAATTCACAACCGACATACCTTGCATTGCAGGTGGTGATAATGTGGTAGCTGATCACGAACTGCAGTGATTGATGGGTTCTGGGAACAGTTTAGAACTCAGACCCATGTACTTTTCTTCATCCGAAAAGCCACTTTATTCTGATGTGTCCACGGGCACAGTACATCCGTTTGTCACGAAATCCTTCCGTCGACAAATTTTCAATCACATTCATAATTTATCATACCCTGGTGCCAAAGCTACACAGAAGCTTGTCGCAGCTATATTTGTGTGGAAGAACATAAGCAAGGATTGTGCATTATTGTGTAGGGGTTGCATTCAGTGCAAGAGGTCTAAAGTCACACGTCACACAATGTCAGTGGTAGGAAACTTTCCATCTTTACCATCAGCGCTTTTTTCGCATGCGCATATTGATGTCTTTGGACCACTCAGTCCAGTTAGAGTGATGACCTACTTATTAACTTGTGTTAACAGATTCATAAGATGGACATTTCCTTCCCCGGATCAATCTGCGGATACCATTGAACACGCTTTTCCGCTAGGATGGATTTCTAGATTTGAAGTACCAGAGAAAATTGTTTCTGCTCGTGGTACTAACCCTCCTAGCGTCAGGCCCGAGATATCTGCGTGAACTTTCTTCCTCTAATAACGGCAGACCCGAGACTGTCTCAGGAAAGAAAAGTTCCATATAAGTGTCAGACCCGAGATTTTCCTTCTACAAGATTTTCTCTTCCCCCCAGGTGTCACGCGGCGACATAATGAGAGGGAGTGTCTGTTGTCGGGGGGAGGGGGTCAGTTTGAATAGATATCGTCTTTTTAGTCGTATTGCTTTTAGCAGCGTAAAATCAGGGTCAGAAGTCTCCTGTGTAAAATTCGCAGATCATTCTGAGTTATTTTTTACATTTAGAGAGTAATTGTGTATCCAAAATTAGTATCAATTAACGGGCATAAAATTGAATGTCTATAAACCTTGAATATGCACATATACGTATTTTATCATGTTGAAGAAGTGTTTTTAATTTAAAACACAAATAAAAGAAATATAAAATAAACAAATTAAAAAACTGACAATTTTCTCTTTTAAAGATTACTTTAATTTAAGGACATTCGAGTTCAAATTGCTTTTAAAACTTAATGTTTGAATGTAAAATACTATACATATATACAATATTTACTTAACATATGAGTACGTTTATACTTCGAAATAAAAACTTTTTATTTGCTTTAATTTATTTGTGTATTTAAGGAAGAAAATGGACAAAATCTATGTAATCAACTTGTTAAACTGTTTCATTGTGAACAGATTAACATTGATTATATAAAATCGTATATTTTCTTAACGTAATAATTTCATATAAGTGGGAATTTTAAGTTTATTGAGCATTACATAAGATTCTTACTTGGGCTAATTCCGGAATTGTGAAATCAAATAAGTTTCTTCCTTTTGTTTATGAACACGGTCAGAAGGACAGATAAAATTAATTGAATGACAACGTAGCAACTCAATTTATCACATATAAACATTATAAACGAAGTGCATAACCTAAAGGAGTCTATCATTTTAAGATTTCAAAAAAGGAAATTTTTCCAAGGTTCTGCCCCCAATAGATTCCTAGTTCCACCCTTGGTCACAAATACTAATTTAAGAACATTTAACAAAAAAAATCGTAATCATGCAGATAAACTCCGTAACTCGTTATCTCCAAATCCGAAACGTCATATGAGATTCCTTATTTAAAATATTGTATTTCCAAATGTGGAAGAAACAAAATCATAACGTAATGTTACTAATTGTGATTATTGTTTTAAACACACATCTTTAAGTACTACAAACCATTTGCACATTAAGTATTACAATAATTATTTTAATTATGTTATTATTAATTTCTAAGATTTTTGTCCCACAGCAGCCCCCCATTTAACGAATTCTCAGATCCACCCTTGATTACAAATACTAAGTTATGAAAATTCAACAAAATATAAAATCGTAATCACATGCAGATATACACCATAGATCGTTATCTCGAAATCCGATATGTCGTAAGAGATTCCCTATTTACAGAAGCGTTTTTCTAAATCTTGAAGAAACAAATTATAACATAGTATTACTAATTTTGATTATTGTCCTAAACACATATTTTTAAGTACTTCAATACATTTTCAATGCGCTGATTGAACAATATACATTTCTTTTTGTTTCAAGAATTAAATTCGATCAATAATTTTATTCTTGTTTTAATTTATTATAATAGATTTATAATAACATATTTAGTCTAGTAATAGATTTCGAAGTGATAAAAATAGTTTTTTAAATATGTAGTAAGAAAACAATGAAACGTACACATTTAATTTGTAACAAGTACATATAAAATTTGTAAAATGTACATATAACAATTCATATAAAAAAATTTAAATTTTTTCTTATAAGGTTTTTGTAGAAATTTAAGAATCTAAAATATTTCGCCGATTCCCATTCTAACATGTTGCATTTTAAACTGCAAGACATTCCAAACTTTTCTGAGAATACTCAAAGAAGGGTCTTCTAACAAAGGATCCTGTCACAAAGAATCGAAGTGAAAAGTCTTGTCACTCCCGCCCGATAGCAGGTCTAATAGCCCCCCTATGGCGCAGAAATGACCGCAAAAGGAGGTTGAAATCGTTTTGTTCAAACCCTGACAACTTAGAGAATAACCTTCTCTTTCATCATGACAATTTCGTTAAACGTAGCAATCTGAAAGCCTAACAGCTGGAGGGTTAATGTTCAAAGTAATCTTTTTCCTTCTCTTTAAAAGTGTTTAGGTGTGGAGCAGACTCGAACCACTTCTTTTCACCCCCAAAGTAATGGAGCAGTCGAGAGATTTCACAGACATCTGAAAAGGGCTTTGATGGCGCATCTTCTTGAGAACTGGCCGGACATTTCTCGGCATCAGAACGAGTTTTAAACAGGACTTCGCCACATCTACAGAGTTAGTGTATAGAACCACATTGAAGTTGCCAGGAGAGTTTGTTTCAAATACCCCGGTGTCAACGTCAACATCATCATTCTTGCATATGTTAAAACGTCATGTTTGATTATTTAGACCAGTTTCCACTACGCATCATGGTTCAAGTTTATTCTTTGTTAGTGATGATCTAGTTAAAGCATCCCACATATTTTTGAGAATTTATAGAGTGCGAAAGTCCCTGGAACATCCTTATGCTAGTCCATACAATGTCCTCTCAAGAACAGCAAAAGATTTCACTGTGCATATTGAGGGTAAACCAACAACAATATCGATCAACAAGTTGAAAGCAGAGCATATGTTTCCGGATGAGGTCGCTCCCAACATATCTCTTCCAGTTCCTGCATGTAAAGCCCAGAAGTCGGAAGTAGTCACTCGATATGGAAGACGTTCCCGTAGAGTTGTTAATTTTCAGGCTTCACCATCTTCGTGAGAGAAGGAGGAGTACCTGTGGCATCATCTGTATATAAAGTTATAATTACATGCAGATCTGATCCGCCCTCTTTGTGATGTCATCTATCAACTAATAGCGAGCAGTCAGTTGGAATCTTTAAGAACGATGATAACTTTTGTTCTTTCTCTTTTCGTATCATCTCACCGCTAGCGTGTCGAATGATGTTATAATTTAATTTAGTTGTTGTTATATTAAATATGTTATTGTTATGACGTAGTCTTCTTTTTAATGTGTCACCAGCATTGTGTTTACCACGATGGAGTACTTCTGAAACTTGTAGGAAATACAGATTTATGTAGTGTTGAGAAGATGAGTAGCGAGGTGTTGTACTAATCAGCATGGAGTACTTGATTGTCAAGAGTTGGACGTACTTAGTTCCTCAGCGGCTAGACCAGTAAATATCGCCTCTTGATATGCTGTATAGTTAACGTGATCCGACGTAGGCCGAAAAGTTACAAATCCCTGTACCATCACACCCAACAGCTTGCAACTTAGAACGATTAACTTTTTTCTAAGAACGTTAATATGCTTGCTTTTATTTTATGAGAAGTACCAGATATAGGAGCGACATGGCCAAGATATATAGATCCTGGCTCTGAAATTAGAACAGCTTGCTGTTCTGTTATGTTCTTTCTAGGTACACTTTCTCCTACCTTAAGCATTATGAAAGTCTTGTCTTTCCGGCCGTCAAAGTACTATATGTCATACTCCGATAAAGATTTTTTCCCTTATTTTTCTCTTTCAAGAGCCACTGCGGGTTTTGTATCCTTATCCTTCTGATTTTTCTATTTTGAACTATTTTAGAAGATATGTTTTCGTTAATTATTCCCATATCTTTTAAAGCTGCATTTATAAGAATATCGGCTGATCTATCAGAAACACTAGTTCTTTTGTAAGCCTGCGCTACATTTGGAAAAATAGTTCTCATTTGCGAATTTAAAGACTTTTTTTATAATTGTGTTTTTCGTTTCGCATTGTTCATACTCAATATCTTCATATTCATCAGATGAACTTAAAAAATTTAAAATGTGTCCCCTAACAGAAAGTATATTAGATGTTTTTCTTCAATGTCTTGCAACTGAAGGTTTTGACTTCTTTCTGTAGCCTTGTCTTTTTGTTTCAATCTTTTTCTTCAAGTATTTTGCTTGCTTTTATTTCAGCCTTATTAGCCTAAGATGCTCTACAACAGGGGTCCCCAAACTTTTTTTCCCTCGCGTATCCTTTATTAGTGTTTTTATTTTCGCGTACCCCCTCCAACCATCCGTCTATACTAATAAGTTTTTTCAATAATGTTAATGGCCTAGGTAAGCTTAAGAGTCAAATAATTGGAATTTATAACATACTAGCTCTACCCGCACGGCGTTGCCCTTGGTATTATGACTTTAACAAAATAAGAAAAAGGTCCACAATGAGATAAAATAAAGTTTTGAAATGAAACAAAAAATGAATAGATTACTGATTTTACCCACTCCTTTCTCTCAGAGACGATGACATTAACTAAAGATAAGTTTTTGGAAAAAGATAATGGAATTTTAAAGTTTGCTGCAAACAATACTATTAGACTTTAAACTGAGTAAAAACAATTTTCATGATTCTCGGAACAACCAGCTGGTTCAGCCGCTAAAATGAAGTAATAATTCAGTAAGGCTGACGCAATAAAATCTTCGGATCCTGTTTAAAATAGTTAATAAGTGACGTTAGATATTTTGAATTAAAGCCATCCAACCAGTGTTGTAGCGGAGTCGGAACTCACCTAACGCCGTTCCGACACTGCTTTTCCTTTCTTTCCGAAAAATAAATAAGAAAAAACTAAGATACCTCTTTAAAAGATTGCAATCTTTGTCTTGTCCTTGCAATCGAAAATATGATGGATATTTCCGTGTAATAAAAGTAAAAGACCACTGGCAAGTGGTGGCGGGCAGGGACAAAAACCATAAAGGTTGCACAGATATAAATGTGTTTTATGATTTGGTTCTGAAAACTCATGATATTTTCTACATTATTTATCATTGTCTTGATTTAACTTTGACATTATTTAATTTTAGTATAATGAAACAAATTAAAATTTTTAAAAAATCATACTTTTACATCATTATAATCATGTTCTGAGGTGCAGTACGCAAAATGTTCATATTTGATCAAAGATAATATAATATCTGTAAAATATGCTTTTTTCAAGTGTAGGCCTTTCATTATTTCATTTCAATGCCTAGATAAAATAATTTCACATTTTAATGTAAAAAATATTTTATTGTAAAGTTATTCCCTAACTATGCTCTCCTTCCAAACAATAACCCCCTGGTCAAATTGTTCAGGCACAGCTTAATTTACGACTAAACCCCTGCATACAACGAAATGATTTCAAATTATTCCTAGCGAAACATACTAAATGAAAGCAGGGTATAAATCACGGCTGAGGTTTTCAATCACACATTTCCCTACTCTCACTATAATTTCTGCCCCGAAACATGGCGCAGATCTAGGCAAGCAGAAACTGGCCGTTTTTGGATGGTTCTTCATTCAACTTTTTTTTAACCCTTTAAAAAATAAATATTAAAAATGAACGAACTAAGATATTTTAACAGTTCTTGTTTTAAATCAGAGAGAAATGTCTCAATTATTACTTTAAAAAATTTCGAAAAGATGACAAAATTAGAAAATCGGATGTAGGAATGTTAATGTAAAAAGTGATTTTTTTTGCAACACTCACTACTATTTGAAATTTTCTCAAAATTCATTAAATTATGTTAGAAATTCAAAACTAATCTCATTAGAAAGAAAATTGTTTGTTCTTTCCTATGGTGTATCTATTTTTTCTCCTACGATTATCAAAACCGATTTTATTGAGAAATTATCGCAACAAACTAGCTAAGATAACACAAAACATTAAATAAAAATTGTACGAGATTAAATTTTAAAATTTGGGCTTTGAGGTGCATTGAGTTATCATTACGACTACCTTTGTGCTAAATTACATGACAGTAAGTGCAATAGATTTCTCTGGACATCGCACGCACACACGCATACGCATATACGCACACACACACACAAACATTTTCCTTTATAAGTATAGATGCAGGACTTATTTTGATTTTATATTTTATTTCATTTTTATAATAGTGTTAGTTCAAAGTCAAAACAGAAGAAATCAAAATTGTAATAAGTTTGAATTAACTTATAAAGTTAGCTAAAAATTATACGAAGTTTTGCTTTCTTTTTCACTTATTTTGAGGGTAGGTTTAGGACTTGCACTACTTTCACTTTTACTTTTTACACGAACTTGGGGAAACAAAATTCTGTAACATTTTAAATCTTTTGTGTTTTCTTGTGTCCGCCATTACCGACTTTCAATTCGCTTACCCTCAACTTATCCTTCGCTTATCCCTAGGGGTACGCGTACCAGAGATTGGGAACCTCTGCTCTACAATATTGTCATGATAACTTCACGATATTGTGCAGCATTCAGAAAAGCGAAAAACATCGTGAAGAATTCGTACACTGTCTTCTGAGGGTAATAATAGAGAATATTTCCAATTACCATTCATCGAACTCTTTTGATCCGTAAAAACGTTTTATTTCTCTGACAGTCTAATTCCAATTATTCTTGGTTTAAATCAGAGCTATTATAATTTATGAATGCATTTTTATTAGTGTTGTGAAAAAATAGGCGAGATAGCTGAATTTCAAAGTTATTTAGGCAGCCAAAGATTTAATCTGATTTAGCTGAGCTTTCGTATTATAAATAGGCTTGGTAATAGACAACTTTTCCGCATACATGCGTTGGAAATTTGCGACTTTCAGGTTTTTCGTCCCACCCTCCTGGTCATATCCAAAACAAAACCTTAAATAACTTCCCCCTTTTTCATGCCTCATTACCATAAATTGTATACTGAATCACACTGCCCAAATGCTTTGAGTGCCATGCAGTGTTTTTTAAATCTCACTTTGGTTAGATGTGACAGAAAATCCACTTTTCTGAGGAATTTTCTGATTTAGAGATTGCGTCTTTTGCAGCTACGCGACTCAAATATGAAATTCTTTAAGAAAACCTTTATAACTTCCCGAATATACATGACATTGTGAACCAAAATCATTTTCTCTTTCATCAATTTCTTGTCGGTCCCCTAAATGCCCTCTTGACAGAGTCTTCACTGTAAAATGTGAGTTCAAAGGTTTTTTTAAACTGAGTATTTACAACTTTTGAAATCATGTTATGTCCTTGTATCTTTAGTGTTTTCAATTTTTATTCTTTGCCTGATGTTAATGTTGTGTCATGCAACTATAACTGCATTTTTTTTCTGTTGAGTTCATTTTTTATATAAAGCGTATTCACGACGAATAGCATAGCGCGTTCCATTCATGTTCTACCGGATTGAAATCCTGATAACATGCAGGCCAATCCATTTGCTGGATTCCTTTGCCATTAAGGCGCCCATTATCGTCCAAGAGGAGAAAATTATTAGAAAATAAAACCTAAAAACTTCACATGAAGATATAGATATAGGAAGTAATAGCCATTTTTTTAAACCCACACCGGCATGGCCTACCCGAAAGGGTGCAAGGACTTGAGCAGACCGGTGGGGCAATATTTCTATTATGTGCAGCATTAGGTCATTTGCAGATTTCCAAGTTCTATAGAAAAGGATCCATGTTAAATTTCCAAGCTTCAATTCCAAATTACACAAATCAGGATATTCACACATATACATTCAGTTCCATTTCCAGTAAAACGTTGTAACAAACATTCTAAAATAATTACATAAAATTAAGTAAACATATAAAAAACAATGAATCTATATATCTATGAAACCTTAAAAGAACTCTATAAAAAAGAAAATTATTTTAACTATAATATTTATTAGAGTATCGAACCTCCCGTCTGGGATTTGCTTAAGTTCTTTTAAAATTTGGTAACCCTTCAAGTTCTGATAAAGTAGGAGTCAAGTATGATGGACAGTACCAATACACAGCAGCCCCATTAGTTAAATAATCTCAGTAGGTCAATATAAATAAGGTAATATGACACAACACACACAAAAACATCACAAACACAGCACATAAGGTTACAAAGACAGCAAAAGAAAAGGGTCAACATCAAAAATAAAATAAGTAAACTAAAAACAAACACACACCCAGAAAATAAATCAACCAAAACAGTCACTGAATAGGTAGTACAATTGGAGATAACTATAAATTATTTCAATATTTTTATTTTATTCACCAAATCTGGAATTCAAAATTAAGTCTATATAAAATACTTAAAAAGATGAGTCCCCAAAGTGTATCCAAATGAGTAAAATACATGTACAATCTTAAAATAATGCACCAGTATAAAGAAAGAGGCAGTAAAATTTTTGTAAACCATTAGTGAATACCTTTAAAAAAGAGCATTGAAATCAGTCCCCATTGCCCTTCAATAGTCCAGAGAATAATAAAATCCACAAAAGTTTACGTCAATCAAGTAATAATAAAAATACAAGAACACAAATATCAAACCTTAAAAACAAAGAGGATGAAAACAAAGGTATCAATTGGGATTCCCCAAGGGTGAATGCTCAATAAATTTTAGGACACTAAAAATTAGGACAAAAAAAGAAGTCCAGGATTACCCTAAAAGCAATTTAATAAATTAAAATTAACAATTACGGAATTAAAATGGTAAAAGTTTAGGACCGGGAGCAGGGACAGCCCATTTAAAACGTTCGTAATCATTGGTGTTAAGGTAAAAAAAAAGTTAAAATACCTTAATAATATTTTAAAGCAACTTCACTCTGGACCTTTTAGTGATTCGCATATGTTGTTACTAATAGTATACGCTTTCATTTGTTTATTTATTGCCATTTTACTATGAATTAAATTTTTAAACCATATCTTTTTGTTTTGTTATGTAGGCTTCTTCAGGTGGAATACTTTTGTGAGCATTCAGCCCACCTGACCACAAGAACAACTTAGGGAATTCAATAGATGAAATTTATGCAAATAGGCCGAAAAAGGAACATGCGCACTAAGAAACGAAATTAAAAATATTTCAATAAATAAAAGTTTTTTGTCCTCTTTGTTCAAGAATGTCCTGACTCTGATAACAGAATTTGAGTCCTGTTGGCTGCAGTAATTTTCCCATTCATGAGTTATAAATTGTTTGATTTTTAATTTGATATGTGGATATGGGGCAGGGAGATCTGAATTCTGCCCCATTCTGGTTACCAGTTTTTCCTCACGGTAACCCCTCTCGTTATCAGCATGAGGTTTCATCCATGTCAAGATAACCAACAGTCGGGAATTATAATTCTTTTAATTAGTATTATTAGAAAACTCCGATTTGGGCCCTGCGCTTTTAATTGCTTCTATTGAGGACTGATTATGAGAGTGAATATTTACCAGTTGATTATGTTCCTAAAGCCCAGCCATCAGGGAAGCCAATCACAGCCATCTTCGCCTAAAAGACAGACTTGTTGGATTCAAAGTATGTCTTCTGATTTAAAGGGGAAATGCCAGTCAGGACATTCAGGTAATTAGAGTACGTTATTCTATAAGCTCTAGTAAATTGCACTATTAAAATTCGTCTAATGGAGTAGAGATGTTTGGTCTCTATGACTGTATCCTAAAAGTTTTATCTACACTCCAATTGATCTCTATAATTTCGTTAATTTTTTTTAGTTAAAATAGCAGCTCTATTATGTAAGTTTAAAATACGAGCGGTCCATGTGAACTTATCTTAACTACCACCAAATATTTAATAGTGGCAACTTTTTAATGGTTTTAGCATTTAAAAAACGTTGGAAGGTGTTTTTAGGTTTTAAAGTTGTATATTGTTCCGACCCCGGTCCACAGGTGGTTTGTGAGCTGTATGTTATGGTCCAGAACTTCTCTGAGAACAGTTCAAGTTTAAGGCTTGATAGTGTTTCGCATATTTTTTCCAAAAATTTATTAGTGTTATTTTCCAAAATTCTTATTCCCGTGCCCCAGGTAATATGGGACAGGTTATATGCAAAGGCTTGAGTATATCCATTTTCTCTTTCGATCTTAAGAACTTCATAGATATAAAAATTCCAAATGTTGGGGGCAATAACAAAAACTTTGAGACATCTTTTACTGTATAAATTACCCAATGTTTGAAATTCGCGCAAACTGAGGCTAATTTTAGGATTTCTGGAATAGTGAGCGAACAAACTAAATTTGATACTTTAGTTGCAGCTCTTGATCCTCAAACCTTGACCTATGTCAGCGACTTACTGTATACCCCACCTAAAGACAACCCGTATAACGCGCTTAAAAACAGACTTTTATCAGAATTTGAGGTTTCGTAAAACAAGAAGGTTAGAGCATTACTTGAAGATCTGGACTTGGGAGATAGAAAGCCGTCCTCATTGCTGCGTCAAATGCAAGAGTTGAGTGAAGGACTGGTAGACGATGCATTTTTGAAAAACCTATGGTTTAATCGACTTCCTGTTAATATTCGGACAATTTTGATTATTAGCTCGGAATCTTTGTCTAAATTGGCCGAAATGGCAGATCGTATGCACGAATATAATTTGGGGGAAGTTGCAGCCGTAAAAGCGAGTAAACCGGAATATTGTACTTCAGAGTTGAAGGAAATGAAACTACAAATTTCGGAGCTTTCAAAACAAATCGAAACGGTAAATGCACGCTTTGCATCTCTTAATGCTAAGAAAAGGCATAGCAGATCCCGTTCTGAGTCCCGAGAACGGAATAGACGACTTTGTTTTTATCATTATAAATTTGGGGATAGAGCCCATAAATGCATAAAACCGTGTAGTTTTCAGAATAACGACATAAAACCTTCAGAAATATCGGTCGCTTTTGAAACCCTGATTTATAGTCGCAGGTTATATGTGCAAGATAGGATTACTACACAATTTTTAGTTGATACAGGTAGCGATGTATCGTGCTATCCGAAACCTTATATGAACGAAGTGTTGAAATTACAGGGTACCACACTTTTTGCAGCAAATGGCTCCCATATAAAAACATTTGGTTCGAAGCTATTGAGTCTCGATCTAGGATTGCAAAGAAAATTGCAGTGGCCATTCGTGATCGCGGACATCACGAAACCAATAATAGGTGCTGATTTTTTGCAGCAATTTGGTTTGTTAGTTGATCTTAAAAAGCGATGTCTTTTGGATCCTATTACTAATTTTAAATGTATGGGTCGAGCTGGTTTTTCCGACATTCCAAATGTGCAAACAATATCGGGTAACAGCGAGTACCATGAGTTATTAAATCGTTACAAGGGAATAACTAAACTAAATTCTACGTTCCCTAAAGCAATTAAACATAATACTTTGCATTTTATTCCCAGAAGTGGCCCGCCAGTACCTGCACGCGCACGTAGATTACATCCTGCTCAATTGAAGGTAGCGAAACAGGAATTTGAGTATATACTGGAAAAGGGAATTTGCCGTCCATCGCGTAGTAACTGGGCAAGCCCACTTCATATGGTCCCTAAAGGTTCCACAGACTGGCGACCTACAGGAGACTATAGGGCGCTTAACAGAGTGACTAAACAGGACAAATATCCCGTACCACATTTGCAAGATTTTTCACATTATTTGAAAGGGAAAAATATTTTTTCAAAATTTGATCTTGTTCGTGCGTATCATCAAATCCCGGTAAACCCGGATGCTATTGAGAAAACCGCCATTATTACACCATTTGGTTTGTTTGAATTTCCTTATTTGAACTTTGGTTTATGTTCGGCAGCCCAAACATTCCAAAGATTTATAAATGAAGTTTTATACGGATTTGATTTTTGTTTCGCGTACATAGATGATATTTTGGTGTTTAGTAAAGATAAAACGGAACATACGCAACACTTGGAACAGATATTCAAACGTTTCGTTGACTTCGGGATTACCATCAACGAATCGAAATGTGAATTTGGTAAACCGCAGGTTAATTTTCTGGGACACACTATAAATAGTGAAGGTATTCTTCCCATGTCTACTAAAGTCAAGGCAATTCAGGAATTTCCAAAACCCGAAACTGTTAGTCCGTTGAGGAGTTTCTTGGGAATGATCAATTTTTATCACAGGTTCATTCCTAAAATTGCTGAAATACTTGCACCTTTGAATGCGTATCTTGTTGGTTCGAAAAAAAGGGATAAGACCAAGATTAAATGGAATCCCGAAACCCATGCAAGTTTTGACAAAATACAAAAGTGCTTAGCTGACGCAACGTTGTTATCTCATCCTTCGACTGATGCGAAATTGGCTTTAGTTACAGACTGCAGTGACATTGCTATGGGAGGTGTTTTAAATGAAATTACTCCGAAAGGTCCAAAACCTTTAGGATTTTTTTCAAAAAAGTTAACCCCTACACAAGCCAAATATTCAGCTTACGATCGCGAACTCTTGGCGGCGTATTTTGCGATACAATATTTCCGTCACATGTTGGAAGCTCGTCCGTTCGCTTTATATGTCGACCACAAACCGTTGACTTACGCATTTAGGCAGAATAGCGATAAGTGTTCACCTAGACGTTTGCGACAACTGGATTTCATTTCGCAATTTACCACGGATATTAGATACATGCCAGGAAAAGAGAATGTCGTTGCCGATAGTTTATCACGAGTTTGCGAAATTCAGTTTTCGTCACTTGCTGATCTAAAGTTATGGGAAAGTAGCCAAAATTCAGATTCTGAATTAAAGGGTATCTTAGAAGGTAAAATTAAGTTTTCTGGAGACCTAGTGAAAGTGCAAATGCCCGATTCTGAGATATCACTATATTGTAATGTGAACTCAGAATCTAATCGATTTTATATACCTGGGGAACTTCGCAGGAAAATTTTCGACAATTTACATAACATGTCGCATCCTGGTATACGCGCCACAAAAGCCTTAATTGCAAACAGATATTGTTGGCCTAACCAGAACAAGGACATAACTAATTGGTGTCGAGCTTGCATTCCGTGTCAGAAGAGTAAGGTACATCCATACACAAAGGCTCCAGTATCTCAGTTTTTGCCACGTGATGCTAGATTGTCACATGTACACCTGGATCTAATAGGTCCTATACCAATCTCTGGGGGATTTAGGTATTGCTTGACTATGGTTGATCGTTTTACACGTTGGCCCGAAGCAGTTCCTTTGTTGGATGCAAAAGCGGAAACTGTAGCAATTGCTTTCATGTTCAATTGGATTTCTCGCTTTGGTTTACCTCAGAAGGTCACATGTG
Organism: Araneus ventricosus; assembly: GCA_013235015.1. Lineage (NCBI taxonomy): Eukaryota > Metazoa > Arthropoda > Arachnida > Araneae > Araneidae > Araneus > Araneus ventricosus. Next base: position 269,018 of record BGPR01000481.1, read on the forward strand.
ATCAGGGTGGGCAATTTGAATCTGGTCTTTTTCAGATGCTGACGAGAATGTGTGGTATCCAGTGCGTTAGAACTGCTGCTTTTCACCCAAGTTCGAATGGAATGGTTGAACGGATGCACAGACCTCTAAAGCAGGCCTTGATGTGCAGTAAGCAAACTTGGTTTGAATCATTGCCTCTAGCACTTTTGGGTCTTCGTACAGTTTTACGAGAAGACATTAACGCAACAGCAGCAGAACTCACCTATGGTACTAATTTGAGAGTACCAGGCCAATTCTTTGTCGACAGTAATATAGGAATCCCTTTACCGGATTACTTGTCTCGTCTGCAGGAGCTCATGCGAACACTGAAACCTTCAGATCCAGTGCATCACGGACTGAAAGCAGTCTACATGCCGAAAGATCTGCAGAGTTGTTCTCATGTGTTTGTCAAGAGGGGACCTATAAAAAGGGCTTTGGCAACGCCATTTGAAGGTCCTTTTCCCGTAAAAAAGCGACAGGACAAGAATTTTGTAGTACTGGTGAACGGCCAAGAGAAAGCCATCAGTGTGGACAGGTTGAAACCTGCTGTCCTACTCTCCGACACGACCATTTCAAGTCTTCCATATACGACTAAGTACGGTCGTAAAGTGCGTTTTCGTCTCCCACCTTAAGTTGTGAGACTGGTGGGGGAATGTGTAGCGGATTCGAATCAAAGGATTCGGACTTTGACTCTAACCACCATGCTGCTAAGGTTTTTCGTGCCTACCTCGGCATTATTGTAAACCAGCTTGTGGCAACTTAAAGACTTGACCGCCAGCGGAGTATAAAAGGAAGTTCAACTGAGAACTCTCTCTCTTTTGCCTTTTATTTCCAGGTTGCCGTCACCCGGTTCCTTCGGTGATTGATGTTCTCTTCACCCATGTTTTGGAGTCCATGGGCTTACCCTGACATCTTGAAGCGTCATGACATACCGTTTTTAGTATTGTTGTTTGTGTTAAATAAATTATTTTATTCATCCAGCAGCGCCTTCTGATGTGTGCGACATACCCCCACACCACTTCCGCCACACGTTCACATATGAGTCTGTACTGTCCTTAAGATAAGAAAATATAAAATTTTATAAAACCTGGGGACCCCGTAAGTCTCAAAAATTGCAAATAAACCTGACCAGTCCATGTTATCAAATTCTGCTTTAATGTCCAGAGAAATGAGGACAGTGTGCTCTTGTTTATGCGAAGCTTATCCGATCGTTAATGGGGAATTTGAAGCTTCTGCCCTCTCTAAATCCATATTGTTTTTGATAAATAATATTATTTTCCGTCGACAAGCATTGAGATCTATTAAAGAAGATCTTTCCAATATTTTTCTAAATGATGGAGGACGACAGATTGGTCGGTAAGAAGAACATAAGCCAGGGCCCTTAACATTTTTCAACAGGAATAAAACCTTGGCATTTCTTAAGCATAGTGGAAGATAATTAAATCTTAAGGAAGTTTTTAAACATTCAATAAAGAGCTTTTATTAAAATCAAAAATAAAAGTTCAGATCTGGTAATCTATTTGGTCCAGGTCCGGAGCCTGGCCTTTCTTTAAATTTTAAAAAGAATCGCAACTGCTTTAATGCTTAAAGGCTTAACTTCTTCAATAATGGGGTTTTAAATAGGGTTAAAATTAATACGGTTACTTGGGAAAAATTGGTTTATCTTAAATTGCATTTTTTCTGTGATTGTACCATTGAGATTTTTATCTAGAATTATATTTCGCTCTACTTTATATTTTATTTTGCCGAAGGCCAATTTTAGCAAAAAATCAAATTTTTCATTATAGTTTTTACAATATTCCTCCCAGGTTTTTCTAGTGATAGCCAATTAATCGGTGCTAATGTTTTTATGTATCCTCTATATACCATAACAAATGTACAAACAATGCTTATTCTTTTAAATATAAAGGGTTTCCACTTTAATCGTAGCCTAATACTAATTTCTAAACCGTCAGTTATAGACATATACTTCCATGTGGAAAAATCTTTAAATAACGCAAGGATATATTTCCCATGTTGTTTTAGCTCATAATTGCACTGCTAAAAAAATTACGTCTAAATTTTTATACAGTCTCCCGATTCTATTAGCCATATTTAGTAAAATATACTTAACAAACTTAAATTTTAAACAAAATAGTTAAACTCTTGAGTGACTAAAAGTGGGCTTTGAGTAAGCGCCGTGTAATGATTGAGAAATCTTCCTCGAGACGGCCTTTAAAATTGTATAAAATCGTCCAAAATAGTGAAAGCTTCAAAACTTAATAAATAAGTCTGTTTTAGTCCAGGAAGTGTGAAAATTTTATGTTTAAAATGTAAGTGTGTCAAAAATATCTTATTAAATAGGACAAATAAGACTGGAGAGCTGTAGAAAGTCTCAAGTAAGTCGTAGGTTTTTCAGCATTACAGTTAGACTGACTTAAAGAACATAAAATATAATTATTTGTGTAATCTAAAGCAACTGGAAATAAATGTCTATCTCTAGCGTCTTAGAAATTAGCTATTAGGTCACCATTAGATTGGATATCTTGTATAGGTTTAAAAGCTACTTACTTGCGAGGACATAAACAGGGTTAGTGATATCTTCAGAGAAAAGAATTTTAATGGTTCGTAGTAAGAGATCGTATGGGTTGTTTTGCGAGTCTGACTGGATTCCAAAAGCGGTCCGTGCGAAGATGTCAATAGTAAGACCTCCGTACATAGGATAGATGTCGAATTCCTCCCCAGTTTCACATTTTTTCTCGACTTTGCTGATAAAGGAATCAATGGTAGTATTCATAACGGTAACCATCTATAAGAACAATTCATTATCGACGTTTAAATGCCTTTCAGCTAGTTACAGTGATAGTCGGTCGAATTTTTTTGTGTGACAAAATACCGTCCGATTTGATTCGCTAATAACTACGAGACTAATAATGCGAAAAGAATGGTTAACCCCACAACGCATAGATCATATCTGTAAGGGTTTGTCGCATAGTATTTGTTTTGCCTGTGACGTCATCGCACCAGTGTAGGCGCATGCGCGAGATTGTTATGAATTTGCTTTATGTAAGGTTATACATAAGTGTAGCGTGGAAACGCGATTAACTAGGAGATTGATTTTGGTGTAATTTTAAAGAGCTGGAGGAGTATTACTAGGACCTAAAGTGAGACAATAAAAATATTGATCAAAATGTAAGTAAAAATCGGTATTAAATTAAAAATTTCAATCTCCGCATGTTTTTTTATTATACGAGTAACATGCAGAGTTTTCTTTCGAATTGCACGAAACTTATAGAATACCTGACAATACGTAAAAGTTACTTTGTATTAAAATTTGAATATGACGAGAAATATGAGCATCTGTTGTAAATGATGTTTTACTGCGCATACGCGAAAAGCAATTCTATATATTGTCAACAGATCGCACCATCAAAACCTACTCTAAATAAAACATAAGAAAGACGCAGCTCGGGTCCGCGCCTTAGAATTTTCGTTGAAACGTCGGTATAAAATCATGAAACAAGTATTTCGAATTAATATGCAATTTAATTATCAATCTCTTTAATACAAAATTTACACAGAATAGTATAATGGTCACAGAATAGATAATTCACAAATTTATCGCATGTAGCAAGGATCTGCGGTAAGTTGTGATTTATCTATTCTGTAACCAATAGACTACTCTGTGTAAATATTAACAGCTTGTATTAAAGTGACTAATAATTAAATTACAAATTAATACGAAACACTTGTTTTATGATTTTGTCCAGACGTTTCCACGGAAAGTCTTCGGAGCGGATCCGAACTGCGCCTTTTTTTATTTTTTTGCAAGCTTTTGTTTAGTGGATTTTTCATAATGTTCTATTTTGTAATTAATTTTTTATTCTCATAATGATGCACTAGAGCAATGAAATTTTGTACAACTTTGTGTTTTGAATAAAGATACAATAGCATAAAAATTTCGAATCTTTATTATTAGTTATTGTATTAATTTTATTTAAATTCAGATTCCATGGGAGAAAAATCATCGGCTAGTGAATTGAAGAAATAAATGATTACACGATTTTTCAATATTCATAATAATTATTTAAGAAGACTAAAGAATGGAAAAAAATAGTTTTAATAACACACTTTTTAAAATATTCTAGAGGAATTTATTAGTTTACTGGAGGAAGAAAGTATTTTTTTAAGCAAAAGTAAGGAGAAAAATTGGACACGAAAGTGAATATCATAAGGAAGAAATTTCATAAACAATCTTTATAAGCTAAATATATATTATTAATGTGATTAAAATTGCAATCGGCTAAGAATATAAGTATTAGCGCCATATGCTTTTACGATTTTGTTTCGATCTCCATATTTTTTGTAAAACAATTATTCTCTACTTCATAGTACACTAATAATATTGTGCTAGGTTTATGGAGCAAGTACGTTTTCTGTCCCTAACATTGATGATATTGGACTATAAGGTAGCTCATGTCATGATTCTTCCCTAAAGACCTTATTTGATTCCTAGGAGATGTAGTTAAAATAAATTAAATCAAAAACAGCTCTTTAAAGCATCCTTTATTAGTGTACTAAACAGTAGAAAAATTTTTGCTCCCGTGCGTGTACTTTTCACTAGTATAATTTCTTACGTTGTGGGATGTTTTATTTTTTATGATATTTTAAAAAATAATTTCATTTTTAAAAATATTACAACCCACGGAAGAATGTTTTCTGTGCTCAACTGTGGGAAAACGGAGAAAAGTAGGACGACTCTTGTTCTGTTATGATTGCCGTACGCTACGTGCGAGAGCTGAAAACGACGTCACTGCTCCTCGTAGCCAATGAAATTGACTGATTTACTGCCTCAGTTCTATCAGGGTAGGGTTTGTAAATATGCTACCAGGTGACATCACAGAAACGAGATCATATTTTTAATTTAATTAACGATTAACTGATAATTAAGTTATGTAAGCATCAAAGTTGCTTGTCATCATCGAAAACAGGCATTCCCCACCGGCCCATATTCGACCTCACAACCTTTAGGGTAGGTCTAGTCGGTGTGGGCCTCTATCGAAAACCGACAACTGTAAAAAATTTAAAACCTCTGGCACGTCAAAAAGTGAAGGACGAATCGATTACAAACTGCTATCTTTCCAAACAATAAACAAACCAAGTTTAATAAAATGCATAAAAACTTAATTAAACCTACTGAAAATCACCCCAGTATAATTTTTATTATAATTAGCTATTGTACACCAGGACACATTCATCTCAACACAACATGTTTATACAAATAATCATAGCTCTGAGATCTTAATCAGTGCTACAGGCAGATTTAGAAAAAAAGAACATCAGTGATCGATCCCTTGGGTATTTGTAGTATTGGAATTTCATTTTGCGGCATTGTAGTACTGCTTAGAGAAAGGAAAATGTTGCATTTCTGTAATGTTATTCTCTACTAGTAAACTATTCACTGCGGAGAAGAAAGCACAGCATCGACTTCAGAGTGGAAAAGGTAGAATCATTGGAATTTTACTTTCCGTCAGTGTGCTATGGAAGATAGAGAGGCAAAAGTAACGTCATTGAATTTTTTAGTTTTTTTTAAGTTCTTTATTTTAAGTTTTATCGCTACTAAATGCAGAAAAGAAAGTGTCAATGTCAGAGCGGAAAATGTAGTATCAATGGTATTTTATTTCCCGGTAGCGAACTACCAAATACGGAGAGGAAAAATAGTATCATTAATAGAACGGAAAAAGTATCATCGGAGCAGTATTTTCCCTCTGTGTATCACTAAATGCGGAAATTCAAGAATGATTAAAACAAAACGGAAACCAATCAGTGTAATTTCTATCGTGATTTACCTGTTTTATTTTGGAAGTAGTGAAAAACGGTGTAATAATTGAGCGGGCTTCCTTCCATTTTTTATCCCTTTTTAGCTGCAAATTTTGGGAAAAGGGTAAATTTTTCTTGTCAGCATTCTTGCCTAATTTTCGCTGAAGCGATATCTGTAATGAAATGAAAAAACGAATAAGAATACGTGTTTTTGCATATTAATAAGCATTTTCACGATGCTATAGTCCTTGATGAAATCTATTTACTAAACCAAAAAAAAAAGAAGTTCAGAAAGATAGAATAGAAAATATGCATCAAGTGTCGAAAACTGTTAGAGGGTTCTGAACACATCTAAATCAGTATAAACTTACAGCTCTGTTCATGAAGTTGTGGAAATCCGTAACTTGAATCCTTTTAAGCAAATCCACGTCTTTGATGAGAACGCATGGCCTAGTTCCAAAGTAGAACCTGACGATTAAAAAGATGTGAGAAAGGAAAAATTAAAATAGACAGCACAAATATTTACAGTTTGTAAAGGATGTTGATAATAAAAAAAGTCTTTAAATGACCTGCAGGAAATGAATGCAAATCCAAGCAATGACAATCTATGAATACAATATGGGGTCCAAACGCTATTTGCAATGTTTAAAGGGGTCGCTGCAGTAGAGAAGCAGGTTGCAGCTACCCCTGTGACAGACCCAGGTTTTTCTTGCGGACGAATATTCAATTGGAAGAGACCGTGGTGCCATTGTACATAACTGGAGCTTATAGGCGCTTTAAATCCTAAGAGCACCAAGGTAACACGATGCACAACATCATTTCATCATAAAAGTTTGGGTTGGCATCGTATATTGTTTGTTCCGTCCATGCCTATGGTCATCACGACTCAACAGGAGGACCGGACAGATATTATTGAAGAAGGCAGGCATTTGCTGCCGCATGATGTCCTGTAAAATCTGGGGTCCTGTTTTATCAGCTAAAGACCAGTCTCATACCGACCCCACAACCTGTCGTACACTGCATAAGCGACCATAAATTTCTTTGTGAAGATGATTTTTCTGTCTACGCCTGTTTTCCCTGCACAACCTATATTTTATTACTTCTAAATTCCTGTAAAAAACATTATTTTACGAGTAAACAAATCAGGTTTTTTTTGGAATATTCAAAGATAAATTCGTATTCTTGCTGCTGAAATATAAATAACCTCACTCACCCCACAATCTTCCCATACTTCTGAAACCATTCATCTAAGCACTTTAAAGGAGTCTGTGAAAGATAATTATTTGAGGATAAAAAAAAACAATGTATTTTTGTCTATTATACATAGATAATAGATATGAAACTGTTTTGATTAGAAGATAAACGACATCTTAATAAAATAATATTCCAAAAAGTAAAACAAATAACACAACATATACATTACGTAACAAAAAAGTGGAACGTGCATTTATTTCCTTAAATAAATGCTTGTGAGAATTTGTGAGAAAATACTTTGACTTTTAAGGGGATAGAAACTAAAAAGTTAAAAAAATTATACGAACCACTTAGGGCAAAAATGTCAATCAGTAAAATGATCTCTTACATTCATCTATTGACATAAAAAGTTTCACGCTTCTAACTGCAGAACTTGCAGAGATATAAGAAGACAAATTCTTTGACTTAGGTCACTTTTCCATATATCTGACTACTGTTTGATCCAGTCTTTCTATGTACATTTTAGAAATAATATACATATTTTAATAAGTTATTTAAAAGGCGGAATCAGGGGATAAGAATTTATTTATTAATTTTTGTTAAATCTAAAAAATTGTAAAATAATACATTAGTTGAAGTATTAACAAACATAGTTTATCTTCTGATATATCAGCGGTGACGGCTCTTCTGCTCAGAAACAAGCAGTGCTATAAAAAAGATTTCTAGAGTATAATTGAAATACAATTTTTCAAAAATGGCTTTACCTTCAAATAATCTAAACTTGTAGTTGTACCTACCTGAACTCTATTTTAGAAATTTACACTGGTATTTTTTTCGGTGAATGACTTTTAACAACAGAAAACGAATATGTAGTAAGCAGCCATGCTCCCTTTGAGGCAACATGAAAGTGAATACAAAATCTAAAAACAGCCAATGAAAGAAAAAATTAAAGAAAAAGAAATCAAGAGCGCGAAGGCGAACATTAGGAGAGATTGAAGGGAAAAAGAACATTAGTTTGTCTAGTGCCAAGTAATGCTCTTTTGTTGTCTTGCCAACTAACTACCTTTTGTTGATCGAGCATCCAAACATTCAGTTCTGGATAAGTTCAAATACAGAAAGGATAGTCCCACGCAGCACACTTCACGCCCAAGGAGTCCCCCTGTACGTACTTCACGGGAGGCTCTGGTCTCCAAAGGCTGTCGCGGTGGCGCCAAAGCACAAACAAAGGACGGTCTCAGGAAATCGAATGTCCGCCTAAATTTATTCTTTCCACAGCGCCACGATGTCCTTCAAGGGAGGTGGAGCACATCTCTGAGATAGCCGAAGAGGGAGGCTTTACTGACGTAGGTTATGGGATGGAGGCTCGTTTGCGTTTTAAGGGACCATTTTCATAGGATCTTGCACAAGAGGATTTATCCAGAATGCTAAAGTGAATCTCTTATATTTTTTTTAAAGAAATAAAAAAATTCTTATTTGATTTTAGATGTTTTAATTTTATTCTGTCTTTTTTTAACATTAATATTAATTCATCGTGTGTTTCTTTATCTACGCCTGAATTACTTAGTCGGATAATGTTTTGTTTTTAAATGTAATTGTGTTTTTAATTGAACTTGTCTTTTTTTAAAAGAAAAAAAAACTTCTTGCGTAAAGGTATTTAAATAGATAAATTCCTTTGCAGTGATATATTTGCGAATATGTGACAGTATAAAAAAATTCACTCACTGGAATTAAATTCTTCATTTTTAATTATTTTTTTCAAAATTTTTGGAAGATGTTAAGATAATGCACTTTATACACTTACGAGATTTAACAAATTCATAAATGCATATATTGATTTTTAAAACTTATTTCCAAATTATATTCGCTGTATTTTTGGCATCCAAAAAAATTACAATAAATTCTTCGGCATAAAAATTTTGAAAATTGTTTCCACATTACAATAGTTTTCCACAAAATGAAAAAAACCCGTTATTTATTATTTTTTAAATCGCATATAAAAGAGTTAAAATTCTTACCCTACATTAAAAATCTAAAACAATTTCCAAAACATTTTACAGATTTTATTTCAGATTGAATTAAAATGTTTCCTGTTTAAAGCTATACTTTTCATGAAATTCTTATTGGACATTTGCAAAACTATATCCTTAAACACATGAAAAATTTGCAATTTTAAATATTTACGCAAAATATTTAACACTTTTTTGAGTAACTTCACAAAAATTTAATTTTTTATAGTAATTTAAAATGTTTAGTTATATTTATTTGAGACAAAATTATTTTTGATGCGATGCACTTTTATTTAAGTCGAGGAAACTTCACGGTTCCACTGGAAATTATTTTTGAAATTTAGGGACGTATATTTAAAAATTTATTAAAAACATCTTCAACTTTAACCATTTATTAAAATTCAGAAAAAGGAAATAATTTTTTTTAAGATTATTGATAGTGCCATTATTCCTTTGACAGTTGTTGTTTATATTATAAGATGGCCTTTTTTATGGCAAATAAGAGTTTCTAATTATGGATTCAGTAAAATTTGAATAAAACAATGAGACGAAATTTATCCAACACTTTACTTTCCTAACATAAAGATATATTTGATTCACGAAAGATTTTAAACTACAACTGAATAAATTCAATGCTTTTGACAATTTTCAATGTTATGTTATCTTTAAATATGTTAACTTTTTCCATTTTTTGTTGAACTATGATTTCTAAATGAATGTCTTCTGCCTATCACCTCAAATCACATTTAACTAATAAGAAGTGTATGGAACATAAAATGGCTAATTTTTTTGTAATCTAATTCTTGTCTAAAACCTGCAATAAATTCCCTGAATATTAGGCAGCATCATCATAAAATTGTTCTCTGTAATTTTGCTCTGTAGTTCATATTTTAGTTTGTTGCTGTGGTTTCATCTCTTTTCAAACATTTTATTCATATTTTGGAAGATCTATTAACAAGTTTTAAGACGGTTACCTCTGAAAGGCAATTCATTATCGTTCCTTAGTATTTAAACTTGTTAATCTACTGCTTTGAAAGACGAGTGCTCTCCCTTGACTTTCTCGTAGTATACTCCCAAAAAACAACTTATGTATTGGTAAAAATTTATCGAGCGTTTTCATGTTGGTAGATTTTTAAAAAAATTATACTTAAATATAGACGGAGGAGGGGTCTTCTTGTTGCTTGTTTGGGTATTAAGACCATATACCAAATTTCATCTATCAAAATTCTTGTGTTTCTTATTTAATATGCTCATTATACATACGGATAGATAAACAATATATACGTTGATAGATTTTGTTCAAAAACTCATAGAAATCTACGATTTTAGTATAAAGGCTATGTGCTAAAATGAATTTGCTAGCTAAGTTAAAGGATCAATGAATTAAAATATTTCTGCTGTTAATTAAAGTTTTCCTACTGCAGTAATTTAGTTAAATTTCTGAAATTGAAACTTTCACAGTATTTGAATTAATTTATATTAAAATCGACATTAGTTATTCTGAATTGAATCCAACCAACCAAATTATAAGAAAAAAGTTACTTTTGAAAACCTGAAGAATGATAAAAATGTTACTGAACCAAATAAGAAAGTAGTTTTGAAATAAAAAAAGATTTAACACTTAAGTAATGATTTTCTTGTGTAATCCGTTCATCTAGCATTGGGGTTGTAAATGACCTTCACAGGTTTCGCAATTGCTTCAGTGGTCTCTGTCCATAACGGAATCAATTTCATTTCCCATCCTTTTCCCCTGTAGCCAACGGCAATCCTAAACAAATGAAGAATTGCTCTCTTTCCCCTTCGTCAGCCCGCGACCTTTTTAAGCTCTCATAGATTGTTAGATCAAGTTTCAAACTTACCTTTCCCAGAACGAGGCAGGAGATGAGAAGTAGAGCACAGCCCTCTTCGAAGACCCTTTTTGACCAAAGGAAACATTTATTTATTTTACGTACTTCCCAACCTATCGCAACTTTCGCAGTGGATCAGACAGCACTGAGATTCGAACTCTTCCCCCTGCCCCCTCTAGGTGCACGGAAATGGAAGATCATTTTCCAGTATAATAGGCCCCAACAGTGCTTTCAGCTTGTCTCCACCATTTCTCAAAATCGCTCAAGGAACCGGTTGTCAATCGTTTCGTTCAACTCAACGAATTAGATGTTTTTTCTTATTCCGAAGCTGAATTTTTTTTTCATTCGACATAGAAATTCTGAGCCTGCTGATTTCAAAATGAATTTTACCAAGTTCGGCCTAGTTTATGAAATAATGCACATTGTCATCATTTGAATCGTATTTACAGTAGAATGGAACAAAGATGTCAAAAAATTTTCTTTCGATACACAGCGGGAAAATTTGCGAAATGGTGAGAAATGAAAAGATGAATAAAATAATTAAATTGATTGGTACCTATCGCTTTAGCAGAGGCCTTAAAAGTCCCAAAAAGTGGCGGAAATACACTAAATAAAAAAAAATTTCTTAGTCTTTTTATTATAGCATTAGCTGTTAAGGACTCAACATCTTAAGAATCATAAATTTTATTTAATCAAAATCGATCTATAATTTCCTGTCACATATTCCTTTCAAGTTGTTAAAAATTTGTGAAATTACTTAAATATGTAATTTTTAGTCCTTAATTACACTAAACTCTTTACACATCATTTTGTTGATGAAAGCAGCAGGTCAATGTATATGTATAGTCAAAGGCTATTTAAGTTTAAAAGATATCAAATTTATTTACAATAAAGCATCGTTTATACGTCTTTCAAGGGATTGACGTAAAACGACGTCCATTGGTGTGCAAAAATTAAGAACAGTTTCGTAAAATGCGAGAAACTTGCAATTTATGCGAAAACTATGTCTCGGAATCAGTTCTGGAGAATGATTTAAAATATAATCGAGTATAATACACATTTTACAGTTAATATTAGTTCAAGAGGGCAATTCGGGGTGGGGGTGGGAACCAGGAGATGTAAAGGGCTTTCGACTCATCACGTTTCGTAGAAACCTCATGAAACTTTCATCACTGTTAATGTTTGATGTGCTTAATATTTAAATGCAATAACACAAATAATTCGGGAAGTTTAAAACATCCCAAATTTTCACCTTGTTTTTTGCTTATAACATGCACAAAGTTTTCATTCAAATTATACGAAATGTGCAAACAACTCGATGATATGTTACGGAAGTAATGTATTATAATTTGAAGTAATTACGTTGAACATTAGAGGAAATATGAGCATTTGAACTAAATAATTTTTTACTGCGCACGTGCGAAACGTAGCGTGATTTTTCTTTTATAACTTCAAAGACAGATATATACAGAAACTTATGAAAAAATTCCAGTTGAATCCCGTTAAAATTCAGAAAGATATCGGCATTTCAGTGAAGTATACCGATTCAGTATTATTTGCACATTTCTCGCATTTTACGAAATGGTCCTTAATTTTGGCACACTAGTGATAAATGAAAAGACGTGTATAAAAAAATCGAAATTCTACTAAACACTTTTGATTATTTAGAGCTCAATGCTACTAATGCAAATTCATTTAAAAGTATTAACTTTAATGTCCTTTTAAGATAGTAGAAAAATAATCCTATTTAGTATGGGAATCAATAATTAAATTTTAAAATTAAACATTTATCGTTAAAGTGAGAAAAAATCATAACTTCAAGGCGTATCTTGAGTGCTAATTACACTGCGCTGCATGAAAATCGGCCCCGACACCATTCCTGTAAATTCTTATGTAAAATGACCCCCTGAATCCGAATATGACCCCCATTTTGCCCCATCAACCACCGTTTCCTCGGGACGCCCCCCCTATTTTTATCACTGTCCGGTAATTTTATGGCCATTAATATGATTTGGAGGAGGAAAACGATTATTTTAACCGTTAAATGTCTTCTGAGGGGCTACAGAGGTGAAAAGTTCTAAAATATAAACATTTGTAACAAGAGGGGGGGATTTGGGAGGGATTTCCCCCCTTAAATTTAAAAAATCAATAAAAATGACCGGTTTTTCTGGTTTGTTTTCGCAATTTTTTTCACTTATTTTCTACATATTCCAGCTTCCAGCCCCCCCTTTTCCTCACCCAAACACCCCATATAATAAAAATATTTAGCAACAATTTTGGCTAAAAACGTGTAAGGGGGAGAGGTCCCGAAGCCCTCACAAGAAAGTTTGGAAGATTCACTGAACAACGTTGCCGCTCTTTATTTTTATCACTGGTATGTACTTTTACGGCTATGAATTTGATTTGGAGTGGGAAAGGTTTAATTTAACACTTAAATTTAAAAATAAAAATATAATATATAATAAATAAAATTAATGTATAAAAATAAAGTTTGGAAGTTTCACTGTACAACATTGTCGCTTTTGCACATCAAACTCGGATTAAGCAAACAGATTGTGAAAGCAATGGATAAGAGAGGTGATGGATTTATCTTTTTGAAAACTAAATTTCCTCGTCTTAGTGAGTCTAAAATCAAGAAAGGAATATTCGTGGGCCCCCAGATTAGACAACTTTTTAAAGATTCAACGTACTATATTATAAATTACATTTATTATACACTCATGTCCATAAATTAAGGATAATGAAGTTCAGGCAAAGAAAGAGACAGAAGGAAAACAAATTTGACTTATTTGTAAAGTCTATTTATTAAACAAAAGGTAAAGAGCAAAACAGATGCTATATGTTTGACATAATTAATAAAAATTGCGATTTTTACTCCCTGGAGCAAATTTCAAAAAAGAACCTATTTACAAAAAACAGTATAACATGGTTAGTATGATGGTTAATACGGAGTATGTCTCCCGGACGATGCAATACAGGTCCTACAACGCCTAGGCATGCTGAGTATCAAATTATCAATCTGAACTTGGGGAATATTACACCATTCATCAAGCAATTCCCTCCAAAGTTCCGGTAGACAGGTGGGAGGGGGTTGACGGGCTGCAATTCGTCGGCCAAGCATATCCCACACATGCTCTATTGGATTCAAGTCCGGTGAGTATGCTGGCCAATCCATACGGGTGATATCCTCCGATTGAAGGCATTCGTCTACAATGTTTGCACGGTGAGGACGGGCGTTGTCATCCATAAACAGAAATTCAGCACCCATGGCGCCCCGAAACAAACGTACATGTTGTTCCAGAATGACATCCCGATAGATGTGGCCTGTCATCGTTACACTCTGAACATGCAGATCAGTTCTGGAACCAAGAATAATTCCTCCCCAAACGAGCCATCCTGCACCACCGTAACGGTATCGTTCAATGGTGTTCTCTTGGTGGTAACGGGTACCTGGCGCTCTCCATATGAAAGTCCGACGAGAATCAGACTGCAAACTAAACCTGGACTCGACGGAAAACATCACACAAGACCACTGTTGCGGTGTCCACAATGCATGCTCTCTACTCCAGGCTAATCCCAGGCGACAGTGAGTTGCGGTAAGTGTAACACATCTGACATGCCTACGAGCATATAGACCAATGTGCCCTAAGCGTCTGTACACGGTCTGCCTTGAAACTGTCGTACCGGTAGCTGAAGAGAGCTGACGAGACAGGTCTGATGCTGTGCTCCGTCTGTTTCTTTTGGCAGTAACTGCCAAATACCGGTCCTCATTCGGCGTTGTAACTCGGGGGCGACCTGTGCTGTAACATCTGCATCGTGCTGTCTCACATTACCATCATCTTGGAATCGTTTCCAAAGCCTGGAGATGACACTCTGGGCGATTCCAAGTTCCTCGGATACTTCCAGCTGGGTACGTCTACATTCCAGTCGTCCGATAATTCTACCACGTAAAAAATCATCCAAATGCTTCCTTTGTGCCATAACTATGCGGTTATTGCACTGAAAGGCTTTTAAAGCGCTTGTGAACAATTTTACTTCTTTGCCACCATTCCTTATATACCTCTCTCTTACACTCTCGTCATTGTGACGTACTATCCGCGCCATCTGGTGGTTTCTTGTAATTTGCATATTCTTCTTCAAGATGTGTGTGATAATTCTACAGGTGAAATTTTTATTTTAGAGTTCAATTTCTGTGTGATTCTGAATTATCCTTAATTTATGGACATGAGTGTATTTTATATTATATTATCTATTATTATTATTATTATTATTTATTATATATTATATTTTTATTTTTAAATTTTTTGTGTTAAAATAATCCTTTCCCCCTCCAAATCAAATTCATGGCCATAAAATTACATAACAGTGATAAAAATAAAGAGCGGTAACGTTGTAGAGTGAATCTTCGAAACTTTCTTGTGAGGGCTTCGGGACCTCTCCCCCTTACTCGTTTTCAGCCAAAATTCTTGCAATGTATTTTTATTATGTGGGGTGTTTGGGTGAGGAAAAGGGGTGGCTGGAAGCTAGAATATGTAGAAAATAAGTGAAAAAATTGCGAAAATAAGACAGAAAAACCGGTAATTTTTATTGATTTTTTTTTAATTTAAGGGGACAACTCTCCCAAACTTCAAGGCTACAAATGTTCATATTTGTGAACTTTTCAACTTGTAGCCTCAGAAGATAACGGTTAAATAGTTGTTTTCTCCCCCTGCCAACCAAATTCATGCCCATAAACATCTGATGTAGTAAAAAAGGGGCAACCAGAAAACGGTGGGTAATGGGGCAAATTGGGGTCATATTCGGATTCAGTGGGTCATTTTACATAAGAATTTGCAGGAATGGTGTCGGGGCTCGAAAAGAAAATTGTTTTTTGCAGCGCAGTGTTACACATGTCTAATATGATTTATCTGCATGCAGGTAGGCATTTAATTAAAATGATCTTTAATGGTCGTCTGACATGCTGATTGTCTGTGGATATTGAGTACAATATAATGAATCGGATTAATTTCTGTGAATATTTCTGTTTTAAATTCTTTTGAAAAAAAGTGTTTCAGCGGAGTCCATTGCGAGTAGATAATAAATGGGGTTTCTGACCCATCGATAGGAGGGACTGCCATCAGCCACCAAACATGAACTCCCTCCCGCCACCAACTCATCCACCAACCACTTCTTAATAAGGAATAAAATTTTTCTTTATCTTTCTTTCGGACTTTGAAAAATTTTTCGAATGTTTTTAGGTACTTAGAATTTCCTCGGCTACTATGCAATTATATTAATTTTTTCATTCTCATTTAATTTCAACAACTAAATATTTATCATTTTTTTCGTTTTTATTTTTTTATTTTCATTTTTCATTTATTATTTATTTTCATTTTTCATTTATTATTTATTTTCATTTCTTATTTTCATTTTCATTTATTTTTTTATTTGTATTTTCTTTTTCTTTTTTATTTTTATTAATTTTATTATTATTTCATTTTTAAGAAAATTTTAAAATTTTATCCATTTTTTCTCTCTTCTTAAATATAAAAAGTTTACTTTAAAGCTAATTCTGATAAAATCTTTTTTAATTAAATCAGTTTTATAAGAATAATTCTCCTAATGAACCAGCTTCGATTTATTTTTCTTACATAATTCAACTTCACTCTTTGTTTTTGAGCTTATTTTTCAATTAACAAACAAGATTATTGAATATTCTATCAATAAAATACAAGAGCACTAAAAATCCCTTAGGTTTGAATACGTTAGCGAAATGAAACTTAAAATTCCGTTTTCAACTGTTTCGAGAATAACAACACGTCAAACTCTTTTAAAATTAGGTGGAAATTGGAATTATTTTGTTTAACTTAAAAGTGCTCTTATTATTCTTACAAATTCACGTTTTTCCACGTTTTAATTCCTTTAACATAGATTAAATAAATCTAGCTTGAAAACCAAAAACAACCATCCAAGTTCACTTTTTCAGTTGAACACATATCTTATCCATAAATACTTCCAAAAGACTGATTTCCTTCGAATAACGATAAAATCTTGCTTCGTGTTCGTGCGTTTGCTTTTTTCTGCATCACTGATCATTTTATCTTGAAAGTTTAGAGAATATTTGTCATAGATAATTATAATCATGGATTCTTTTACATTAATCCTTCATAAAACATTCTTATAATCTTATATTTCCATTAATCAACCAATTGTCTCAGTCCCTTCTGTATAGGAACCGTTGGGTATGTTACGAGACACAGGCGATAAGGGTTGAGCATGAAGTCAAAAGGGGCTGTCCCCAAGGCTCATGTAGCGGCCCACTCTTTTGGAACATTGCAGCGGATTCGCTACTCAATCAGCGCTTCCAGAGAATAGTTATGTGCAAGCATATGCTGACGACCTGGTTCTTGTGATCTGGGGCCATAACGAGTTACAGATTGCAGAACAGGGGCGGGCGTCTATGTCCATAATTGAAGAATGGGGCGAGTTGAACAAACTGAGGTTTAGTCCTCAGAAGTCTTGTATGTTGCCGATTACATACCGGCGGAGGCTCAGTCTTGCGGACCCTCCTTTAGTGAACTTGTACGGCCAGCCCATCCCGGCTGTCTCTGAACTGAAATATCTGGAAGTAATTTGGGATGGAGGTCTCACCATCCATGCCCACTTCAAGGACAGAAAATTCGCCATTGATTCCCTCTCATACAGACTGACCTTAACTGTGTGCAAATGGTATAGTAAGCAGTCCTGTCTGCTGAAAAAGATCTACAAAGGTGCACTGGAGCCAAAAGCTTTGTAAGGACACGGTGCCTTGGGGCCATATGTTAAAGTTAAAGACGTTTTGCGAATACCTGAATGTGGTTCAAAGGCGTCCGCTGCTCGCGATGACTAGAGCTTACCGGACTTCGTCCACGATGTCATTGCAAGTCCTAGCAGGGATGCCGCCTCTGGATCTGATGGCGATTGAGACTTACGCTACTTTTCTAGTACTCAGAGCACGACAGGATATTATTGTATATTCTGAGAGCTTCCATGGGAAGACTACGTGCAAATGGAATCCCCTTACTTGAGCCATCCGGCCGTCAAAGACTGCATCGACTTCGATTGGAAAGAGCCCAAAGGAGAAGGCCTCGAAGTTTGGACGGACGGCTAGGGCATTACTGACAAGATTGGTGCGGCAATGGTGGTGCTGTACTTTGGTCAGCTGATCCATTTCGAAAGGGTGAGACTCGGCGACAACTGTACGGTCTACCAAGCCGAACTGGTCGGTCTTAAGCTCGCAGCGGAGTTTATATTGACTCTTACAACAACTAGAAGAGTGAATGTCTATCCAGATTCAAGATCCGCTTTGCAATCTTTGGCGGACCCAACCAATACACATCCGTTGGTTGGAGAGGTTAAAAGGCTTCTCAAAAAAGCGAGGTCCGAAAGAGGCGTGTTTCTACACTGGGTCAAGGCCCACGTCGGTTATCACGGCAACGAGTTAGCCGAAGGTGAGGCGGAGGCGGCGACTGACAGTCCATCAGTCAGCCTCGATCTACCTGTTTCCAGCAGCAGGTTCAAGTGTAAGCTCAAAAGCATCATGATTCAGGCGTGACAGAACCACTGGAACTTAACGCCTAACATGGGCAGGTTCACGTCGTCAATCATCCCGAAGGTGTCTCTTAAGACTCATTTCTGGGGTGAGATGGCGGAACTGTTCACTGGGCACGGCAGATTCCCTGCGCATTTATTCCGATTCGGCATTGGATATGATGATCCCTGTTCCGGCGGGGCAGTGGGAGATGCGAAGCACTACATTGTGAGCTGTCAACTCACAGGGGACCTGAGAGCCCGACTCAGGTTCAACCCATTAAATCTTAGGTCGTTAGTGAGGAACTGCAATTTGCCTGTCCTTAGCGAGATTGGACGGAGAGTCAGGACATTTTTGCCGTATGTCCAAAGGCATTGATTGACGGCATAAGGTTTCAAATGTTTGGCGCCGTGGGGTGGTTTCGCACTTCACAAAGGTGCCCGGTAAGTCGCTTCCTTCGGAAGGAGAGTCGAGTTCGACTCGTCAGAGGATTAACAAATGATTGGTGCCATGGGGTGTTTGTTCACTTCACTAAGGTGCCCGGTTAAGCCGCCTCCTCCGGGATGCGCGATGGGCTACGCCCGTCTTCTTCACTTAGGATGATGACTACGGGCACGTGATTGTCTCGACATAGCGTGTCCCTGGTTTCTCATCGACGGGGTTAGAAATCCTTGTGAACTATGTTGGGGCAGCTTCGTTAGGCATGTGATGGAACTTTTTTGGGTATGATTTTGCAGGCCTACTCCGTGCCACCGCGTAAAACCTCGTTGTTGTGCGGTCTGGGGCGGTGCCCTGCTATTTATGTCCCTATGTATAACTTTAGAGTGGATCTTATGAAAATCGTATCTAATTAAGTTCAATGATAAAAAATTTATCATGCTACCCTTTCCCATTATTTTGTCTTATCTGTCTTTTGAGTTTGAAAATGTTACAAGCCATTGGTTTTATTATTGGAAATATCATCTTAGCGAATGAATTTTTAATCAGATTTAAGGAAAATTTTAAATCTCAAACAATCTTTCACTTTTCTAAAATATGACAAAGTATATCTGTTTTTAGACTTTAATTCTGGTAAAAACTTTGTTTAAAAATTACATCTCTATTATTAGAATATATTCTTCTAATTAGCTAGCTTCAATTAAGTTTTCTTACATATTTTAAGATCACTCAATGTTTTGAACATATTTTTCCAATAATGAATATGATTTTCGAATATTCTATCTATAAAACATAAAAGCAACCACATTAAAGATATCTTGGGTTTGATTAACTTTTTCGTGCATAGTGAAATCTGTTAAAATGAAAACTTAAAATTTCAATTTTCTACCAATTTGGAAAGTATCAAAATATAAAACTATTTTAAAGCTGACTGTTTAAGATGGAGAACAGTTCCAATTTAAAATAATAAACCTCCTTCAAACACTTCTAAATTGAATTTTTTTGCTTAAACTTAAAATCTTGGCACTGTTGTAACAAACAAATGTATCAATTGAATTTATTTTTCTCGCACATGTCTTAAATCAGGGTTACGAAGTTTTAAAGATTATCAGAAAATTGAGCATTTCAATACATAATTAACCTCAACGCTTTCATTTAAATATATTCATGTCCACACACCTTCACAAAGCTTATAGTTTCATTTATTTAACTTGTTTCAAATTTACTTGACGTTTTGAACATTTTCCAATGATGAATGCAATTATTGACAAAATATAAAAGCAATCATATTAAAAATCTATTACGATTTGATTAAGTTTTTCTTGCAATGTGAAATTTGTTACAATTGAATTTAAAAGTCCAATTTTATACCAGTTTCGAAAATAGCAAAACATAAAACTATTTTAAAGCTGACTGTTTCAAATGAAAAACTCCTCCAAATTAAATAAATAAACTTCATTCAAAATCTTCGAGATATAATTTTTTATTAAACTTGAAATGTTTGGCGATGTTTTAACAAACAAACATCTTCATCGAATTTTTTTCTTTCACATGTCTTAAATTATCTGACTTATACATTTTCACAGATTTACAGAAAATTCTCTATTTTAATATATAATTAACCTCAACGCATAAACTTAAATATCCACACACTTTCTTGAAGCTTGTCTTTTCATTTTTCTCTCAGTTTCGAGAATTATAAAAGATGAAACTATCGACCACTTATAGATAAATTTATCCTTCTTTTCAGACATGGAATTTTGTTAGCTGTGTGATTATTTGAAAACTGTTACCAATGAAATATAGAAATCATAAGAGTACATAAATTTTTTCCATCAACATTGAATTATGATGAAAAAAATCTTCAAGAAAACTATCTAAACTTAATGAAAAGTTCAATGCATTGACTTCAATAGTTGAATACCCTATTTGTTGAAATTTTTATACACGTCTTATACCTTCTTATAAAATTTTCCTTTTCTTAAATCTCAAACTTCTGTTGATGTTTCCATGAATCATTTATTCCACTCATGTCCAATGATAGTATGATGGATTCTACCCTTTCGCCTCGTTTTTATGTATCGATAAGTGTCATACATTTGGATTTGAGAGAATCATTAAATCATAGTCCAATTCTTTTTATATGTGAGGTAATACGGTTAGCGAGATCTCTAAAAACTCTGAAATTTATAAAAGTAAATTCAGCTGAATCTTCACCTGTTGATTGGGAGTACTGCGATGAGGATAGGGAAACATTCCAAATGAAAATATTTAGAACATATGAAGCTCAAATGCTTCAAAAAAGAATGGATGTTTGTAAAATTAGAAAATTTTTAAATTTATGTAGAATTATGTGTCACTGTATCGACCTTGATGAAGCAAGAAAACTTTTTAATCGAGTTTCTACAGAAATCATAATTTTTAGTACTAGATTCTTAATGGAATTATTGGAAACAGTTTGTTTCACCTCTGATTTGGTACAATTCATTTTTGATTTTGCGGGATGGCGCGATTTCAACTCTTTAAATAATTTTCTTCGAGCAAGCAAAACTCAAAATCGAAGTTTCAGTCTATATTCATGGAATAGTTTAAACTTAACATAATCAGTCAATATTTTAACAGCGGTCATTATTTGACGATTACAACTTTATTAAAGCACGGACTAGAATGGCGATTTTGTGAAAGCATGTATGTGGAGTATTATAAATAAATTAATTTCAAATGGTAAGTTTCCTTTCTTTCTTAGAAGGTAATATATATGCTTTTTTATTCTTTTTTGTTCTGATCAACCCTCTGATCCACTAATAGGTCGGAGGGAAGCTTTTCAAAAATATCTCTCTGCTTTGCAATGGGTTCCTTTAAGAAATTTCCCCGGTGTTTGAAAAAGAAACGCCTGAATTTTCCACCGATCTTTGCTATCTTTGGGAAGTCTAATTATCCCAGCTGGGAGCGAGCGATAAGAAGCAGGGAATGAATTTCCCCACTTCTTATTGTTAGTATATCCCCTTGCCAGGGCCGGACGAAGGGAAGTGCGAAAGTCGCAACCACACAAGGCCCCGCGCCGCTGACTGATTTTGAAAAATGAATTCTGTTTTTTATATCCAAGTATTTCCAAGTATTGTGCACATTTTACTTCTACCAATCTAAGGTAAAATTGGGTTCTTTAACTCTCTGAACCCGGCTAGATTGAGAATTCCAGAACCTCAAAAATTGAAGTAAATTTTCGTACACGAAAAGAGAATTGAATCCTCCCTTTCTTTACAGAATTTTCAAAAGAACTGCACCTGAATTTGGGCGATTAATTGTCGTCAAAGACCGGAACTACTTTCCTCCCGCAAAATGCACACAGGCTCCCGAAACGGCCCGAGTCAAGCCTCTGTCGAATGGGGCGTTTTGAGGCGAGATAGGGCTCACAGAGTTAAAGTCATGAAAGATTAGAATATCTTACAAGCTGCACATAAACTGTTACAAACTGAGAAACATTATTGACTGAGAATATGAAAAAACAAATAAAAACGAAGCACGACGTTAAACATGTGTTTGTGTATGAATAGCGGCTATAATTTTATAAAGTGGCTACTTTTTAATATTTAGATAAAAAGGAAACAATAAATTTAGTTAAGAAAGCTAAGCATTTTACAATTTTGTTAGATTGCACTCCAGGCTTGAGCCATCAAGAAAAATTGTCTGTTAGTTTAAGATGCAGATGACTCTGAAAGCACATATGCAATCAGGGCCGGTTTTAGTCCTAAACGGGCCTATAGACAATACAAATTTCAGTTTCTTCCCTACTCAGTTTGAACACCAAATATTTTTCATTGTTTTTCGTACAAGCAAATATTAAGACAGACTGAAATGAAAAATAAGTATATTTAATTTGCCGATCACCTTCAGGAGAGTGGTTGCAATATCTCAGAAATAAAAAAGAAAACTAAAATTTAAGGGTAATTTTTTTTAATGAGTGGTGAAAAAATTGCAGAACTTTTTTTCACAGTCTAAATAATCTAATATAAAATTTCTAGGGATATTTTACGGCCAGAAAAACGGTAAAAAAAAACTGGATCACACTGATTTTCTCGCGAAACTGAAAACATGAAGAAAACTAAGAATAATGTTCTGAAATTTAAACAATACTAGATTTCAATTTAAATAAGTTCGAGTATACGGCTCTTGCAAATTAAATGAAAATACTAAATGAAATTACCTTGAAAATAAAGCATAAAAATATCATAAGGCATTGGAAGCCTCCAAAGATATTGGGCCCCTAGGCAGTTACTCACTTTACCTATTTGATAATCCGGGCCTGTTTGCAAAACTGATTTGTGTTGAAACGGCAAAAGACTTGACAGGAAAATGTTGTTGACTAAAAATATCGTGAAATATCATTTTGAAAAATATCGTGAATCGGAATTCATACTATCTACTTTTAACAACTGCAAAAGAAATAGTTGAGTAGTTAGTTCAAGACGACATCTGAATTTAAGAATTAAAGACTGGATGGGAAAAAAACAATTTTTCTTTTCAGCAACCGATCAGTCTATTTCACCTGTCAATTATCCATTTTCTAGTCATAATGAATAGTGCCATTTTTTCTTCTCAGAAAAGATCGAAATTTATCATGAGACGCCTGACAGAATGAAGGCTCTCTGTTCTCTTTATGTAAAAAGATAGATTTTCCTGAAAAGAAAGAACATTAATACTGCTATGGTCTTTTTGTGATTACACACCCGTCTGGCGATATGGTAAACATTCGATCGTGGTCTATTGATAGTAAAATCGCAAGCATTTGTGACAACATTCTTGTGAAAAGGTGTGACTGCACTCATTGTACGATGGAATGTTGAAAACCTACACAAGGGTCAGGAATAAATTGATCAGTACAATATTGTTCAAGCTCCCTACTTCCTACTATTGTTGTCCTCATCTGTCAAGCATCTTTCTTTGTTTGTAAAGTTTCTTTGATATTTTTGTTGACATTCTACATAAGACAACAAAGCCCACTTATTATAGTGCATGGAAAAAAGGGATTATCCCTACTTCTTTTCAACTTGCTGTCCAGATGGGATGTTATATCGGGAAAACCATTGAAACAGATATCTTAGAGAGACAAACCTTTGGACAATGATCTTTGAGGTGTATCACATGTATTTTTCTTTCTTCTCCTTTGAAACCAATTCCATTACAAACAGCTTTCTGTTTCCTTCCTAAGATATTGATTGCGAAAATTTTAGGAACTACTGACAAACGCAAAAGAGATCTTTTCAGGCGCTAACTTCCATTGATTGAAGCTCCTTTGTTAAATCTCTACTTAAAATGATAAAGTACTGAATGAAGTATAAATAAAGAAACTCGAAGGCTTCGGTACCATTTCTCGGCGTCTAGAAGATCGCATATCAGTAGTAAATTCTTTCTGGATTTTGTTTGATGATGAACAGCGATTCTGAAAAGGGTAATTTAATTGATACTTCATGGGAAGATGAATTATCATCATCAGAAGACGAATCAGAGGATGGATCTTTGGAAAGTGCAAGAAACTGGTGTGGTGTTGATGTTTCTGTTTTGACTCCTGCTCCACCTAAATTTCCTTTTACCGGAAATCCAGGAATCAAAGTTTCAATAAGACAATCAGATGGTCCACTGGATTTATTTTGCATCCTTTTTGATGATGAAGTAATTTCATTCATCGCAAAAGAAACTAATAGCTTTGCGGAAGAACATTTTTCAAATTTGGAATTAACTCCATCAACTAGAGCTTTGCAGTGGAAAGATGTCACTAGTGAAGAACTAAAACGTTTTATATCTTTGTTGATTCTATAAGGAATTGTACAAAAATCCACCGAAAAATGGTTTTGGTCCAAGAGACCAATTTTATGAACTCCATTTTTCGGAAATGTTATGAATGAAAAAAGATATTCTCTTATAATGAAATTTCTGCAATTCCAAAGAAGTAATGATTCCGAAGATGAAACGCCTTCTAACAACAAACTAAAAAAATTGGCAAATTTCATAGCAATGATTATGCAAGTATTTCAATCAACATACATACCAAAGCAGGATATATCAATAGATGAATCTCTGATTGCCTATAAAGGGCGCTTAGGATAGAAGCAATATATTCCAACAAAAAGATCTAGGTTTGGAGTAAAACTATTTCAACTTTGTGAATCCGAAAGCGGATATATTTGGAACTCTATTATTTATACAGGAAAAGGTACGACGTTCCATGAGGATTATGAAGATTATGGTGTATCCACTAAAAGTGTTATGACGCTCATTCATGAACTGAAAAATAAGGGGTATACACTAACCACGGACAACTACTACACTTCACCAGAATTAGTCGAAATACTTATTAATTGTAAAACGGATATTCACGGTACTTTAAGGGCCAACAGGAAAGGTTTGCCTCCGTTAATAAAGTCGTCAAAAGTGAAGAAAGGTGAAGTATTAGCCTTTCAAAAATTTAAAATATGCTTAATAAATGGACAGATAAAAAACCTGTACTTATGCTTAGTACTTTACACAGCAGTTAGATGGTGACCGTGGAATCAAAGAAGTCAAAATCTTCGAAGCTTAAGCCTGCAGTCGTGGCTGATTACAACAATACAATGGGTGGAGTAGACAAAGCTGATCAATGTTTGTCGTACTATCCAGTGGCGAGAAATCAGCAACGGAAATACTACAAAAAGATTTTTCGCTAATTACTTAGTCAAGCAGTGTGGAACGGTTTTGTAATCTTCAAAACGAATGGAGGAAAAATGAGGCAAGTTAAATTTCGAATGAAATTAATCGAAAGATTAATTGAAGTAACAGGCTGCAATCCATCTACTCGCCGGGGTCCATTTCCTAAATCTCAGGAAAATGTCGTTCGCCTGACAGGAAGGCATTTCCCATCTTATGTTGATGAAAGCGAATCCAGAAAAAAGTCAAGGAAGTGTGTTGCGTGCTCATTGAAAATTAATGAAAACGGTAAACGTGTTCGGAGAGAATCACGATTTGAATGTAAAAATTGTAATGTTGGAATTTGCGTTGCACCCTGCTTTGAAATTTACCATACGGAATCTAACTTATAGCATTTTTATTTTTAATCGCATGTCTTAACTGTAATATATTTCAAAAAAAATATAAAAATTACCTAGGCAATTAATGTAATGGCCAGTTTTATCAATCATTAGTTCATGATCTTGATATATGTGATTGATTTACTTCATTTCTGAATTTGTGAATATCGCAAAATTTTTTAATCAGTACAATATTAAAAAAATGTTTACAAATTATTTTATTGTTAGTATCAAATCTGCATTACATAAAAACAGATCATAAAATTTTGAAAAAAAGAATTAACAGTTAATATTATAATTGTATAAATTTTGTTATTTTCAGTTAGACAAGTTTTGATACATATCTTTAATATCAATCTTTCCAATAAAGCTCAAATTTTAAAATTCAAGTTTGAACCTTATTTTACATTTCATCTTTACTCTCTAGAATAGATTTTATTCACGAATTTTCATTTTATTATCCCCTAAGATACAATTGCAAAATTTAAATGCTGAATTATTTTTTTTAGATTTTCAATAAAATACACATTGTTTCAGTTTGGGGCCGTTCAAATATTACATAAGCATGTTTTTGGAATTTTTGACCCCCCCCCCCGTTCTTTTTTTTACAAAACGTATAACAGTAATAATCTAATTTTATAAAAATTTTAGGACTTAATTCAAATAAAAAACTCTAACTCGGCTTAAAATGAAAAAAAGAATATAAGTTTACTTTCCTTACAATTTCAAGTTTAAGCTTACAAAAATCAAGTTTAACTTTCTTTTGCCAATTTTAACTTTATTTTCAAATTTAATTTTTTTAAATTAAATTGTTTATGCAAATTACAAGAGATTTTCGGAAATAAAGTAATTTTAATGTCTTACGTAAGCATCACTCATACTCGCCCTCCCCCTTGTCAGCAAAAATAAGCAAATCGCAAACCCCTCCCCCCCCTTGGGTGCTTACGTAATATTTGAATGGCCCCTTTTCCAAAAACATTACTGAGTAATAAAATTATTTTGCCGTTTTGAATGGAACCAAAAATGTTTTTTCTACAATTTAGACCAAAATGCTTTGTTTTGTAATAGTTATATATTAACTGGATAGAAATACAAATTTCTAAAATAGTTTTTATGTTAAGAAATGAAAAGTTTAGAAACTTTAAATTTAAAAAAAGATTTTTTTATTAAAGCTTCTTCAGGTTCAGTTTCTAATATTTTTTCATCTAACTTTTTAAATGATTCTCAGAAGATACTGAGTAAAATTAGGATTCCGATTTTAAATATGTGAATTAGTTTCTGAGAAAAAATATCTTCTAAAAATGTATGTACATTTTTTTGCAAAATATAAGATATTTTGTCTTTCTTTATTTTCTATTAATAACGAAAAAAATTCAAATATATTAAGGCTAAAATTATGTTTTGATATTTCGCTTTTTCCAAAAAAAGTTTAAAAGTAGTATCTGTTGCAAATTAATGAAATCTTTAACCCTTTCAAGGGCGGTGGTTTCCTTTCGAAACCACCTGTTAAAGAATTATTTCATATGGATACTACCAATTTATGGTTATATATTTCACAACAATAAATATTTTAATATCCAATAAAGAGACCTAATTGCAGTAGAATTTCTAGTCTTCTTTTGTCATGGATTTATACGCGAATAAATTTAGTTTTCCCAAAGAAAAGAAATCTACCGTTTTTAAATAAATTTCTAAAACATAGGACTAGAAACCCAGTCAAAACTTATTACTTAAACTTATTTTTTCTACATGGTCTTTTCTTCGCAAAATTGGTAAAATAAAAAAATAACAGAAATATCCCAGCTAAAAAAAATCTGCAGAAAATCTGCAGAAAATTTCTTTTTTTGAAGATTTCTTAAAGATTTATGCAGATTTTTTGAAGACAGAAAAAATCTGCATTTTTTCTTCAAATTAATCTGCAGAAAATCTGCAGAAAATTTTCTTCTTATATTTTTCTCTAAATATTCTGCAGATTTTTTGAAGACAAAAAAAATCTTCATTTTTTCTTCAAATTAATTTGCAGAAAATCTGCAGAAAATTTTCTTATTATATTTTTCTCTAAATATTCTGCAGATTTTTTGGAGACAGAAAAAATCTGCATTTTTTCTTCAATTTAATCTGCATAAAATCTGCAAAAAATTTTCTTATTATATTTTTTTCTAAATATTCTGCAGATTTTTTGGAGACAGAAAAAATCTGCATTTTTTCTTCAATTTAATCGCATAAAATCTGCAAAAATTTTTCTTATTATATTTTTTTCTAAATATTCTGCAGATTTTTTGAAGACAGAAAAAATATCTATTTTTTCTTCAATTTAATCTTCAGAAAATCTGCAAAAAAAATCCTATTATATTTTTCTCT
>BGPR01000481.1:308400-339484 GCA_013235015.1 Araneus ventricosus
TTTTTTTTTTTTTTTTTTTTTTTTTTTTTTTTTTTTTTTTTTTTGTTCTTTAAGCACTCCCAGACTGTTTGACTGACCGGAACTAAACTTGACACATTCATACATTAGCACAAAAGGGAGCTAACGCCGTAATATAATTTTTAAATTCCAATTATATTTCTTATTTATTTAATTTTATTTTTTAAGTTCAAGCATTTTTGGTATATTTTCTGCATGTATTCTCATCCTAGAAACGTAAGTATTGTTTCAGTGTAAAAGGCAAAACTTCCCCATTCTAATAAGAGTAATTTCAAGCTTTTAGGTAACGTTCCTAATTTTTAGCATTTTTTTTTTTTTAAATTTTCGGAAGCGCCTTTGTTTTGCAAACAATGCGCAGGACGCAATACTATGCTACAGCTGTTTTAATTATTAAACATCGAAAATCATTTTCTTGTATTTTTCTCACTTTTTGTATTTTGATGTTATATATTGCAGAACATATTTGTATTAATATTTTGTGATGATATGAAAAAAATATGGATCCCGAGTAAAGCCAGGTTATCAGCTAGTAATAACATATTTTCCTGCTTACTTTACTACAGTGTAAGGGCTTTTTCTGTTTTTTTTTAGAATAATTTATTGATGATACCTAAATCTAAATAGCTGTTTGTTAACTGTATACATGTATCGCTTTCTCTTAAAAATGAGTTCATACACCACACATAACAACATAATTTTCTGTTTTATGGCCTACATATTTAATAAAATGAATTTATGATGCCAGTCCAGTCTAAGCGCAGGATAAATTTGTCGACTCTCCTCTATATATAATATTTTCATTTAAAAGGAATTCAAACAATAAAGAAAATAATCTTTCCTATGTATGAAAAGATTGTTTTTAATTAATAAAACTAGTGGTCGCCCAGCAGTCGAAATTCGACCGTAATTCATTAAATTTTTAAGTTTGAACGTTATTGAGGTTGTTTTGTCAAAGAGTATATCTATAATCATTGCATATAATTTTTTTTTTGAATTTTGTTCTATTACGTCAGCTGCGAGCGTGTACAAATACGTCATTATGCATTAATTTTCGAATTATTTGAAAAATACGAACAATAGAAAAAATCAGGTATAGCTTAGCTAAGTCATATTTAAAAAAACAATAACGCGTTTTTGACATTTCCTTGGGGTTTTTTTATTGCTATACTGGCCAGGTTTCGCGAAGGCTACACAGTTAATTTGCCTATCTTTTTCAAATTATATAAAATTTAAATAAAAATTAATATAAAAAATGAAAAAAGTATTTTTTAATATATTTTTTATTGAAACTAAAAAATCGTCGAAACTAAATAAAATTCATTTCCCTATAGTTATATTTAGCATAAATATCCTATTTTTAATATCTGTTTAATTCTCTGAATCTTTTTGCAATAACTGATTCACTGTTCTCTGAGAACGAATATTCGACCCTTTTGCCAAATATCCGGTTGGTCGAATATTAAAAAGATATTCGGCTGAATAAATTCAGGGTAATCATTTTTAAAAAAATTGCTTTCAAATGTTTTTAATAAAGAATATCGCAGAATTACTATTCAGTACATTTATTGTAAAATCTCCTAACATTTATTCAATTTTACGTTGCATTGAATGTAAGTGCATTTGATAATGTTGCGTATCATTTATCATTGTAAATCCCGAAATTATGATGTAAAAACAATAATTCTTTAGTATTTTCAGGAAGAAGTTTGTTTAGTTTGGTTTCTTACATATATATATTACAAACTTCAGAAAATCAGTGCTTACTATGTACTGTACTTCCAGGAGCTGAATGATATCTTCTTGCTAAATTTGCAAATCTTGAATTTTTTTCCCCTACCATTTAAGTGGACATTCCATCCTATTGGAAGTTTTTATAAAAATGGGAATTTACTTATAATATATTTAATTCATCCTCTGAATTTTCTTTTATGTTTGTTATTGCCATGTTCAGCAATGAAGACTTTATTTCTGTTTAGCAAGTCCAAAAAGAAGAGAGTTTCTCAAATTTTATTATTGGAATTAAGATATTTAGAATATTAAAAAAAAAATGCATCAATGGGTTAGTATTTTTTTAAATGTGCGAATAATAAAAAACCTTTTTTCCCATTTAAAATTTGAGCAGTATTTTATAATTTATGCTGTCCAAGACCAGAGTATAAAATTTCGCAGGCCTTGAAAAGTGAAAACCGCAGAGAAGGATTGTCAAGCTGATATGGGGATGGGGCTGATTGATGGACTGGGGACAAAAGGGACCCCTTAAATGCCTGCCACTTTTATCTTGATTAATGACGTTTGAACACATTGCTTTCCTGGAAGAAACCATTTGAGATTTTTCCCTAACTGGAAACAGGTCCAAGTAATTTTGACACAAGACAAATTTTTTCACAAATAATTGAAGTATAGGAAAGGCGAAGGTTTAACGTATGTTTTCTGACAATTAATTAAATAGTTAATTTTTCATTTATAAAAAGCGTTAAAATAAACCATATCAATAATTGTTCCGATATAATATATAAATTCTGAATCGTCTGCTTTTAAACTTGTCTTTAGTGTTCTTCCAGAATTCTGTTTATATGCTTTAGCAACAATTCTTCGTATGCATTCTTGTTCTTTAACAATAAAAAAAACATTGTTACTAAATGTGAATTTTATACACTGTTTAATTTTTGAAAAATTATTAAAATGAGAGCAACAAATCGAACGAAAATGAAATTCCAGCCATTGAAAAGAAAATTTTTTAGAACTTTAATACGGTGTAAAAATAGTTTTTGTGAGATATTTTGAAATATATCGAGGAAAAACGTCATAATCATGCTCAATTTTTAATTACCTAAAACTTTAGTTAAATTTTGGGCTTCTAAAAGCTAACGTGATATTTATCTTATTACATAAAATATTTACAAAAATATAAGAAAATTAAGGTAGATCAGTTCAAAGTCTCACCTTTACCTAGCAACAGAGTATCTATAAATTTGCTTTATTTCAAAATCGCCTGCATTTATTCGATTACTTTTTAATAATTTTTTTTAAAAATTTAAGGACAAATTTCACCTATATGAAACTGGTATAATTGAGAAGGTAAAATTCTGAACCTTAAGCTGGTATCATATTTCCGAAGTTAATACAGAAAAACGACAAGATTTCAGTTAATTACTAATTAACTGGATGGTTAATTAATTTTTGCTCTTTGAAAAGTTGACAGGTCATCGACTTTTCACATCTTTCTCTTGTCTTAAATAATAAGTGTGCAAATTTAGTTCAAATCCTTCCAGTGGTTTAGGAGATGTGGAACATACATACCCACAATGAATTTTATTTATATTAAGATTTCTTCAAAGAAAAGGGGGGAGGGGGCTTTTGTCTGTTTTATTTTAAACTCTACAAGTACAGCATTATTTTAAGTAGGAATAAATTGTTGAGTTTGGTAAACTTTTTCTTATCCTTCTAGTTTAATAATTGAAAATAAATTTTTCACTGCACAGTACACTATATTACTAATTACTTAATAAAATTTAATTTGTAAACGGATTTTACAATTAGATTTAGATGTTATAAGGAGCAAGTTTATTATGAAAAACAAGTACATGCCATTTTGAAAAAAAAGTGTTTCAATAAAAAATTTAACCGATTGTGAATTTCCTAAACAAAATTTTTAAAAATTAGCATGTATATATAATGAGTTCATAAATTAACCCCTTAACCTTTCATACCCTTACATCGTATGTTCAACGAATTATCATATTTTAAAATGAATGAGGTAAAATCAAGTCATTCATTGACGATGTAATTCGATGCAAAAACTTGCTATATTTTGAGCTGAAATTCAATCATTTTCTTCTCCACTTAAAAAATAAATAAATGTACTTTAGAGTTTGATAGTTATGATTTTCAATTTTAAAGACTAAAGCTAAGCTTCAATTCCAAAATTAGTTCAGTTGAGATGGCTTTCTGTTATAAGTTGACCATATATTACCAAAAATTAGGTACAGTAATTTTTTATTCCATTAGGTATTGAACATGAAGGTTTTTACTCATGTGTCAGATTTTCAGGAAATTTAGTTATATATAATCATTGTCTATCATTGGGGAAACTTTCAAGACCTTCTTTCTTATGAATTTTTGGACCATTGAATTTTGGAGTCCCATTAGTTTTATCAGTTCACTATTAACTAATTAGTTTTCTGGAACTTTTTAGTAGAATTTATCAATGTTTATTAGCTTGTTACTTTCAATTTTTATCGCAAAAGGTTCCTCCAGAAAGCCCATTTCAGATGCATTAAGAAACTCTAAAAAAGTTCTTTTAATTTCAAACGACGATTTTTTTGTTTGTTTTCTTAATTTGAACTTTAAACTAAATGAGTTTCTTTCTGTTTAGATGTTTTATCTATGTCTATTTATGCCTTATTTTTGCATCTCATTGTCAGCTTTATAAGGAATTACTTTGAATCGGGTTGCGCCTAATCGAAGTGGCACTATTCCATTAGAATTTTTTTTTTTTGAAGAATATTTTCTCTCCTTTGATTAAGCAGCAGTAAAGATAGTTTTAAAAAACACGTATAAAATATCCGTATTTTTTAAAGCAAGAACCAAGATTTATTTTTGGTCTTGGTTTGCAACTTGCACACCACACCAACATGGAATGGAATTTGTTTAAGTGCTTTGTTTAAGAAACTTATGCTTGTTAAGAATAATATCTTAGTAAAACACTTCCCAATCTAAATTTCAATAAAAAATAACGTGACTTGTATATTGATAAAAAAAATTGTGCATGTTGTTGACTCCCAATTAAGGGCCGAAAAAAGTTCTGTCAAGTCTCTATTTGTAGACGATCCTGTAACAAGGCTATATGTAAAGCTTTTGTTTAATGCCTTTAAAAACTTCAGAGAAATACACAGAACCTGAAATTAACGATACGATCACACTGGAAACTTCTATAAAAAATTATCTTCTATTTTTTATAAAATGCATAGTCAGCATGGGTGCCACTCTTCAAAATTTGCAAGACTGAACTTTTTTTTTAAAAAAAAATTTACACAGTCTAGCGTTCTTTACCAGAATTAAAAGAAGAAAACTCTATATAAATGTTACCCCATAAACCAAAAAAAAAAAAATTCAAAAATAAACCAACTAAATAAATATTATCAATTTAATATAAAAAAAGGGAGAAAATATATGGATACTTAACAAAATCAACCTTTCAATTGTTTCTAAAGCAATATTTAAACACATATTTACATCCAAATAAGGTTTACTTATTATTATTATCAATAAAAAAAATTTCTTTTTCAGTTTATATTTTCTATTTCTTCATAAAAAAAAGTTTGTTATTTTTGTAGCCTTAAGATTTTCTTTCACTTTGTGGTCAGACTTGGGGTTTGGGCAAACTTTTTTGCTATTTTTATCTTGTATATGAGAGGGAGTTTTTCTTTTATTTAATCCTTCTGGCTCAGAATGAGTGGAAGTTTCTGTCTGTTTTGGAGTGCTGCTAGTGAGTGCTTGCTTTGAAGATTGTTTTATTTTTTTTCTTCTTCAAATTCTCATGGTATATTCTTCTGGCAGAAAAAATGTTCTGCCTCATCTTATGTCCAGGAATTAGTACTCTGCAAGGAAATAAAAATCCTTGAAAATTTTTTTGGGTGGAAAACGGAATTTTGTTCACCGATTTTTTACCGAGACGGAATTCCGTCCTCAGGACTGAAGAGTGGCACCCATGATAGTCAGAATAGAAAAATAATGCGACTGTTTCTTCTGATACAAAGAAATTTTTAAATTTTTCTCAATTTTTTCAAGCATTTTATTACTCCCGACTGCTGAAAAGAAAGACAAAAAATATTAATTGTACTGCAAAATTGTAATCTGAAATCAATACAGGCTTAATTGAAACAAGAATAATTTAATAACAAAATCCAGATTTCTTTTATCATTTAATACAGCATTTTATTCATATTATAATTTCTGAAACTTTTCAACTTCTTCGGACACATTGACGTCGCATTTATATTGAAATTTCTTTCTAAGTTGAAAAAAAGAAAAAAAACTACTTGTGTTATTTATTATAAAAAAGTATTGAAAAAAATACAGGAAAAAATGATAAGATGCAACATTCGAATAGTATACAACAGAAAATATCCGATACTAATTACCATTAAAAATAACGTTTTCTTTTCTTTTCGAAAAAAAATGTATAAGGGAAATAAAAAAAATGATATACTGAAAAATTTGCTATTACTAAAATTATTTGAATGAATTCTTTAGCAGTAAATTAATGTGATCAAAATATTAAGTTTTAAATTACATGCGAAATATGCAAAAAATTAAAATAAAAAGTATATGATAAAATATTATTATTCAGAGTAATGTACATTTCTAAATTTTTTATTCAAATTTATTACGATTAACTTTCAAATTACATTAATATTTAATTAAATTGCGAAATACGCGAAAAATTAAAATAAAAAGTAAATGATAAAATATTCTTATTCCGAGTTTCTTAATTTTTCATTCAAACTTTACTTTAAATAATAACTAATTGGGACTATTTACTACAGCGGAAGCAAAGAGCCGTTTAACACCCAAGGGAGAAAAACTAGGTACTATTTACTACAGCGGATAACCGCTTAACACCTAACAGATCCATTAACCCAAGACATCGGAAGAGAAGAAACGACGAGGTAACTTACGCCCGTAATCTATCGCGCGCTCTGTTTACTTTTTGGCGATAACCCTTGGCGACCATCCATACGTTCCGAACACTCCCCGAGAAGGCTTAGCAGAAAGATAGAAGGTGAAAACAAATTTATTGAAACTGAGAATCTGAATTATTGAACAAAAATATTACTAATCTCATCTGTTACACATCTCTACGACTTTTGAAAAAGTATTCTGACCTTGGTTGATTTTTACACCACTAGATGACGCCACGATAGCCATGGTGACGCTATAACTTAAGTAGATTAATTTATCCCCACCTCGCGTATGCCGACGTGGCCTTGTGGTTAGGGCAACTGCCTATAGCGCGCCTGCTTGTAGGATCGCGGGTTCGAATCCCAGACAGGATGAGCTTGAAGTCCGTCGTATAAGTAAGTTGATTCATAAATTAAATTAATAATTAAACCTTGACTGTAGAAAAATCTGCAGGTATTTGGAACACATTTTTTTTCTGCAGAAAATCTGAAGGTATTTGGAACATAGTTTTCTTCAGATATTCTGCAAATTTTTTCTGCAGAAAATCTGAAGAAAACATGTTCCAAATACCTTCAGATTTTCTGCAGATTTTTTGCAGATTTTTTTTAGCTGGGATGTTATTTATTTCAAATTATTCATGTGGTTTCAGGGATAAATACCTTTTCAAGGTATGCGGAATGTTTGCTACAATTGCTAAGATAATCAATTTAGAGGTTCACTCAGAGGTATCTCTTTACAAGCATTTTTTTATTTTTATAAAAAGAAAAACTTATAAGCATTTCTACGCCATAATAAGAATCTGAGAAAGATTTTCTCCCACAAGTTTCCGAAAAGCTGCATGAAAACTTCCTTACCTTGCTATTCGTTTTAACGATAAGGAATTCAATTGTTACCGCAAACGAGGTTCTATTAGCCCATCTATTGTAAAGCTTATCACCACGAATCTGTCACTGTCAACCAAGTCATTAGTGGAGGGGGAAGCAAAGGCGAGAAATCACGGATTTGCCGCTTACGACTGTAAAATTCAAACCAGGAAAAAGCCGGTTGTTCCCATCTTCAAGGCGACCGAAAGAGAAGAAATAACACAGTTCTGCAGAAGTCGGAATAGATTTGCTTAACGTAGAAAACCGTTTGCGGCGCTCAGAGGATTAAATATGCAAAGTTAATCATTTTGAAAATTGCCACTCTAATAAGGTTAAAAATATCATTTTATTATAATTGAATTACAGTTGAACATCAATTATTGGAATTAAATGAGGATTGAATCAATTGAGATATGCGAAATTCGAATGAAAGGGAAAAACCCGAGAAAGGGTAGAATCCATCATACTATCATTGAAAATGAAGACCAGCTGAAGTTAAACACGAACCAAGAAAGCATCTAAAAATATCTTGCTGAACATCTCTATCAACAAAGATGCATCATATCGATAGATGACACGTATAGATAAAACTCAGAAATTAAATTTTAAAAAAAACTTTTTTTTAATTAATGAATTGTGTTTAGCAGGCATAAAGTATAGAAAACTGGAAAATTGTGTGAGAATGATATGAGAAAAGAAAATCCAATTTAAAATTTTGAATGAAGGATCATCACATATATATGAGTAAAAATCATAAATTATATGCAAAAATTGGAAAAATTACGAATTTGAATGATAACTGCTAATTCGTATAATTAGGGTTTTATTGAAACTGGTAAATATTTTCTCAAGTTGACTTTATTAATTACAGAAAATTTTGTTACACGTAAAACTTATAATTAATTAAGCCTATTAGATTTCCTTAAAGTTTTTCTATTGCTCTACAAGTTTTCTCTAATTTACATTAGAGTTTTGAAATGCATTGAAAGTGCTTTTCATTAATTTTTCCATAAATGTGAATGAGTAGTAAATGAATATCTGAATGTTGTCAATTTTTTTTAGCATTAGACTTCGTCTTGCTCAGTCATAAACTGCAGCCACCTGTCTTGATGTAACACTATACAAGACAAGAATGTTTCTAAACACACATCTATTTTATCGACTACTTTCTTTCTCAGGTCTGGGAAAGTGTATGATCAATCGTCTACTGATTATGAAAAATCAGCTGGAAGAAGTAAACGAAGGTTTTTCTTCATTTTGACAACATATTTTGCCATGAGTGAAAATCAACAGAATATGAAAGCTCTTCATATGTTATGGCTGTCTGTTTAAGATTCTATCATCAATATAAAGGAAATGATAAATGCACTAAAAATTTACAGGTTGAGGTGAGGATTTATTTCGCATTTGTAACGTTCAATGAGGTGGGGGGAAAATGGTCATTTGCTAGGTTTTAGGACTTTGAAGCATCTTTCAAGATGTAATGTAAGACAGCAACTTGGCAAAAACTTTCAACTACCATACAATAAATTAAATCTTGATATTCCTACATCTTTAATATCATATATTAATTTGGAGGCGGAGTAGAATCACTAATATGTTAGTTGGTCATTTATAATCTGTAATAAACAATATATTTTTTAAAAAAAATATCACTAGCATAGAAAAAAATGCATTTCACTTTATATTATCAGAAGTATTAGAGCTGTAGGAGTATGGTATAGGCTGTAAATGACGAGAGAAGCTTTTCAACTTATAATTTCAAAGCTATTGCATCAATCCAAAATGCTAAAATTGTATTTCATGATAAAGTGATAATGCGTATAATGTAGAATATTCTCTAAATTTTAAAGATAAAATAATTAGTGACATAGAGAACATACATGGGGTAAAAGACAATCTTTTTATCTTTAATCTTCTATTTGAGGGAAATCATTGTCTTTGTAACTCTTATGAATAAAATGAGCATTGAGTATAAAATATACTTTGTTGAAATTTTTAATTTATGCTTTTAGAATTAAGACATGAGTGGAAAAAATTAATCTTAAAAACATCGACAAAAGATTGAGATTTAAGGAAAGGAAAAATTTATAAGAAGATATGACTTGTATAAAAATTTAAACAACATAAATAGGGCATTAAACTATTTAAGTCAATGTATTGAACTTTTCTTTAAATTTACATAGTTTTCTTGAAGTTTAAATGTTTTATTTAATCATATTTTATTATGATAGAAAAATGTGTGTATTCTTATGATTTCTATATTTTTTTGGAGTCATCTTTATAAACTTTTTTCAAAGGAGGTGATTGGAGAGTTATTATCCTAAATTGAAAAAGAAAATGTAAAATAATATGTATGCATAAGAAGAAAAAATATCTTCTAGAAATATATTGGAGAAATAATGAATATTAAAATAATTCAAATTCTTTAACAGTAGTTAAAATTAAACCGAAGAAATAAAAGATGATTCTCTTGTAAAATTTTTCAAAGTAATCACACAGTTAAAAAAATTTCAAGTCTGAAAGAAAGGATAAATTTATCTAGAAGTGGTCGATAGTTTCATCTTTTACAATTATCGAAGCTGAGATAAAAACAAAATGACAAGCTTCGTGAAAGTGTAGGGATATTTAAGTGAATTCGTTGAGGTTAATTATGGAATAAAATGGCCAATTACTGTAAATATTTGAAAAGTATTAAGTCAGATGA
This sequence comes from Araneus ventricosus, assembly GCA_013235015.1. Classification (NCBI taxonomy): domain Eukaryota; kingdom Metazoa; phylum Arthropoda; class Arachnida; order Araneae; family Araneidae; genus Araneus; species Araneus ventricosus. The sequence goes on from BGPR01000481.1 coordinate 318,673, forward strand.
TTTAAGATATGTGCAAGAAAACAATATCGCCAAAGGTTTCAAGTTTCAGAAAAAATTCAATTTCGAAGTGCTTGAATGATGCTTATTCCTTTAAGATCGAACAGTGTTTCATCTGAAACAGTCAGCTTTAAAGTAGTTTCATGTTTTGATATATTCGAAGCGTGCAGAAAATTGGAATTTTAAGTTCAAATTTAACAAATTTAACTATTCAAGAGAAACTTAATATGATTGCTTTTAAATTTTGTCAATAATTGCATTCATCATTGAAAAAATCTGTTCAAGACGTAGAGTGAATTTGAAACATGTTAAATAAATAAAACTCTAAGTTTTGTAAAGGGGTGTAGACATGAATATATTTAAGTGAAAGCGTTGAAGTTAATTATGTATTGAAATGCTCAATTTTCTGATAATGTTTGAATAATCGTAAGCACGCTGATTTAAGACATGTGCATGGCCGTACCGAGGTGATCCTGCGGCCTTGGCGGAACTGGAAAATCTGCGGCCCACCCCTTCTACGTGACACATTTTCATTATGTTGTCATCCCTTCTATAAAACCCCTAACCGGAAAAACCACATTTCTGTAAATATTTTTATGCACAAATTTAGCATATTTTATGATTTATTAAATAGGCTTAATAAAAGTTAGGTATTTTTAAAAAATAATTTAATGAACTATATTCATGAAAAATACTGTAGGCAACAAAATAAATGTATCATCAAATAAATTACAAATTGCACATATTTTCTAAAAGACAGAAAATAAAACAAAATTTATATCTTATTCCAGATATTGAACATTGAATTTTGTGTGATGCATAATAAAGAAGCGAATTTATTTGCTTCGCACTATGTATAGTATATAGAATATAAATTACTAATTAGAAATAAAAGAATAAGAGCTGAAATTAAGATTTGAGTATATATGAGCTGAATTCAAATTTTATTAATATAAAATGACTTTTTCTATATCAGAGTTTCCCAACTTATGGTACGCGTACACCTGGGGGTTAAGGATACTCAAAAGTTATTTTGGTAATGGCGGAAAAAACAAAATATAAGAATGTTCTAGAATTTCGTTTCATCAGGTTCGGTTGAAAAATGGAAATCTTACGAGTTCAAAAGCCTATTTACGGAATAAGAAAAAGGAGAAAGTAGATTAATATCTAGTAATTGGTTTATTGTTAGTTTTCGTTACGTATTAATATGAAATTATTACAATGCTATTTTCATTTGTTTTGACGTTGAACAATTACTGTTTTGAAAAATGGAATAAAAAATAAATAAATAAATCATAAATTTCATTAAGTTCATAAGAGACGTTTGATTCTTAAGCTAACCTAAGTCCTTGGCTCTATTAATAAAAACTTCTTTTCGAGAAGAAGTGGTTGGGGACGGGGGTTGATAGTAAGGGGTACTCAAAAATGAAAAGACTAATCAAGTTGTTCGGAACCGCTGCTGAAGATGATTAAAAATTCAAAGTGGTGAATTCACATTAACATTTGGTTAAAAGCTGTAATAGGTTGTAATGACTGTTATTGATTAATCAGGAATGATATTTTAATTACAATTTAAATTTCCGTGCTTTGAGTGAGGGGAACTCATTTATTACTTCATTGAAGTCTAGTTTTGATGCTTTTTCGTACTCTATTGGCAGTGCCAAATTTGACAGTTTACTTTCACCCATACTTGACCTTAAGTAGTTTTTAATTATTTTTAATTTGCTGAAACTGCGTGTACAAGATGCAACACTCACAGGCATTGTCATAAATATCCGAAATGCTCTATTTCGATTTTGGTTTAAGCATTTCTTAACCCATACTTTAAAATAACTTTCAAAATATCTAGATGGGAAGCTGTGCTAATGTTATGCATGATCGAAATGAAAATTCATTTTTATTGAATTTAATGATATTAAAGAGCCTTTCTGCCTAAGGCCTTTTTTAACAATTGAATATAAAAATCAAAGTTTTTAATTTAATTAGATGCAAAACATATTGAATTAATATTTAGTTCAATTAGCTTGCGAAAAATTCAATCAGTTGATGTTTTAAAAATTGGTTGGGATAAATAATATATAATTATTAAAATGGTCGAATCAGTTGGCAGTAGTAGGCGGCTAGTATTTAATACAACAAAAGAAATTTAAAAATACAGAAATAATTTGACCTCACCTCTTTAAAACTAATTTATCTCCTTATAAAAAAATGAAATCTTTCAAGTATTTCTTTATGCGCCAACTCTCTGATGAAACGAAAACAGAAATGCAACATTTCCTTCGTATTATTTGCCACTAAAGAAACACCAAATTGCCACTCGTCCAATAAGAACGAGACCCCTTTATCCTTCCTACAATATAGTAAACAAGATAAAATAAGACCTTCTCACCCTCAAACACAAAACTTTAAAAAAATGCGCGATTCCACTTTCCTTTCAGCTTTTATATTCAAATTGCGTGAATTTTTTGCCCTCCCTCCCCTCTTATTAGTGTCTTAGAGATTCGAAGAAGAAGGCAGGCAAGTTCGCTTGTCCATCTATTTTACGGCTGTAATATGAGTTTCCAAAAAAGAAGAAAAAGCATGTTGTTTTGCCATCTCTAGGCGAGAACCACATCCATGGTCAAAGAAGGACACTTTTAACCCCCCGCTGGAGGAACCCGTTTTCCCTACAGCAGCAAAAAACTCAAAGTGCTGATTGCCGCATGAGTTTGTAACATGAAGCTACTTGCTATTTTGTTTCAAGAAAAAGCACAGACCCTTTCTCTCTGTCTGTAAGGGTGTCACAACCTGACCACTGGACAAAAAAATCTAGTCACTCCTGTAATGTTCAGTGAGCCACTGAAGACTTATTCTCAAATTCTTTTTTCTTTGCACAGCAGATCGTATCAATCTAACTCTTAAACTAAGTTCTTTAAATGGTCATTTTTGCGCCCCCGTTCTGCCTGCGCCACTGGCGGGGGCCAATCTTTCCACCCCCTTGGTACGGCTAGGACATATGCGAGAAAAATAAATTCAATTGAGACATTTTTTTTTTGTTAAAACAGTTTCAAAGGTTTTAAGTTTAAGAAAAAAATTCAATCTCGAATTGTTTGAAGGATTTTTATTGCTGTAAGTTGGAACAGTTTTTCATCTGAAACAGTTCGTTTTAAAATAGTTTTATCTTTTGATTTTTTTCGAAACTAGTAGAAAATTGAAATTTTAAGTTTCTAATTTTACAAATTTCACTATGCAAGAAAAATGTTAATCACACCCAAGATATCTTTAATGTGATTGCTTTTATATTTTAGCGAAAGAATATTCGAAAATCATGTTCATTATTTGAAAAATATGTTTAAAACGCTGGGTGATCTTAAAACACGTAAGAAAACATAATTGAAGCTAGCTTATTAGAAGAATATATTCTAATAATAATGATGTAATTTTTAAACAATGTTTTTACAAGAATTAAAGCCTAAGAATATATAAAATTTGTCATATTTTAGAAAAGTGAAAGAGTGTATGAGATTTAAAATTTTCTTTAAATCTGCTTAAAAATTTATTCGCTAAGATGATATTTCCTATAATAAAACCAATGACTTGTAACACTTTGAAACTTAAAAGACAGATAAGCGACAGTAATGGGAGAGGATAGCATGGTAACTTTCTTTCCACAGAACTTAATTAGATACGTTTTTAATAAAATCCACTCTTAAGTGATACATTGACGCTACGGAGAAAACCCGCTTTTGAGATCTCGCGGTCCCTTTTCGCAGTTTGGATGGTTGCCCGTAGAAACCGAGGTCATCAAACATACCCCGCAAGCCCCGACATGTCCCCGCACCTAACATCGCCCCCCCGAACAACTTTATTTAACAATTTAAGAAAAAATGCAAATAAGATTCACAGACGATGTACATCGCTGGATAAAGATACAGGCCTCTTACATACATTGAAGCCCGTTGTAATAAATTGCGTTCTGATTAGTACTTCAATCATCTGTGGATTCTTCTAGACAAAGTGAATTCACAGGGGACAATAAGAAATTGTTAACATTTTTGCTTTGATTGATGCTATAGTTATACAATATTCCAGCGCTTTTCCTGGAGAATATTTAAAGGTGATGATGTTAAATAAAAATGATCAAATTTGAAGGGGATAGAGACAAATTAGCTAACATTTTATTTACTAGGGAAGAATTAATTATTATAAGTCTCGGCAGGATGATTATTTGACATTTGTTAGGCCCAATACTTTAAATTTCGTAAACGCGAAAAATCTATTGAAAAAAGTCTTCTGAAAACTTTTCAATACTATAAAGCATTATTTTATTCAATGAGTGAAAAATATTTAAAGTTGAACAAAAGAGAGTAAATTTAGTTTTAAAAAAATCTTAATGAAATATGATGCTGTTCACAAGAGGGACTTTGAAGTTGAAGTTGGACTATTGAATAAGGATTTTGACCTCGGCTTGTAATTTGAGTGGTTCAACACATTATAGATATATAATTGCAATATAACCCGAAATACATAAAATAATGCATTTCTATACAAAACTGTAAATAAAATATGATATTGTTCCCAAGATGGACTTTGCAAGTGGTATAACATATTTTAGATATATAACCGCAGCGAAACTTGAAATACATGAGAATAAATTTATATACAAATCTGATAATGAGTTATGATGTTGTTCACAGGCTAATTCTTTACTTATCGCAGATTAAACATAATCACGTGAATTAAGGTATCTGCCTAGGTACGGAGGCAAATTTTTTGAAAAACCCTGCGACTAAAACTTTTAGTGCATTTTCTGGATGAATATGACTCAGAACAATGAATAATCCAATTCAGGAAATTAAATGAAAATTTAAATTAATTAAAATGGGGTAATTTAGGTAAAATTTGATGAAAATTACTGGGAAACGCAAAACGCTCTACGTGGAATTCTTATTCACGGATCTAAATTGTTTTTTTACACAGCATACTTGGAACAGTGTTAAAGGCAATGAACTAAAATCTAAGAAATATTTGCATTTTCTAAAAAGTTATAGCTCATCGCACATATTCTTAATCAAAATTTTTGAAAATGCATAGGTATCGATAACAATAAATAGCCAAAAATAAAAAACTATACATGTTAGATCTAAACCTTTAGTTCATTGCTTTGATTACACTTTACTTAATATGTGTACAAAATTTCAATGAAAAATGCTCATAAGTTTTTCGAAAATAATGTTTTGCGTATTAAAATTTTGATAAAAAATAAATTAGACAAAAAAGGCATTTAAAGTTTTAATTTATACTTTACTAAAATAATTCTGAATACTATTACCTAAAAATCACTAGTCATATAAAATAAACCTTCCTTATTCTAAATATATATTTTTTGTTTCCTTTCTGATAGCCTGTTTTTTTTCTTGATAGTTTTGTTGCTGGCAAACACTGCCTCTTTACCATAGCAATTCACTCGGTGTCGAAGCTGCTATACTGTTTTAATGTGTAATGAGCAAATGCAGCAATTACTACACTTTGCATCTGTTGCAAATTGCCAAAATTAGCTCTTATTACTAAACTATAATAATTTTGCCATTCAGAAAGTTAAATGACAATTTAAATTCTTTAAAATGGGGTAATTTAGGTAAAATTTGATGAAAATTACTGCGAAACGCAAAACGCTCTACATGGAATTCTTAATCACAGATTTAAATTCATTTTTATACAGCATACTTGGAACAGTGCTAAAGCCAATGAACTAAAATCTAAGAAATATTTCCATTTACAAAAAAGTTATAGCTCATCGCACATATTCTTAATCAAAAATTTTGAAAATGCTTATTTATCGCTAATAATAAATAGCCAAAAATAAAAAACTATACATGTTAGATCTAAATCTTTAGTTCATTGCCTTTATTATACTTGAGGTAATATATATACAAAATTTCAAGGAAAAATTTTCATAAATTTTTCTGAAATCTTGTTTAGCGTATTAAAATTTAGATAAAAAATGCATTCTACGAAAAAAGGCATTTAAAGTTTTTATTTATATTTTACTAAAATAATCCTGAATAGAACTTACTTACAACTCATCAGTGTTATAAAACAGACACAGAAGCATTGAGGACTTTTAGTTCTTTTTTTTAAAAAGGCACTTTGGTAAGAAATGCTGGCAAATTCAACATAGCATAAAGTTTCTTCTTTGCAGTATTAAAATCATTACCAATATTTATAAATCTAAATACAAGTTATGCATTTATTTAACTGCATCTTTCTTGTTTCTTCGAAGAATTACATCCTTTGAGAAAGGGAAATTTGTACAATATAAACAGTAGTTGTAGATTAACTCAACATGATGTTTTTCTTCAAATATATCACATTTTTGTTACATTCTGTGCTAATCAAATACTCAAAATAGTTATCAGCATTTAAATTTCAATAATATTGAATCCAGTTAATTCTTTTTATACACAGTATCCTATCTTTAACCCTTCAACCGGCTGGAACGTAGAAAGTCGCTCTCTGATGGCTATTCTAAAACCGGCTCCGTCGCAGAAATTCGCTCTTCGATAATTGCTCTAAAACCGGCTCCGACGTAGAAAATTGCTCTATGTTTATTACGCGAAAACCGGCTCCGACGTAGGAAATCGCTAGTGCTTTTCCCCTCGCTCATAATAAGCGAAGAGAGTCAGCTGCTTGTGAAGGTCGTTTTGTGGTTTTCACTGGCAATTAGAATTTGGGTCGTCCCTTTTGGGGGGGATAAACTTTTGAGGAAGAGGAATAACGTTATTCCTGAAGCCAAAGTTATCAGGATAGCTTTGTGATGGTGAACAGTAAACTTTATCATTGATTTAAATATTCGGATGTTTCACTGCAATTTTAATATCGAGCAAAAAACTAATGGAATTGTTAAAACTGGTGTAAATTTTTCTGGAAAGAGGAAACTCTCTCAGGTTTACAGCGATCATTAACAATTATTTGTTACTGGTTCACATCACAGGGTTTGAATTTTCTAAACTTGTTTGATGAAATAGGAAAAAAATGCATATAAACTTTTAAAAGTGCTTTTGTTAAAGTGCAATAAAAACTAAAGACTAATTTTTTTTCTATTTGCAAGTTTTTTTTAACTTTTCTTTTTTGCTAATTAATAAAAGCGCTGCAAATATTAATATAAATAAAAGTCAATGTATGTATGTTCCATATCTCCTTCTAAACCACTTGACAAACTTTGACAACAAGAGGAAGATTACTGTCAACTTTTCAAAGAGCAAAAGCTACTTAAACATGCGAATAATTAATAACTGACCGAAATTTTTCCATTTTCCCGCATTAACTTCTGAGCAATTTATCCCCCATGAGATATATTTTATTCCATTTTAAAGTTCAAATTTTCTACCTCTCAGTGATACCAACTTTGTTTCTGTGGCAGTTTTCCTTGAAATTTTATTAATTTTTCAAAAGTTAATTAAAAAATAATTGAATAGATGCAGACCATTTTCAAGTAAGCAAATTTATAGAAATTTCGTTTCTAGGCAACGGTGTAACTTCTAAATACTTAACCTTTATTTTTTACGCACAAAAAATTAAAAATTAAGCGAATTTTTGTCGTTTTCTGAAAATATCTTTCCAAAATAAGAACACACAAAAAATATTTTTACTCAATTTTAAAGTTAAAAAAATTAGCTTTTCAGCGACACAAATTTCATTTCTGTTTCATTTATTTTTTTCACTTTTTAATAAATTTGTCAAGATTAATAATTACTCACAATTTTCAATAATATTTTTTATTGTTAAATAACAAGAATACGTACGAAGAACTGTTCCCAGAACTTATAAACTAAATTCTGAAAGAACACTAAAAGAAAAGTTTTAAAGAAGACAATTCACAGAGTTGATTAAAAAAATTTTATCAGGAACAACTATCGATTTAGTTTATTTTCATTCATTTTAATTATGAAAAATTTTCTATTTAAATTTTTGTCCCGAAACGTCTATTAGAACCTTTATTATTCCTTACCATTTGTGAAAAAATGAAGTACTTTTATAACAAATATTAATGCCTTATGGAGAAAATTAGAAATCGTCTGGTCTAATTGATATGGACGAGTTTTCTGGTTTCTTTACTTACATTAAAAACCTTGAATTTATCTGCTTGTATGTTCGACTTCCACTTTGAATATTCCACTGACTTAGCATTACACCGGAATTACGTAGTACAGGCAATGAAATGTAAACAAACAAAGCAGAAAACTCGCCCATTCGCATTTTAATTAAAACACGTTGAAGACGATAAAAGAATTTCGTACATTACAGTATTTTATAATACAAAAGTATTTTTCACCTTAAAATATTGGACTTGAAAGCATTTTAATCCCGAGCAACACTGGGTATATCATTTAGTATCTTAACATAAATAAAAGTAATTGTGGTTATTTAAAACTCTAATTCAGAGGGAACTTTTTCCTCCCAGCCCCTTTAAAACCGATGGTTTTAGAGAGGATGGTACATGGAAATGTAAACTTTCCATTGTGCGAGGTCTTCACCCCACCATCACACTCCCCGCTATTCAAGGTAATAAAGCTGTCAGCGTACTACTTTGATTGATTTGCTCGCGGTTTTTCCTCGACGGTCGAACGGCAACTTACTACAATTAGTTGTATATATATAATCGGCTTTCTTTCATAAAAGAGTATTTCTTCGTTCCTTTGTCAAAAACTACGAACGAGATACTGAAAATTGTCATTGATAGCGTGCGAACATCTGTGTTTATTTCTAAATTCTTTCAACTTGCTCTCCAAATTGATGATCTCAGCAGTTGTATAACAAACATATTGCATTATATTGGCGAAACAATCAATGTGCGAAAATCTTGGCTCTACGCGGGCATGGTTCTCGTCGAAACCCCCCTCAATAATTTGCAATAAGCTTCAGAACTTTGTTCTGATTTTTTCGGTTTCGTTAATTTTGCAAATAAAAGAGCATACAGAAAAGGAATTAAAGTTTTGACCTGGTAACTAATCCCATTTTCGAGAAATTGATTTTAAAAAAATTGATTTTTTTTTATTTGGGAATTTTTTTTTTATTCCTCTATAAAACCATGGAAAAGAGGACTAGGACTATTGTTGCCTTAAGTTGGCCTTATTGAATATCGGAAAGAGTATTTTTATCAAATAAATTACCATAAAGTGGCAATTTGCTTACGTTACAAATTCTTAAACAGGTGGTTTCCTGCAGAAACCTGAGCCATCTTACCCAATGGAGTGTAGCCCAGGGGCGCCATTGATCCAAAGGCGCCTAAAAATTTATTATATTGATTTATTTTAATTTTGAGTGAAAAAAATTATAATTTTAAATATATTAAAAGTAAAACTATGGTTAGCGCTTGTAACTAGAGCCATATATTTTGTAGTGTTGCTTAAACATTTATATCATTTCAAAAAATATTCACACACAGTCAATCAGTGCACAAATTATAAACTATGCTTGTAATAGAAGTAACACGCATTACAGAAGCCCTCTTGCAAAATCTTGTTTTGAAAAGACAAAGATCAATAAAATTGAAAAGCGATAATCGGAGAACAGGTGACTTCTTTTTTTTTTGTTCCGCAGTTACTCTATTAGGTAGACATTTTCGTTGGAATATAGGCTTTAAAATTCTTTGTTATGGTTCTGACGGGGCTCCAAATTACTTTTTCCTAGTGCATTTTCCTCATCTTTTCTAAGAGAGCCTTGGTCGAAACCACACCCCCTGTGAGGGTTAAAATCGGATAACTGGTTTTCTAGTGTCAAACTTTCTAAAAAACTTTTAACAGATATTTAAAATAATTTGTGTCCATGTAATTCCTTTAAATAAACGGAGATTACTCAAATAACTTTTACTAAATAAGAAGCGAGAAATTAGGACTTGGAGATTTGGTTTTCAATCTGACGCTAAATGTATTTCATAATTATTTACAGTTTTCAGTTTCTATACAAAGTGACAGGCTATAACAAACAGAAAAGGGGAAATTGTTAGATTTTATGATATGATAAACAGAAGTCGATGTTCTAAATTCGTTATGCTGGAAAAATGATGTCTCAAGAAATACCTGTCATCGGATTATGTTTTATACTTTTACAATATTCAAAACACCTCTTTAATTAATCCCTTGTAATTTTTAAACGAAAAAATATGGCTAAGGATATAAAAAGAATTTATGCCATCGAAAATCTCCGTTGGATACTTATTATAATACAGATTATATGCAGTGCCGCCCAATGCCCACCTTCCAGTGGAAATAAAAAAAGAGAACTTTATTTTTAGAATCAACGGCACAGGAACAAAAAATAATAAGAAAGATTATGGGAGAGCAGGTACGAAGCTAATCAAAAATATTGTCAAAAATGCTATAATTGTGCCTGTGATGAGCATTTAAATGAAGTATAGGTAAATTGCTATGATTTTTCATTACTTATTAGTAATTTTTATGAAAATATTTAAAATAGTCACCTAAACTTATTTTTTCACTTTTTTGAATTTCTCAGGTGTTTATTATTTAACTTTTAACTAATATATTTTTTCTCGGAAAAAATATTGGTAGAAAACAAAAGAAAAAATAGGGATATAATATGTTCCGCCAGGTACATCAACTAGTTTTACTGAAATTCGCATCAAGTCTATAAATAAAATAAGAAAGTGATATTGGAAATATTTAAACGCTAAAACAGAAAATATTAATTTTGATCAAAAAGAAGTTACGCATGTGCGCGGAAGTTTTAGCACATTTTCTTATTTTAGTGTTAAATTTAGTTTAAAAATCTTTTTATCTCGCATCTTCCTTGATTATTTCGAAAGAATTTTTTTTCAAACGCAATATACGGTGTTTTATCTACCATTGACAAAAGACTATTTTCTCAATATCTTAAGAGCTTAAAAATGAAATGAAAAACACGAATCTTCCTGAAGAAGAAAATTATACTAACTTTTTACTTAATTATTGGGGACAACAAATTCATTTTACATTCCATAACTGAATGCAGAATTTGCATTATTACCGTATTATTAAGTAATAAAATTATAATATATATTAATCAGAGGCATATGCAAAATATGTTAGCAAAAACCTATTTAAAAAAATGAAAAGAAACTGAAGTAAAATTCTTTGATTGAAAGCAGAAAGAATTATTGTTTTCGAAATGCATTTAGATGAGTGATATTTCTCTAAATTTTTCTCTATATTTATTAAAAATAAGAATATGAAAAATTCTACACTTTCTGAAAGCTTCAGACTGAAACGGAATCGTTTTCAAATCGACGAGTAAGTTCTTAGTTGAAAAGCCACAAGACAACAATTACTATCAGTAGACTGATTTATGAGTTTGAATGGTCCTACCCCTCTCAATATGCCACGGGGCAGTGGGGAAGATGATACCCTGCTGTTATACGGAACAATAGGCAGAGGGGGAAGGAAAACTTGCTCTGCCGTTTTTCACGCGGTCCGTGAGTAAATCTTGGAACAATTTGCGTGCACCATCTAGCTACAGAGGGTCCGTTTTCAAAGCATTCAGCTGAAATATTTGAGCCGTTCAAAGGGTTAATGTTCTTAAAAGGTCAGCAGTTTCTTTTTTTTACTACATGTCAACATTACTTCTGCAAATGTTCCATCAACAGAAGTTAATACTTCCTTGGTTATTGAGAAACGATTACTTTTTTCACTTTCGGCCGATACTTTCCCACACATTTCAATGTGCACAATAGTAATCGAAATAAAAAAAAAAAAATTGAAAGTTAAACGATATTCAGCGAAAATAACTTTGACAAAACGAGCAAGCGCGCGAACACATGGAATGTAAACATAAACAGAATTCCAGACGAATGTTGTTGCCAATCCTTCTTACATAAAAACAGTTTAGAAACGATATAAAATTGTTGTGGCTCGTTTAAATAGCATATTAGAAAATAATTTTCAGTCCTATCTGTAATTGTTTAGGCCGAAACAGTGACAAAAATGCAACTTCCGGTCTTTTTTGTGTTACTTCCGGTTTCGTTTTCGTCTGTTTCGTTTTATAAAAACATCTGTATCTTCGCTTCTATAAATCGGAAAAGTAAAACAAATACAGATTTAGAAAGATAAACGCATGAGCTATGAAATAAAACAATAAAAAAAAAATTGCGAATTTTAGTCAAAAACAGCTTTGGAAACCTAGGCAGATACCTTAATGTAGTTATATTTCTCACTATAAAAGACAGGGACAAGAACGGTTTTTCGTGTTGTGCCATGTTGGGTAGTTAGTGCGAAATTTTAGGTTGTTTGTATAACAGTTTACTCAGTTGAGGAACTCGTGGTTACAGTCTCTAGACATGTGGTGGCCCGCACAATGCCGAGAGCTGGGGGTAGTGAAGTGGTTTCCTTGATCGTATGGCCGAAGGAATGGCAGAAATTACACATTTTGAGATTGTAAAACTCACCCAGTCTATGCATCATCCAACGTAACGGGATTTTAACATACTTTTTCAGGATGGAGAACACTGGAGCTGGGGCTTCAAAAACCCACATTTGGTGATTTGGAGTAGAGCCTTTAAATTTGAAGAGAAGTTTAAGGTCCTTGTAAAGAAGGGTATATGTTCTGAATGCTGTTTGAATTTCATGCTCTTGAACTTCATTTTGGACATCGTACACGCGTGGGTGACAATTACTTGGTTTTTTGATTGAGACGTTGGTTCTGAGGATCTCGTTGTTGTTTATTTCTGTGATAAGGGTTACAGAATCTTCACTCGTGGCTAGAGAAACTGCTAAACCATTTGATTTTATCTTTTAGATGTCTTTGTTTTAGCTTTTGTAGCCGGAAGGTTTAATTGAAGAAGGTTGGAAAGGTTCTCCTCAGTTTCAGATGCCTGAGCTGTAGTAAATAGAAGAATGGATGGTGGTCTGTATTGATGAATTGGATCTAGTGATAGGTTGTTTATGGACCCTTGTTCGAGAGAAACTGGAGGCAAGCTTGTTTGAGTGCCAACTTCATGGTTTGATGAAGGATGTGCTGCTTGGGTTGATGCGTCTTGTTTTGTTTCGCAAGTAGCTGGTTGGACTAGAGTTGATGTAAATAACTTTTTGAAATTTGATTCTCTTCATGAAAAATAGACTTCTGCTCTAGACCTTAGATTTGCTGGTATTTTGCAAATGCCTATTTCTTTATGATAAATGATGTCCCTAGGGTGTTTCAAATGATATTTGATGAAATGTCGAACAAATTTTGAGGATCTCTTCCCTTTCTTGAAGTTCTTAGGGTGAGTCTTTTATTGAGATGAAAAGCGCCCGTCGTTCTCTTTCGTTAAGAGTATTCAGAAAGTCAATTTTGCCTTGTCTGTCTATTGGTGTATAGATTTCTAGAATGCCTTTAGATGAATTATGCGATTGAGAGGATGTCGCTGAGTAGACTGAGGAGTATACCATCTCCAGCTCATTTGTTTCGTCTGTTACAACGTTTTGATGGTAGTCGAGAAGTGGAAATATTTTCTGGATTGGAAAATTTACAAACAATTACAGTTTCAAAGGGGGTTGGATACAACAGTTCTGCAAAGGGGGTTGGATAGTGCTTGTTGAAGGCGTAGAATTGTAGAAGATTGTGTTATCTGCTAATGAATAAGAAGGAGTTTGATCTTTCCTTGAGTTTGAATAATTAAGTTGTGTTTGATGAAAGTTTTGAGTGTATGGATAAATGCTGTTAGATGTTGCTGAGTCTGCACCATGTTGTGATGCAGGGAATGTTGGATCATCAATTTGGGAAGGAGATGGTTATAACGTTGAATTTATCTTACCCAGTGGCGTAGATGGTGATTGCTGTTTTTTCTGGAGGGTTCACTATTATCTTTTATTGAAGACGGCTTGCAAGGGTTACCTGTCCATCTTTCCTATCTAGGTTTTCTTTTATTGCTTTGCATGCTACCCGGAGAAATTAGTCACAATAAAGTAGAGTTCAAAATTGGAAAAGACGCTTTTATGAAACTAAAGAAGGCCAGGGCAGTAACTCTCGCGCCCCCACTACGGCATGCGCCATGCAGAGCGATTAAAAAATAGAGATAGGGAACTTAAAGAAAGAGACATGAGATCTGGTTTATTAGAATAATAAGGAATTTTGACTGGATCCCGTTCCTGGTCCCAGAGACCCATAGTAATGGGGAGGGGGACAGTGGTTCATGAAAGGGAACTGAGAAATTATTGAGACTGGGGGACACTAACTAGATGCCAAATTTGGAAGCCCTAGGGCTATTAGAAAAGAAGATAGAGAGGGAGGAAGCGCCTATGTTAAAAGTAGGACACTTGGGAAGAGAAATTTGCGCAATCGAATTTTTTAATTAGCTGGAGAATTAAAAGTAATTAAGAAATGAAATTAATTGAGAGTGTATAGAGTGAGTAAAGGGACATTGGTGCCAATTATTAATTTCCTAGGGCTAATAATTTTTGAGTAATAAAGATATTAAGTTTGACATGTTATAGTCTATGAGAAAAACAAAAGGGATATAATTAATTATTAAAAAGGATTATAATTAAAATAAAAGGAGAATTTGTCTTGTTACTTAGATGGGGTACCTGTATAGCAAAATTTTGGTCCCCCCGATAAATGGTTTTTGATTTATTAAATTGATTAGTTCGCCAGGTTAAGTCCATGCATGTAGGGTCTTAGCTCAGTGATACTAAGCTATAAAGGACTCACCAGACACAGCAACATTAAGATAATAATTTTTAATTAAAAATTTCGATTAAAGGATTTTATACAAAAATGTACAAATTAATATCAGTGTAAAACAATTCTGCTTCATTCAGGACGAGCTAGCCTAACAAGTCAAAGTTCAATCTGGATATTATCGCAGATTTGTCACGAATTTTTTCGAGGTAATTTAGAAAGTTCTACTCCAGGCGAGTATAAGTCCGATGTCCGGAATAAGGATTTGAGGGATTTGACCGCTGAAAAATCTACGTACAACCTTTCGCGAGTTATACCAAGGAGATAGTTTGCAGTGACTTAGGGCACGTCCACTTCGATCAGAGTTCCTAAAATGTTTCTCGCTCGGGACGAACGATAATCAGCCAAAGGTTGGCTTCGGTGCACGGGACAAGGCCCGATCCAACAGCTTCTCAGCCTGAGAGCTGTTTTTCAAAATTCTCGGTCACGAGAATTTTTAATCTCCGTTCTCCAAACGAGCCCTAACCTGATCTCTCGATCATCTCTCTTCATCCCTCCAGAGTTGCAGTTTTAAAAGCCCCTTGGAACCTGCCCTCCTAGGCGGGGTCACAAGTTCAGCATTCTTCATTTGTCGAAGAGGAGACCTTTTCTCCCAATGACAAAACTCTGTCTTGTATTCCTCAATGCTATTGGCGATAGGCACAAAGTAATGCACTTTTCTGGCTACTTGGGTGTCTGCTCGAGGACAACCGGCGTCGGGTTTCAAGCAACTCCCTCCGGATGATGCAATCAGGAAGGGGTT
Organism: Araneus ventricosus; assembly: GCA_013235015.1. NCBI lineage: Eukaryota > Metazoa > Arthropoda > Arachnida > Araneae > Araneidae > Araneus > Araneus ventricosus. The sequence goes on from BGPR01000481.1 coordinate 334,106, forward strand.
TACGGCGTCGGCACTCCTTTCTCCGATTGCCTTTAGCGGCTATCTGGGAGGTCCAGTCACTTTCTCGTGGGAAAATTGGCGGGTGCTTTTCAGGACCTCACAACTCCCCTCCCCTTAGAAGAGGTTTTTTCGAGTCTTGAAGATAAAAAATCATTTTCCCATACAGACTTGTCATCACTACCGTCAGAGGCAAAACATACACAAACAAAAAAATAGAAGTTACCTTAATAATTGTCTTTCTAACATTGAATACTATACAAAAGAACAAATCTGAAAACAATTTATGATTTACAGCTACTCGAATTTACTCACGACTTCTTTGCATTCATATTTAAAACAAGAAAAAAATATGTATCAAAACAACAAAAAAAAATATCTACACACTATTCTTTTAATTTCTCTACACTATATCGCTTCGGCTGAGTGCATCGGCATTTAAGTGTTTTTTTCCCGGCTTTGTGTACAACTTTGTACCGAACTGGTTGTAAGGCCAAAGACCATCTCATGAGGCGCTGATTTGCTCCAGCGTTAGAATTTAGCCACACTAAGGGATTATGGTCGGTCTCAATTGTAAATTGCTGACCGTCCAGCTAATACCTTAGTTTCTTAATCGCATAAATAGTTGCTGCACATTCCTTTTCCGTTGTGCCATATTTTTTCTGTGCATCTGTAAATTTTTTGCTCAAAAATAGAACTGGATGCTCTTCTCCTTTGTCATTTCGTTGGGACAGAACAACTCCGATCCCTAAATCCGACGCATCCTTTTGTACAATGAATTCCCTGTTGTAATCAGGAGCGTGCAGAACTGGAATTTTTGTTAACCGATTTTTCAATTCGGTAAACGCCCGATTACAATCTTGGGTCCAATTTACACCTTCCTTTTTAATTTTCCCTTTTAGTGATTGAGTCAGCGGGGCTGCAATTAGAGAATAGATTTGCACGTAATGTGCGAAGTAACCTGCGAGTCCCAAAAATGCTCGAATTTGAGTTTTCGTCATCGGCGTTGGGAAATCCATTACCGCTTTAATTTTCGCCTCTGCAGGAGACCTCACTCCTCCTAATACAATATGGCCTAAATATTTTGTATAATTCTGAGCGAACTTACACTTCGAAGGTTTAATTGTTAGTTGCGCGTTGTCTATTCTTTTAAACACCTCATCGACATGGTTTAAGTGGTCTTCCCAAATTTCGGAATAGATAGTGTAATGTCTTGGCCTAAGTGTGACCAAATAATTCAAGCTTAGTTTGGCCTAAGTACTTTTATTTACAGCAGCAATAATTAAGAGACACTTCTCGCAGAGAAGTCTTGATTAAATATGATTATTTACAAATGAATCAACAAAATCATAGTTCTAAAACGTCCAAAGTTCCATGAGCAATTTAGTCCAGGAAGACTAGTAATTATCGGATGGATAACTTTCACCTATCCACGTGATACTAAACTACGAGACTACCAAGAGTGCTCGCAAGTTCTAGAGCCGAGAGTTCGGGGATGCCGATTCCTCGGGGTTGTCTATCAAAGTCCGACTTCAGTCGGGACTTTCAATCCGCTGATCACACAGCTTTCTTCGGTACCCCGGAGCCTGAAACTCGTTCGAGAGTCCTCATCCTTTTTCTCTCCGTTCATCAGTTTTTATTCACTCCTTCAGGGTGTGAATGAAGTGGTGAAGCCCCTCCTATCTTTCCCTTCGCTGGATAATCGTACTCTGGTTGACCATCAACTCACCTTCCGAGTGGTCCACCTCATTTCTGGGAAGGTTCTTGAGTTTCGTCACCACCGGCCTATTCAGGAATCACCAAAGGTACCGCTAATGTCCGCGCTGACAGTGATTTATTCCTCGACATTGTGGCGGCCCTATGTGTGAAGTCCTTTTCCTTGCGCCCGTCTCGTTAGCGATGTCCAGGTGCAACGCTCCTGCTGTTTCCCGCCAATATCAAAAGGGTCGGCACTCTTTTTTCTCATGGGAATTAAGCTCGCGGGAAGGAAACCTTACAACCTCCCCCCCCCCTTTAGTGAGAATTTTTTCGAGAGATTTTGAAGAGAAAAAATTCTCTGTTTACACACACATACTTGTTCATACTACTAACAGAGGCATATTCATACTTTTTACCAAATTCAAAAATTTTATCTTTCTGATATCTAACTTAACACAAAAAATATACACAATTAACACTTTTAAAAGTTGGCATTTCCTGCACCTTTCTTAATGAACCTACATTTTATATACAACTTAATAAGAGAAACTATCTGCCCTTTTAATTCGTACTCTTAGTTCTAGTTTCACTTCGGCTAAGAGCGTCAGCATTCGAATGGTTTTTTCCTGCCTTGTGTATCACCTTATATTGAAAGGGTTGTAATTCAAGGGACCATCTCATCAACCTCGGATTTGATCCAGCATTTGATTTCAGCCAAACCAAAGGGTTGTGATCGGTCTCAATTGTAAAAATTTGTCCGTCTAGGTAATACTTGAGTTTTTTAATTGCATAGATAATGGCCGCGCATTCGCGTTCGGTTGCGCTATATTTCCGTTCTGCGTCCGAAAATTTTTTACTTAAATACAGAACGGGATGCTCCTCATTTTCCGCGTCGCGTTGGGACAACACGACTCCCATCCCTAGGTCGGATGCATCACTCTGGACAATAAATTCTTTTTTATAGTCAGGAGCGTACAATACGGGTTTTTTGGTCAATCTACGCATTAACTCCTCGAATGCATGGTTACATTCCTTTGTCCAAATTATACTCTCTCTCTTAACCTTTCCCTTTAAAACATTGGTTAGAGGGGCTGCTATTACGGAGAAATTTTTAACATAGTGCGCGTAGTACTCAGCTAGTCCTAGGAAAGCTCTAATTTGCGTTTTTGAAGTGGGAGTGGGAAAATCTAAGACTGCTTTAATTTTTGCCTCTGCGGGAGTTCGTACACCACTACCTACGACGTGTCCCAAATATTTTGTGCGGTTTTGGACAAATTTGCATTTAGATGGCTTGATCGTTAAATTTGCGTCGCCTATACGTTTCAGGACTTCATTTACGTGTTTCAAATGATCTTCCCAGTTATTCGAATAAATCTCAATATCGTCTAAATACGGGACTGCGAAGCTTTCACAATTCTCTAACACCTGTGACATCAACTTACTAAAAAAATACGGGGCGTTGACTAACCCGAACGGCATTCTTAAAGGAACCTAGGGTCCGATATTCGTCACAAACGCGGCATAACGCTGCGCTCTTTTACTAAGGGGAATCTGCCAGTAACCCTTTGCCAAATCAATCACTGTAATGAACTTTGCCGCGGATACACGTTCCACGCGTTCTTCAATATTTGGCAAGGGGAAATATTGATTGCCTATGCTAGAGTTCAACCGTCTGTAATCTATGCATGGCCTAGGCTCTCTACCTACTGTCTCTACCAAGATCATAGGCGAAGTGTAATCGGATTGACCGATCTCGATTATTTTGAAATCCAGCATTCTCTTAATTTCTGCCTTGAGAATTTCAGTCTGACGCTGAGAGGTGCGATACGGTTTCGACCTAATCGGGTTATTACTGATTAATTCTATATCGTGTTCGACTAAATGCGTTTTTCCTGGCTCATTTGAAAACACCTTTTGGTGACGGCCTAACAGTTTACGTAACTCTTCGATTTCTAAGAAACTGAGTCGTTCCTCAAGAGCGCTATCCCTAATTATTTCTTCGAAATCATACACATTTGGGTCTGCTGTCGGATACGGAATTCCTAACTCGTCTGATTCGGCTTCAGGAGTTTCTTTCCTTTCACTAATTAGAAGGTTAATTTTCTCCGGTCTCTGATGGTATGGTTTCAACAGGTTTACATGATATATTTGGGTTTTATCATTTTTGTTTGCCATTTTTACAATGTAATTGGTGTCCGAAAGTTGACTTTTAATTACCCCAGGGCCAGTCCACTGTACCGCCATTTTATTCGGTTTAGAGGTTGCGAGAACCAAAACCTGATCGCCTACTTGGAATTTCCGTCGGACCGCGTTTTTATCATACCAGGCCTTTCGCTTAACCTGGACCTCCGTCATTCGTTCAACCGCCAAGTCTTGACACCGCCTCATTCTATTTATAAGTTCGAAAACATATTCGGTCACGGAGGATTCCGATTTCTGTGGGTTTACCCAATGTTCGTACAATAGCACTTCAGGCGTCCTTAAATTTTTTCCGTGCACTAACTCTGCGGGGCTGAATCCTGTGCTTTCATGCGTCACTGTGCGCAAAGCTAGTAAAGTAGCCGGAAGGGTTTTCTCCCAATCCTCTCCTGATTGTAAACACACTACTTTTAACAACCGCTTTAATGTTCTATGGAACCTTTCGACTGGGTTAGATTGCGGGTGGTGCACCGAGCTGTGGGTCACCTTAATCCCGAACCGTTCGAAAAACTCTGTAGTTAACTGGCTCGTAAAGGAGGTTCCATTATCGCATTGGATTTCTCGAGGAAATCCCATCCTACTAAAAACCTCTAGCAAGGCATCTATCACCGAAACCGAGTTAAAAGCCGCGACTGGAATCGCTTCCGGATACTTTGACGACATACAAATAGCTGTCAAAAGGTAACGATTATTTTTAGCACTAATCGGAAGGGGTCCTATGGCGTCAATATTAATTTTTGAGAAGATCTCTGTAATTATTGGCACGAGTTTAAGTGGCGCCTTTCCCTTCTCCCGGGCTTTTCCGATGCGTTGACAAGTATCACAACTTGGCACATAATTTTCCGTATCTTTGACGCAGTTTGGCCAAAAATAATGTCTTAAAAGACGATCCTTTGTTTTGGTCACACCTAGATGCGCGGACGTGGACTCGTGACACAACGCGAGATTTTCATTCCTTAAATCAGCTGGAATCACCAGCTGCAAATTCACATTTCCGAAATGATCCTTATTTTTCCGAAACAACAAATCTCCCTTCTTTGCAAATTCGCCCTTTCCTTCTCGTTCCTTTTCCCAACATGGCTTCAAACCAGTGCAATTCCTTTGTTCGGACGCGAAAGCTTCCGAATCTACCTTCAATAACCTATTTGTGTCTCCTTCTGCCTGCGGTAGTGGGAAGGGGACCAATTCTTCTGCTACAATAATAGAAGGATTCTCGTCTAGAACAGTCTGAGAGGGTCTCTGAGGAGGGGGTTTTAGAACGGCGCTAGCTTCCGTTTCTTTTTTCAATTTCTGACTTCTCGTCACTACGGCATTTAAATTTGGAGTTTTCCGTTGCTCTTCTATTAATTGAGCGCTCCTATTTCCTAATAAGTATATCCCATTATCAAGGCTTGCATCAATTACGGTTGCTTTTGTGATTATCTTCCCAAAAACAGGACTTTGAAGTTCAATTTTCGCGAGGGAAAGACAAGTAAAGTTCTTATC
>BGPR01000481.1:345556-387734 GCA_013235015.1 Araneus ventricosus
CTTCCAGGGTTCACTTCCAAAGTCCGATGCTTTCCAGGCGTTTCTTTGCTTCCACCGGATTTATTTTAAAGTCCGATGCTTTCAAAGTTTTCTGTGACTGGAAAATTTTCCGAGTCACAGTCGCATACCAGTAACTCTAAGGCTTGAGATACTGCGCAGGGGAGGGGGTAGCGATCCCACCAGCTGCCACCAGTTTAATATTGCTGTAATATTCTTGGCCTAAGTGTGACCAAATAATTCAAGCTTAGTTTGGCCTAAGTACTTTTATTTACTGCAGCAATAATTAAGAGACACTTCTCGCAGAGAAGTCTTGATTAAATATGATTATTTACAAATGAATCAACAAAATCATAGTTCTAAAACGTCCAAAGTTCCATGAGCAATTTAGTCCAGGAAGACTAGTAATTATCGGATGGATAACTTCCACCTATCCACGTGATACTAAACTACGAGACTACCAAGAGTGCTCGCAAGTTCAAGATCCGAGAGTTCGGGGATGCCGATTCCTCGGGGTTGTCTATCAAAGTCCGACTTCAGTCGGGACTTTCAATCCGCTGATCACACAGCGTTCTTCGGTACCCCGGAGCCTGAAACTCGTTCGAGAGTCCTCATCCTTTTTCTCTCCGTTCATCAGTTTTTATTCACTCCTTCAGGGGGTGGATGAAGTGGTGAAGCCCCTCCTATCTTTCCCTTCGCTGGATAATCGTACTCTGGTTGACCATCAACTCACCTTCCGAGTGGTTCACCTCATTTCTGGGAAGGTTCTTGAGTTTCGTCACCACCGGCCTATTCAGGAATCACCAAAGGTACCGCTAATGTCCGCGCTGACAGTGATTTATTCCTCGACATTGTGGCGGCCCTCTGTGTGAAGTCCTTTTCCTTGCGCCCGTCTCGTTAGCGATGTCCAGGTGCAACACTCCTGCTGTTTACCGCCAATATCAAAAGGGTCGGCACTCTTTTTTCTCATGGGAATTAAGCTCGCGGGAAGGAAACCTTGCAATAGCAATGTCGTCCAAGTATGGAACTGCGAAGGTGTCACAGTTTTCCAAAACTTGGGCCATCAATTTGCTGAAGAAATACGGAGCGTTCACGAGCTCGAAAGGCATTCTCAAGGGAATGTACGTACCAAAACTGGTAACAAAAGCTGAATATCGGCGTGCTCGCCCGCTCAAAGGAATTTGCCAGTATCCTTTAGCCAAATCGATCACCGTGATGTACTTCGCGACAGCAAAACCTTTCCACGCGTTCTTCTATATTGGGCAGGGGGGGAAATTGCGTTCGTACATTCGCATTTAAGAGACGATAGTCTATGCATGGACGGGGTTCCTTTCCTGTTGACTCAACCAGAATCATAGGCGAAGCATAATCCGACTGTCCTATTGGACCATCAATGATATTTAGATCGAGCATACGTTTAATCTCGCCCTTCAAGATCTCGTTCTGTATTTGAGACGTGCGATATGGTTTTGATCGAATTGGTTTATCGCTGATCAATTCAAAATCGTGCTCAACCAAAAGAGTTTTTCCGGGATCATTAGGAAATATTTTTTATGTCGGCCTAGCAGTTGTTTAAGGCTCTCGATCTCTGTCGGACTCAGTCTTCCTTCCAGTGCGCTGTCCTCTTTGATCTGTTGAAAGTCGTAAATATTCGGATCAGAAACGGGATACAGGATAATCAATTCCTCCGTTTCACGTTCCTGATTTTCCTCCCCACCATTAACAAATAAATTTACACGTTGTAACCTCTGATGATACGGTTTTAGTAAATTGATATGATAGATCCGAGTCTTATCTTTCTTTCCTTCCATCCTTACAATGTAGTTTGTTTTGGAAAGTTTACTCTCGGTGACGCCAGGGCCAGTCCACTGAACAGCCATTTTATTCGGCTTAGAAGTGGCCAACACTAAAACTAATTATCTGAAGCGAAATTCACGCTTCACCGCGTTTTTGTCGTACCAGGTTTTTCTCTTATCTCTGGTTTCTGTCATGGTTGTTACTGCTAACTCCTGACAATGTCGCATCCGATTTATCAGATCAAATATATATTCCGTAACGGACGAATCTTCTTCTTGGGGATTGACCCAATGCTCGTATAATAAAACTTCTGGAGTTCGAAAATTCTTTCCGTGGAAGAGTTCCGCGGGACTAAAACCAGTGCTTTCGTGCGTGATAGTTCTCAAGGCTAGCAGAGTTGCTGGAAGGTTTTTCTCCCAGTCTTGTCCCGATTCTAAGCATAGTACTTTCAACATTCGCTTGATCGTTCGGTGAAAACATTCCACCGGGTTCGATTGAGGATGATGAACAGAACTGTGCGTTACCTTAATTCCGAACCTATCAACAAATTCCGTTGTCAAAAAACTCGTAAAGGAACTGCCCAGGTCGCTTTGTATCTCTCTCGGGAAACCCATCTTGCTAAAGATCTCCAAAAGAGCGTCCGTCACTGAAAGAGAACTGATATCCGTGACCGGTATGGCATCGGGATATCTTGACGACATGCAAATTTCAGTCAGCAAGTAGCTATTTCCTTTCGACGAGGTAAGCAAGGGACCCACTGCATCGATATTCATTTTAGAAAACACCTCTGTAATTATTTGTACCAGTTTCAACGGCGCTTTAATTTTGTCGTTGCCTTTCCCCATTCGTTGACACGGGTCGCAAGACCGAACATATCCTTCTATTTCTTTAATGCAGTTAGGCCAGAAATAATGTTTCAGAAACCGATCCTTTGTCTTTCGCACTCCGAGGTGCGACGAAGTTCCTTCATGACACAAGGCCAAAACCTTATCTCGATACACTTGCGGGATTACTACTTGTAAACTGATAATCCCGTAATGATATTTCGACTCCCTAAACAGCGTCCCTTCTTCTACGCGAAAATCGGAGTTCCCTCTTTCCACTTGCAGAAAACACGCTCGCAGGGTTGAATAACCTCTCTGCTCTCTCTGTAATTCTCCCTTCGTGACTTCTACTAATCTCCCATCTTCCCTAACGGCGAGGGGCAAACTCAGAGGGGTCGCATCTCCCTCCACAACTGCGGCGGGTTCCTTCGGGGGAACGGCTTCCTTTTTCTTTTCATCACTCCATGGGGTTTCAATTTTATGGGTTTGACTTCTTGTTACGACCGCATTCAAATTCGGTTTCCGCTTCTCCTCAAGGATCAGCTCATGCATTTTGTTACTTAGCAAATACCAACAGCTGTCTAACTGCGCATCGATTACTGCAGCTTTGGTTACAACGGAACCGAATTCCGGGCTCTTAAGTTCTACCTTAGACAAAGGTAAACATCTAAACTCCGCGTCCAGCGGTTGTTCCACAAACACGATTTCTCCTGTGAAATGCTCGGGACGGACACGGTTGCGGCTGACGATATCAATTGACGCCCCGGTATCTCGCAAAATATCCATTTCTTCGTTATTGACCAGAGCTTTACTTTAGTATGGGGCGAACAAATCTTGAACTTGCTCTGAAATGTCAATTTCATTCACTAGTTCTTTCGATTTATTTAGCTGCGGAAAATTCGGCCGTAGATGCGAGGAAGAATGACATATATAACAGGCGGGTTGAGTTCTCCGATCGAATTTTTCGCTCCTCCAATTTCCTTTAGGGGCAGATATTTTGCCAAACTGGTGTTTGGTTTTTTCAGCGTTTTTCGCGGGGTGTTCCTTTCTCGGCGAATTTGGTCTTGCCCTATCTAACGGTTTTCGCTCTGCCATTCTAACAGGATTTACTTTCCGATGTCCCCGAACTGACTCATACTGGTCGAGTTTACCGGCTAACGCTAGTGGATCGATCAATTCTCCCCACTCGTCCAAAAAATGATCCTTTACCTCGTTCGGCACACGGCGCTTCAATTGATCGACAATCATTAACTCTCTTAACCCTTTAAATCCTTAGCATTTAAGCCTTCGATCCAACCGTCGAAATAATTTTGTAATTCGAACACTAATTCTTTCCACATTGCTCCTTGCTTTCTCTGATGCTGCGTAAATTTAATCCGGAAGGTCTCGGGTTTCATTTTAAACCGATCCAATAACACCTTCTTTACGTTTGTATATTCTCGCATCTGTTCCTCGGGTTCTTTGATAATAATTTGTGCCAAATCGAGAGGCAGAAGAGAAATGAGTTGTGACACCCATTCCTCTTCCTCGATTCCTGCTGCCCTAGCCTGTCTTTCGAAGAGAGTCAGATACAGTGATATGTCCGTATTTTGAGAATCGAACTTTTGCATTAAGTGCTTAATTTCCCGTCGATTCCTACTCCTTACGCTACGCGTAGAATTTAGACTAACAGTCTCGGCGGCACTAGTAATTTTCAATTTCTCAAGTTCATAAGCTCTCTCGATCTCGCGTTCTTTCCTAGCTAATTCCACCTCACGCTCTTCCCTAGCTAATTCTGCTCTAGCTATCTCTGCCTCAGCTGCGCGTTCTTGACTGATCACGTCTAGCTGTCCCTTCGCGAATTCTTTCTCGTAATCCGGGGAATTCTTAATTTTTTTACAAATGTTAATTACTCTGTCCTCAGAGGTAATCTCTAATCCCATTTCTTCCGCGAGCCTAGCTAGATCAACCTTCCTAAATTTTGCCAGAAATGCCATTTTGAAATTTTACAAGATACACAATTCTACGAAAATAATACCTTCACACAAATGCAAGACAAACAAGTACACAATAAATAACTATGAATTTCGAAAACTCTACATTTAAATTACACAAACAACAATTTTCTAAAATTTCTATCATATTCAAAATAACACACAAAATATAGAGCAACTTCAGAAATTTTAAAACAATCCAAATTCCTATTGACTTCAATGAGAAATTTTCGTAACATTTACGGAAAAAAAGATTCGCGAAATGCTAAATTCCTAAACAAGATAATTATTTTATCTTTCAAAACTTCGTTTTCACGCAAGAACATAGATGGATGCACTCAACCCTACGAACTTGGTTTTCCAACAAAACATTAACTAATTTTTCAAAGGAAAAATTAAACAAACAAAACAATTCTACCATACAGAATTTTTAAATTTTCTTACTTTTAGAAAAACAACACATATTCCACTTTAACAAACTACCACAGTTAACTTCAAACAATTAACTACTAACACAATTAGCTTACAGAAAATTACATCGATTTCCTACACTAACTTTTAACTTTACGCAATGGATAATTTACACATTCCTAACAGTGAATATGCCTCTGAAAGTAGGGAAAAACAAGCTTACCGTGGCTTTGCTTGACATGGCCAGATGAGGAATGCTGCACCGATTTTGGAATCCGAGGCACTAGTTACCTCCACGCGCACACACAATTCACAAATCTTTGAGGCTTTGACTCCACAGTTTTTGTTCCGAGAGCAGTGGCTTCTAGTGGGGTCTCTGCTTTCCCATGGTAGTGGCGTCTCTCCGTTCCAAGACAATCAGCAGTGGCTGCACAGGTTTCCGGGCAGTAATCAGCAATGGCGGCTCCGGTTAGTAGTCAGCAAAGGCGGCTCCGGTTAGTAGTCAGCAAAGGCGACTCCGGTTAGTAGTCAGCAAGGGAGGCGCCGGTTAGTAATCAACAAGGGCGGCTCCGGTTTAGTAGTCAGCAACAGCGGCTCCTCACGCTTCCTGATTTTTTTCCAAAATGATAAATGTTCGTTCGCTTCCTCCAAAGCACTGGCAATACGTAGAATATTTTTCCGTACCTACTTCTACGAGTGACTCGTGTGGTAGGTAAATCTTTACCGCTGCCGACATTAATAAATATTGCTGTAGGGTCCTATCTCAGTGATACTAAGCTATGAAGGACTCACCAGACACAGCAATATTAAGATATTAATTTTTAATTAAAAATCTCGATTAAAGGATTTTATACAAAAATGTACAAATTAATATCAGTGTAAAACAATTCTGCTTCACTCAGGACGAGTTAGCCTAACAAGTCAAAGTTCAATCTGGATATTATCGCAGATTTGTCACGAATTCACTCGAGGTAATTTAGAAAGTTCTATTCCAGGCGAGTATAAGTCCGATGTCCGGAATAAGGATTTGAGGGATTTGACCGCTGAAAAATCTACGTACAACCTTTCGCGAGTTATACCAAGGAGATAGTTTGCAGTGACGTAGGGCACGTCCACTTCGATCAGAGTTCCTAAAATTCTTCTCGCTCGGGACGAACGATAATCAGCCAAAGGTTGGCTTCGGTGCACGGGACAAGGCCCGATCCAACAGCTTCTCAGCCTGAGAGCTGCTTTTCAAAATTCTCGGTCATGATAATTTTTAATCTCCGTTCTCCAAACGAGCCCTAACCTGATCTCTCGATCATCTCCCTTCATCCCTCCAGAGCTCCAGTTTTAAAAACCCCTTGGAACCTGCCCTCCTAGACGGGGTCACAAGTTCAGCTTTCTTCATTTGTCGAAGAGGAGACCTTTTCTCCCAATGACAAAACTCTGTCTTGGATTCCTCAATGCTATTGGCGATAGGCACAAAGTAATGCATTTTTCTGGCTGCTTGGGTGTCTGCTCGAGGACAACCGGCGGCGAGTTTCAAACAACTCCCTCTGGATGATGCAATCAGGAAGGGGTTTACGGCGTCGGCACTCCTTTCTCCGATTGCCTTTAGCGGCTATCTGGGAGGTCCAGTCACTTTCTCGTGGGAAAATTGGCTGGTGCTTTTCAGGACCTCACAGCAGCCATTGTTAAGTTAAGAGGGGAAGAAAGAGGAAATTTGAGAGTAACTGTTGCCCCTAGATAAGTTTAGTTTTAATTAGAAGAAAATTAAAAGATGCCAGATTTAGGAAATAGTTGAACTTAGATTCTTAATTAACTACTAGGCTATGATAACAACGTTTTCAATGGTTAGTTTTATAGTTTTTTAGAATTATAAGTGGCAACTTGGAATTGTCCAATTAGAGGAGGGATCTAATGCTGTACTTAGATGTAAGATTTGGCTCCCTTGGCGCCACCCTGTCTAGTTCAAGCAACAACTCTCAGAACATAACACGGCGGACAATAGCATAAATATTATTATACAATATCAATGGAAATTTAGATATAATATAACACTATGATAAAAAATGAATGAAGAATTCTAGAATGATAAAAGTTGTACTGGAAGAAAGAGTAAATTATTAGTTTTAATTTAAGACTGGACTTCTTAATTAGTGTTAATTAAAACATATCGAAATAACTAACTGAAAAGATGATGAAATCGCCATGTTAATTTCTCGGGCTTTAACGGAAATGGGGAAAAATTTAGCGAGGGGCTTCATTTTGATGCATTTTAATAAATTTAGAAAAAATATAAAGAAATTAGTGAAAGATATGAAATTAGTCTTAAATTAAAGATCAGCGCTTAAATGATAGTAATGTGAAATTAAAATATATTAATTTAAATAAGAGCTATGATTTGTTGAAGAGTGTGTTTATGAAAATAGCCGAAAAAGTGGTGATTTCTACGCAAACGAGATAACTAAGATTCTTAATAACCTTGAAAGTTGATAATTTAAATTAAAAATTTTTGAAGGATGCAGTGAGAGATGTTATTAATATATACTATTAAAGTTTAGAGAAATCATAAAATTGAAGACAGAAGTTATAGGGATGCAAACACGATGGTAGGAAGAAAGTCGGAACTCCAGCCCGAGTACACATTATAAATATAAAAAAATCATGAAATATTTACAAAAAATAGTACAGACTATTAAAAAATATGAAAACGCTCTGTAAAATGCACACTAAAAGATGAAAAAGGTTTAGGAGCACTTTCCCTGGCCGTCTTTGAGTGAGTTAGCCGGACATCTCAGAGAAAGTGGTTTCCCGCATGAAAAAGTCCAAGAAAAATGAAAATATGTCCGGAAATGTTGGGAATTTTTACCAAATGTTTTGTTAAGGCAGTGAAGAACTATTAGGATGACACACACAAATAAAAATTGTGCTGCTGGTATAGGCGGTTTCGAAGTTAGTAAGGAAAGAATTTTAAATTTGGCGGAGGGCTAAGAAACTCAGCCGAACTCTAGAACTGAACTCTCTGAAGTGATATTGAAGGGAATGCGACAATCGGTTGATAAATGGAATCATAAGATTATAAGAATGTTTTATGAAGGATTAATGTAAAAGAATCCGTGATTAGAATTATCTATGATGAATATTCTCTAAACTTCCAAGACAAAATAATCAGTGATGCAGAAAAAAGCAAACGCACGAACACGAAGCAAGATTTTATCGTTATTCGAAGGAAATCAGTCTTTTGGAAGTATTTATGGATATGTGTTCAACAGAAAAAGTTAACTTGAATGGTTGTCGTTGTTTTCCAAGCTAGATTTATTTAATCTATGTTAAAGGAATTAAAGCGTGGAAAAACGTGAGTTTGTAAGAATAATGCCAGCACTTTTAAGTTTAAGAAATTAATTCGAAATTCCACTTAATTTTAAAAGAGTTTGACATTTTGTTATTCTCGAAACAGTTGAAAATGGAATTTTAAGTTTCATTTCGCTAACGTATTCAAACCTAAGAGATTTTCAGTGCTCTTGTATTTTATTGATAGAATATTCAATAATCTTGCTTGTTAATGGAAAATATAAGCTCAAAAACAATGAGTAAAGTTGAATTATGTAAGAAAAATAAATCGAAGATGGTTCATTAGGAGAATTATTCTTATAAAACTGAGTTAATTAAAAAAATTATGAGAATTAGCTTTAAAGTAAACTGTTTATATTTAAGTAGAGACGAAAAATGAATAAAATTTTGAAATTTTCATGAAATATAAAAAATTAATAAAATTAATGAAAATAAAAAATGTAAATGAAAATGAAAATAAAAAATATAAATGAAAATGAAAATAAAAAGATAAATGAAAATGAAAAAATAAATGAGAATGAAAAAAAATTAATAAAAACAAAAATAAAAAATCATTTCCTTTCGCACAATGCTTATTTCAAACAGCTCTTATGCTGGGTTCCACTTTAGTTAGCTTCAGTCTCAAGTCTACCCGTTGTTTGTTATCCAGACCATTTCATTTTTAGCAACAAATCATTATGGCGCTAAATCTACATTCAACTAAAAATGAAGATGAACACGCTAGCAATACTTTCCTTAAACGTTTGTTTGAATTCTGATATTTGATATCTGTTTCAACTGGAAGCAATTATATCGCTCCTTTTATTTTTAACAAATCTAGTAATAATAACTTGTTAAATTACAGTAGAAGGTTGCTTTTAAACTCTGGACGAGTCTATCTACCAATTGCCTCCCTTAAAAATCAAATCACCCTCCCGTGCGGCGTGGTCCCACGCTGGGAAACACCAATTTATTGTATTGATTTATATATAAGACATCTTCATTGCGACTTGAGTAATTCTACTGAAATTTGATTTTAACTTTATCTGAAAAACTAGAGCCAATCTGGCAAAATGAATGCAAGATTCGGAATGAGTGCCACGAAATTATTCTAAATTCTAAAATCACTGGAGTATCATTGACAAACAAATCAATGTTGAGCAGTGTTGTTTGATCTCAAAACGAACATTTGCATTTATGTGAAACACTACAGACTCTCAACTAAGTTTACATCAATTTTATTAGTCAAACAAAGTGAGAATATTATAATCTTTTAGTGTTCCAACCGTTTATTGGATTAATTATTGAATGAATTATTGTTACTGCATATTGGCTGATATTATACCCGTCGCTGCTCGAGATGAAAAAATAAAAAAAAAATAACTATTCAATTGATTGTCACAAAACTTCGATTAATATCTTCTCTATATCTCATGCGATTTATATAAAGCACCGCTACTTCTCTTGATAGCAAATTATGTTCTAATAAATATAATATTGTAGCCCCTACCCTTTCACATATGCATTTTATACACTGTGTAACTATTTTTTCATGTTCTCTATCGATATGATGCATTCACGAAGGTGACCGTCTTCAACAAAATGCAGGCTTGCTTTGCTGGAATTATAAAGAAGGTAATAAGAAGTTTAATTAGGCTAATAGAAGATGTCTCCATAGATATAAAAACTAAAGCTGCAGCAAATAATTTTCTGGGCAGCAATTTTGATACGAGATTATATCTTTATAAATATCGATGTCGCCAGTAAGCTGCTACATCTCATAGTCCTCCCGCTGGTGTGTTGAGGAAGCTTGGAGAGGGAATGTCCTCTCAATTATCGTCCTCCTCATCTGACCCAACGCCACTCTTAACCACCGATACTTATGGGTACTAGAGTCATCTCATCGGTTTTAAATGGGCACACGGTTGAAAACTACGAGGTCTTTCCTAAAATAACCCTCGAGTTGTTTCATAACGGGACGTTAATATAACTAAACTAAACTAGGGTTCAATCTCCTAAGTAAGCAATTAATAAATTCGTTAAGTTACTCAATAAATTATCAACATCGTAAATAAAAAGTTAGGAAGAAATAAGTTTCCCACTTCAGAGGGCTCTAGAATGTGTTCTATTGGTCCAAATGAGATAAAATTTTAACTACAGATAATTCAAATGATGCGCTTGACATTTATTAAGGAAAGAATATTAGTACAAAAATTCACCAACAGATGGTGCTATAACATAAATGGTATTTATTTGCATATAAGGAAAATTTGAAACAGCATTTGCGTTTCAGCGCAATCCAATCAGCATTATTCTTTGGATATAAGGAAGGCGGATTCTGCACGAGCATGAGTTACTTCTCTGCACATCATGGTCGACGTTGCAAGAAAAAGCGCTGGTAGTAAAATTGTTCTACCTGATCTAGCAGAACTCCTTTGCAGCTGCAAAAGAATTCCGTCGTATGAAGCAGATACGAAGAGGTCCAATGTTTCCATGTGCCCAACGCAAGATGATACAGAAATTTGAAACAACTCAGCAACTGGGCATTATTCCAGGTAGAGGGCAAAAGCAAATCCCGTCTTCTAGCGTCGAAGATGAGGCTACTGCGGTCTTTGAAGCCAGCAGTCAGTCGCCGCACGATAGTGTGAGTGTGCCAGTTATTCCCGTATATTGTATATCCCGTATTCCACTGTCCGGAAAATATAAAGGCAGATTTTGAATTTTTATTCCTACAAAATTAAGCCTGTGCACCTATTGTAGGACGAGGACTGAGAGGTTCATACAACTTTTGCACTTGAGTTCCTTGCTCGAATGGTGGTTGACGTCACTTGGCCATAGAATGGACTGACGATGCCCACTTTTGCCTCAATGAGCACGTTAACATCCACAATTGTCGAATTTCGGCAGCGGAAAACTCTCACGCTATCCAGGAACAAGGAATCCTGACAAAGTTAGAGTGTGTTTCGGTTTTACGGCTACCTTTATCATTGGACCGTATTTGTTTGGAGATATAACTGTAAATGGAATCCAAACCTGTTCCGTCACAGGACAACCGTACCGTGATATGCTGAGGGATTTTGTAATCCCACAACTTCAACAGCGTGGATACCTTCAGGACATCATTTTCATGCAGGATGGCGCACCTCCTAACATTGATCGTCGTGTAAAGAAATTTCTAAGACAGCATTTCAGAGATGCAATGGTTATCAGCCGTCATTTTCCAACAACATGTCCTCATCGTTCGTCGTATATCACCCCTAGCGACTTTTGTTGTGGGATTTCCTGAAGGACAATATCTGCAGAATCATATCTGTCAAATCTGAAGGACAGCATTCGGCGCCATGCTCTTAAAATTCTGGAAGGTTCACTCTGTTCAGAGGCAGAAAATATGGTTCTGCGATTTGAGCACATTGTTGAACATGAAGGGGGACATATTGAGCAGTTTTAATGCTACTTTTTATATTATTTAACATTTATAAAGCATATTAATTTTTTGTACTAATATTTTTTCTTTAATAAATGTCAAGCGCATCATTTGAATAATCTGTAGTTCAAATTTTATCTCATTTAGACTAAAAGAATGCATTCTAGAGCCCTCTAAAGTGGAAAACGTATTTCTAGCTACCCCTTTACATCTATATTTCATACAGCATTATTCAAATATTTCATGGATGTCTCAGCATTTAGTAACTAATTAAAGTAGAATTTCCCTGTAAAAGGAATTAAAAGAACGCTCGTCTTTTCGATTATGAATGCACCGATACGCAGACTGAAGAACAAAAATTATTATTTAAAGTTGAATTCTACTTACAACTGTGGGTACAGCTTTGAAAATCTATTTAAGAAACATTATACTCCTCAAAAGAAGGCAACACGTTAATTAAATTCTAAATAAATTCAGGGATATGTCCGAAAATGACGTAAACATATGTAAAAGTTGTTATAAAAGTTTCTAACGGAGATACGATATCTAGAGATGACAATGGTAAGGACTTGTATTACGAATTAATTATGTTCAAAATCATTAATGATGATATTACTGAACGTTTAAAAAATTTGGAAATTATTGTAGCAAATAAAATTTCAATTCATAATTTCCCAAATTTTCTGCAGCCTTAAGAATACACTTAACACTTCCAGTCACAGATTCAACAGGCGAAAGAAATTTCTATAAACTAAAAATAATTAGATCTTACTTTAGATCATCGATGTGCTTAGAGAGATAGAGAAATTGAGGTTTATTAGAGAAAGATGTGTGATAAACATTTAATGGAATTATTGACGAACTTTCAAGTTAGAAAGCAAGAAAAGTACAATTTTAATTTAATATTTTATTAAGCGGAATAGGTATATTACATGTAATTTAATGTTAAGCTGTTGCTTTATTATATATACATTTTCTAATTTTTTTACTATAAACATCTTCCAAACTTGTGGGGGGGGGTAGAAATAGTCTTTACC
Source organism: Araneus ventricosus (assembly GCA_013235015.1). NCBI lineage: Eukaryota > Metazoa > Arthropoda > Arachnida > Araneae > Araneidae > Araneus > Araneus ventricosus. The sequence goes on from BGPR01000481.1 coordinate 358,335, forward strand.
TGAATGCTGCATTTGCTAGAAAGTGAGACACGGTCTTTTTCAAGAAAATTAAATCTGTAATCGGCATTCGCTTACCTTCGGAATTTTACTTATAAATTGATGAAAATTGTCGACAATTCGCTAAATGCGTCAGTAAAGTTTTCTTCTATCTACGAAGATTTTTTTTACATAAAGAAGTTGCGGTAATATTCAATTATAAATACATTGGTTTAGAAAATGATTGAAGGCATTATGAGGTTGGAGGTGACTGAAATTAAATGGCACGATATGACTTCGCCTTTGGATACGGGACTGATCCGCTCGAAAGTTATGATTCTTTTGAGAACTGACGGATTTACGTCAACTTGCACTGCTTGAAAGAGATCCTGAAAGCTAAAAGGAATGAAATGATTTTAAAGCATAGGTACATGCACTAGAGGAGGAAAGAGGTGCAGTCTTGTTACAGATAACAATCTGACAGATCGCCTTCAGAGAAACCACAGGAATCTCATCTCCGAAATCGGGAGGGTGAATAGCAGCAAACCGGGCTCATATTACTATTCCTCTGTCCCGGGATAAGGGGCAAGAGCGAGGGAGAGGTGCATGCCAGTACTTGAACCTAATACGCTTTTGAAGTGGCCATAATAAGATACCATGGACTTTTGTATTCGGAGTTACTGCATCAGAACAAATCAATTAAAAATAGAATATGCCAACAACTGATGAAATCCATTTCTTCCGGCTGCTAAAAATCGTTACATTTCTGTAAAGTAACAAACTTATTGTTGAAATGTCAGCTATTCCAACAATAAAAATAATATTAATGGCAAAAAATATTCAGTTCAATCTCTTATGTATAATTTGATATTCAAGGTTCTCTTAACAAAGTCATTTTACATTTTAAATCTTGATAGACATTTAAACCATGCTCGTTTAGTGGCCTTGAATCTAGTTTGTACATTGTCTACCTGAACGTCAAAAATGGAATGAAGTAGCCATAAGTGTCATGTAACATTAAACTGCACAATGTCAGCGCCAATATCACTTTCTTATTCCTCATTCAAAATATGTACTTGATTTCAACATTAAAATTGCGCCGCGTATTTTACGTCCAGCATCGTACAAACTGTATTAAAATATGCTGATAAAAAGAATTTTTCCTACAGAAAGAAGGAGTCTTTCAATAAACATTGTGTATTTTCTAATATACTAACTATCTTAAAGGAATTTATTTACAGACTTCAGCGCAAAATTGAGGAAATAAAAAATAAAGTAAGCTAATTATTATAGCATTTTAGACAACTATCAAGTTAAGACTACTATCAAACTATCAAGTTATTCACTTCACAATAACACCAAGCTATGATATATATATATGTATGTATATTACCAGGCCAGTTCCTTACGCAATTGCTCTAGGCACAAATAAACGCACACATTCAGACTAACTGAGCTATAATAATTTATAGTTATTAGTATGCCTTGATTAACACAATTAATGGAAATTATAGTTGATAGACTTCTTTACTCACAAATCTAATGATTAGACACGTTTGATTCACTTAGACATAACAAACATAGTTACGTAGAAAAACAAAAAGTATGCATTAAATATGATACGGCTAGATGAGATAAACCTAAAAACTGATTCACTAGATATAGTCCTATTGCCTTACAGCGGCCAGAGTTCCACTTATTATTTCTTTACACCTTTTAATCAAATTTTGTAAATGAACATGCTTCAGCAAGAGTTCGGCGTACTTTTTCATCCTTTCAAAATTGACAAAAAGTTCAAATCTACACTTCGCTATCTTTAAAAGTTTCAGCTTCTAATGTTCATTGGTAATAAAAAGAAATAATAAAATTTAAAAAAAGTACTTATCACTGAGGCTCTGCAGCAGCCTCTAAGGTAGCACCTTCTGGCAGAGGAAATCATCTAATCGACACCTTGAATGCATGGACCCACTATGGCACCGTCATCTCCCGAAGAAAAAAAATCATCTTCGCAGGGGACCTTCAACTCCCGGCCACTCCAAGAGCCCGTTCACCTCCTTCGATGATGTCCAGCACCAGAAAAGCCCCCGTCTGTCCTCCTCCTCCAACCAAAAAGCCCGCTTTCCTACGTCACAGGCAGTCACGTCACTTCCCTTTCGAATGTTCTCCAAAGTTCGGGACAGGACCAGATATTTCATCACCCCACAGTAAAATTTCGTCATCCATCGGTATTTTCTCTTCAGCGTGACTCAGCAGTTTCCACCGGGGACAATGCTTCGCGGAGAAACGAAGATTACACTTTCCGAAAACCACCGGAGCAGGGGACAAAGAAAAGTAACGCATTTCTTCTCCCTTGCTTTTATCTCTTGGCATAAACAAATTATCATTTCACACACTCAGGAATTTAAGACAATTAAGTCACTATTTAAATAAAGCATAAAATGACAAAAATAGAATTATTTAAAAAAAGATCTTTTAAGCGATAAGATATTCAAATGTTAGATAAAAGAACAGACTTTGAGTGTTTTGATTAAATGCATTAAGAAGAAGGAAAAATAATTGAAGTTAATAATTGAAAAGTTAAGTTGTTAATTTAATTTAAATGTTGTGGAACAACACAACAATTGATATCAATTAAGTTGCCGTACATTTTTTTCTCTAATTCTCTAATTGTAATAGCCTTTTAAAATAGTTTTTGGTATAATTTACAATAGTGCGTTTCATAGTTGCAACGTAATTCAAACCGCATTCATTGTTTAAACAAGTATTTAATTGCGTGTTTGTCTTTTATTGTTGAAATTTGAAGCAATATCTTACTGCATTTTACTTTCATATTATATTTCATCAAATCTTTATGGAATCTGCAAATCAAGCTCTCTGAGATATTATATTTATTAAGAAATATATTCAATAAACTTAATGGTCGTGGTTGCTATGTCTTCATACCTTCTGAAGTATGTTTGAATTAAGTTAAAATGAAGCTGGCCATAAAATGCGCTGCGAGATTATAAAGTTGAAATCGAATTTCTCTTGCATATTTTGCAAGAGAAATAAGAAAGTTAAGTTGGCGACAGCAACGTGCAATTAGGTGTTACATGGTATGGTCAGTTATCAGACTCTATTAAGGACATATATGTAGATAACGAGCAAAACAGGTACAAGGCCATTCACTACTAGAATCGGAAGTTTAAAATTACGTTGTTAAAGCAGCCGTGGATGTAAAATAATACAATATTCAATTAAAATGATATTTTCGGCGAAAAAGCTGGCCGCCGAAGGCGGATAGTTATATATAAAAATATTTTTAAAAAATTATTAAAATTAAAGAAATAAACTGTAGAGCAATTTTATTCATACCATTGAAAAGGTAATTTTGAGTTTTTTGATGGTGTAAAAATTAATTTTATTTTCGAATTATTTCGGAAGTTATTAAGGTAAAACGACGCAAGTTTGCTTAATTTTTATGTAATTGAAATTCTAATAAAAATTTCAAAATAAGAGCTCCAAGATGTACATTCCCAACCTCCAAAGTATGCTTAAGCCAAATTTCATAAAGCTAAGTCCAGCAGTCTGCCCTGTAGAGCGATAACACACAAATTCTCCTTTATTATTAGTAGAAATATAAATCAGATTTTTTGTCTGTGAGCATTTGTTCTTCATACAATTTTATTTAATCAATAATCTTTCGTCCAACATTGATGAAATATGACTGGTCTGTTCTTCAGAACGAGAGAAAAATCACAATCAGCTTTTCAAAGTTCAAAAGTTAATGTAAATTTCCGTTAATTAAAAATAAAGCAAGATATTGGGTTTTTCCGTTATATCTTTCAAAAAAATTATCGCTTAGAAATGACTTTAACACTATCTTAAAATTTTTATGAAGTTTTGTGCTGTGTGCTTTGTCACTTAGTTGTAAGTAATTGATTGAATTTTGGTGCTTTCAGAAACTGTTTTTTTGCAGCCTCATCCTATGTCCGTCTAACTTTTTCATTTATTTTCTGTCTTCTTTTGTCGTTTTCATCTTCTTTCTTTGATAATTGTAGTCTCGGAGTGTAGAAGTAAGTAAATAAGAATGAAAACAAAAATACGAAATTTTAAAATAATTTTAGTGAGCTCTAAAACCCTAAAAGATGAGTCGCCACTACCTTTAGGTAAAACTTAATAATACGCACAAAGCTGAGAGCAAATAATTTAATTTTTTGTCCGAAATTATGCTCTTTTTCTGTTTTATTTTAATTTTTTTTCTCAAGTTGTCCTTCTATTCTCTATCAAGTCAATATTTTCACCTTTCAAGCAATGAAACTGAGTAACAGTAAGCGTGATTGGAAATTTTTTTCAATTCATGATGATTAGATTAAGTATTACTAGACATATATTTGCATTTCGCAGTTTTTCTAGTTGAATAAATTTGCATTTTTTTCAATAAACCTCTTCAAATAAATTTGTGAGCATTCTTTTTAAATTAAAAAATTAATATATATCTAGATGTTTTGCAAATAGAATATTGAAACTTAGTTTATGCATAAATGTGCGTAAGAGGAACATTTTACTCATTGACTCTATAGAAGCAAATTTGTTTCCACACAAATTCTTACCTTATTTTATGAAGCTTTGTAATTGGAAGTATATGTCTAGGTGCAATATTTAAGGAAATAAATGCTTATTCCACTTTTCTGGGACACTCTATATATTATATGATAAATGCAAGCAAAGACTTTGTTCAACTGAAACTTTTAGAATATATATACTACGGCAATGCAATTAATTGGTTGTTATTAATATTAACAGGTTTTTTTACTGTAATTGTAACGTACGTATTTTATTACAAAACACGTTTTATAACTGTGTAATAATAACATATTTGTACTTAATATAACAGTAAGAACACAGATTACTGACATTTATAATCAAGGCTGCAATTTGATGAGGATTTTAACGTTATAGAGGATTTTAGCAACTTGCGCTGGAAAGACGTGCCACGTACGTCGATAAGCTTTTGTCACAAAATCTCCAAAGACGTGTTGTACACGTCGGCCGGCAATTATCACAGAAGTAAAAATGATGTGAAGGGCACGTCGACTGAGATTGTTTGTCGGAGCACAGTTTCTGATTGCGCTTCACAGCGAACAGTTATCGATATTCAACCCATATTCTAAAATGGAAAGCGACAGGGAAATTAGCGATATTATTTTGACAAATACAAAATGAAAACAAGATAGCGCAGATAGTACATGGGAATGCAAGAAATGCCTTGTGGCAATACATATTACAGACTGTTTCGAAATATACCTTACTTTACAAGATTAATTATAAACAAATTTAGTATTCACATTTGTATACTTTTATCACCAGTCGATGCGCTCTTCAAAAACCTATCCTAGGTCGAAAATTAATTAGTTTAGAAGATATAAATCTTTTTCTGATTTCTATAACGCATCGAACACTGTGTGACGCTAAGCAGCGAGTTACAGTAGACTGTTTTGACACGCGCATCTGTGAATTTCTTGCCAGCGCAAGTGTTTAAAGCTTAATAACACACGTATTTATTCAATATAGTAATCAATCTTAAAATTAAAGTTCATCGTATCTGCACCAAAATTCATGTTGGTATGATTCATCCCAAAATTCATGATAATCCGAAATTTCCAAAATTAGTTTAATTTTTCCTGATTCATCTGCTTATTGTAAACATAAAAAAGAAAGCGTCAAGGTAGAAAATTTACTTCAAGAATGTGCTTATGTGGCGAACCATTGTTTTCTCTACATCCTGCATCTTCAAACTGAGAAAGAAATATTTCTTTGTCTCGCTTTTTTATATATCTTTACAAAAAAATGCAAATAAAGATATTCATGGGAGAAGTATTTGATAAATAAGTATTTCAACGCAAATGAAGGAATGATTGCGTCTTAAGAAAAGTATACTGTTTTTGTCACAAAGCATTCTTGAGCGTAATATTTCGTATGCGAGGGCAAAATGGGCCTTAAGAAAAGTTTACTGTATAGTTTTAGAAAATTATCTCATTAAGCATTCTTGGGAGCAATATTTGATAGAAAAAGGTTCATTCTATTGCAAAAAGGGGCTTAAGTGCGCCACAAGATAAGTGTACTCACTTTTGTCGCCAATTCCAGCATGTTCCCAAACAACAGACTGGGCTCAGGTCCTGGAATACCATACTTTTTAAAAAAAGAAAAATTTCGCTTTCTGTATCTGAAAAAAGAAAATCATAATCCATGGATATCCTTTTTTTCACAAAAATATTAATGATGTGAAAATTTTTATTATTAAATAATGCATTAATGAAAATTATTAGTAGAGAAGGCTTAAAAGTCAGGTTCATCCCTTTTGTTAATGTCTAGCTTCTTTCTCTGTAATTTTGGCTCGTTTTACAATGTATTTGTTTACATTCAAGCGAATATCTTTAAGTTAAGTAAAATATAGGAAAGTTCATTTAGCGCAAATATAATTTTAATTATCCTAACAAAAAATAAACTATCTGGAATTATCCGAAAATTCTTTTTCCACTGATGTTTTGAGATTGTTCCTAATTCATCTAATAATTCTGATGTTTTCCAAAAACTTTTATCCCGAATTTTTTACAAAGCTTATTCTTAAAATGAGCGTTTAAATCCGTATACAATGAAAATGTAAATAACATTTTCAATTATTGCGTTTTACATATGAAATGCGATTCGGGCATAAAAATATTATTTACATTTTTTGTTAAGTATGTATTACTTCTTGGCCTTAAATACGTTTATTTTTGGGAAAGTTATAGCTACTCTAATCAATAAATTTAATCGAAAGAAAATTTTAAAAACACCCTTTTGTTGATGCACTAAACATAATTTTTTATTTCAATTCTTATCTACATATCAGATTTGATATCTATATATTGTTTCTCGAATTCACAACCAGGTAATTACCCCGGCATGGAATCAAAATTCTATTTAATTAATGATGTACTGATAATTTTGTTATGTAAATAATAAAAGAGTGCATTGCCATTTCAAATACTCATCTGTAAAAAATTCCATATCAGGGAATGAGTGGAAATTCGACAGAAACATTCCATCGCCAAAAACCATCCATCGCGAAATAAGTCAAATTACATAAAAGTTTTAAATGTATTTTTGAAATTTGTGGAAAACAGAAAAAAGAACTCTAGCAATACGATCAAACTGGCATCTCTGCACATATTTATTTTTTAAATTCTAAGATCATGTAAACATCGTATTGTTATGTAGTAGTAGTAGAGCTATATTGGAGTCATTTCGTATAGTGGATATTATATATATGGAGAAGAATAAAGAAGCTCTAAGAAAATAACGCCCCAGGATTTATTAACTTATATCTCCGAGACTGTATCTGTCACTTTTGCTCTCTTGTCAGCGAAGTATAAAAAGAGAAAACATTGTAATCGTTACTAAATTCGACACGAGATTTGGATGAATCTCTTCGCTTCAAACATCCCTTAGTCCGAAAAAAATACAATTTTGAAATTATGTCTGTCTGTCAGTGAAAAGGTAACTCATAAATGCAAACAGCAATAGGACTGGAATTCGGCATGTGAACTTAACACTAAAAATTGCATATTTCTGTCAAGTTTTAAAGGAAATCCGTCCAGGGGAAGTCTCTTCATCTGGCCATGTCCAAGTGGGCATGATAACTGAATAATGCAAAATTATAGATAAGTATATAGTAAGTATATAGTTTTATCATCAGGATTGAACTTCCATATTAATTTTTGGACAAATCCATAAAGTGAACGTGATAACTATAAAACGCAACAACTTTGAAATAATCTGCCACGAGAAATTATTAACCGATTTTAATAAATAAATTTTATTTTCCCCAAGAAGGTGTGTTATAATAGCTAATGCTATACTAGAATGATCAAGAGAAATTAAAGTTTTAAAATTATTGAAAAACAGTCGATTTTTGCTACTTTTTAGGGCTTGTTAGGTCGGTACGGGAGCGGAGGATTTTAATCAATTTAATTTTCTTTTTGTTTTATTTCTCACTAATTTGCTACTTTTCCGCGGTATAACCAGAAAAAGAATTTTAATTTTTCTTCCTAACATAATTTGCAAGTACGTCGGTTACATTTCGTTGACCACATAGAAAATAAAGATACATGTAGTTAGTTTTCACTTTTTGAGTGTTTCTCGAACGGTTGATGACGAAAGCAAAAACGATCCACTTTCACTTCACTTTCACCGACAGGTATAGGAGAAAGGAGGGTAAGTGTACGCACCTAGTGCCTTTTATCTTATAAAAGGTAAAATAAGTAGGATACAGACTTCAAAATTCACACAATTTTCTTTACTTAATTATGAATCAATAAATATGGACTTCAGGATTTTGTCTCTTATCAATTAAGTAAGCAAAATGAAATTTTAAAAATTGAAAATTTCTTACTCTTTGTCTACCTGGAGGGTAAGAGTACGCAAGTAGGCTGGCTAAGAGTACACACCGGACCTGATCAAGGCCTATACACACCGGATCACACCGGACCTATACTCGCATACAAATACAAACAAGGTACTGTAATCCTCGTGCCACCAGTCTTTGCACAATCCGCATTGAATCCAGTTTTCATGACAGGAATTCACAAATCCTTAGGAAATGATTAAGATAGTATCATCAGCACAAACCATACGCTGAGCTAGTTGTTGTTTGTTTGTTGTCAGAACAAAAAGTCAATCCTTTCTTTACGTTTTGTTTATTTATTTCTTGTTTCAAAATAACTCTCACTACCCTTCCTTGATTTTTAAGTCGATCGTGTACTTTATTTTTTATTGCTTCCCAGCTAAAAAAATCTGCAGAAATTTTTTTTTCAGTTTTCTTAAAGATTTGTGCAGATTTTTTGAAGACAGAAAAAATCTGCATTGAAGACAGAAAAAACTGCATTTTTTCTTCAATTTAATCTGCATAAAATCTGCATAAAATTTCCTCATTATATTTTTCTCTAAATATTCTGCAGATTTTGTAAGACAGCAAAAAATCTGCATTCTTTTCTTCAATTTAATCTGCATAAAATCTCGAAAAAAATATATTTATATTTTTCTTTAAATATCCTGTAGATTTTTTAAGACTGACATTTTGTCTTCAATTCAATTGGCAGTTATTTAGCAGATTTTCAAAAGAATCATTAAACTTGACCAATATCTGTTGATTTTTTGAAGGTTTAACTGCAATTTCATAATATCTGCATTTCTCTAAATACATATTTTGCACCATATTCTCTAATATTGCAGCTTTATTTTCCAAAGGATATAAAACAAAATTAGAATGTAATTATCATTATTGTTTAATTCTACAGCAGACAGGAGTTTCAAAAAATTTTCCAATCGAAAATTGTCTTAGGCACTAAATTTTTAAATATTGCCACTGAAAAATGAATTCTAAATTAATCTTTAAAATAAATATTTGAGGTGTTACCATTTTAAACTTTTCCCCCATAATTTAATTAAATTCCAATTAGCTTTCCAACTGTCTTTCTGACTAGCTATTTTCCACCGAAAAGAAGGCGAAAGTGGAGCTTGCGCTCTTTGGATGGAGAGAAGGCTTACCAGAAAGATAGAATGTGAAAACGAATTTATTGAAACAGAGAATCTAAATTATTGAACAAAAATATTACCACTTTGATCTGTTACTCATCTCTACGACTTTGAAACACGTATTCTGACCTTGGTTGAGTTTTACGCCACTAGATGGCGCCACGAGTGCTATGGTAACGCTAAAACTTAAATAGATTAATTTATCCCCATCTTGTTTATTCTGGCGCGGCGTTGTGGTTATCGTTCCTGCCTGCCAAGGAACTCGGGTTCGAGTCCCGGACAGGATGAGTTTGAAGTTCTGTCACAATCTGAATCGGCATCGTACAAGTAAGTTGAATCGCAAACTAGATTAATTAAATTAATAATGAAATAATAATTACATTAATTGAAATTAATAATTAAACCTTTAATGTAGAAAAATCTACCGAAATTTTGAAGGTATTTGGAACACATTTTTTCAGATATTTTGCATTTTTTTCTGCAGAAAATCTGAGGAAAACATGTTCCAAATGTTGTGTAAATTTTCTTTAAATTACTTTATTACATTTAATCAAAGATTTCTGATAAGAGATTATACAGCCAAGATCTTAAATAAATGATCGTATGAAAGGTACATTCAAGTAAATTAAGCAATCCGCGTTGTGTTCAAAATTATTGATCAATAACCCCAGGCAAACATTACACAGACATAGTTATAGTATATTGCACCAGACCTGGAGAAACTGTTAGGACACAGTGTGGAATAAGACAAGCACATGAATCGATGACAGAAACTGTAATGAAACATTAATTGCAGTTTATTTAAGATTTTATAAATGTGAAGGCAATTTGTGGGGATTTACATGTCATAAACTACGCACGAATACTGATGCTCTGGATTAAAAAACACACACATATTTGTAGGATAAAAAGTCACATGACAGGATAATTAGAGTTCATATCAACACTACGTCTTCAATCTAACCAAATAAATAACAATGCTGAAATCCCTAGTCAAAGTTAATGCTGGTAGTCTAATTATATTTGTCTTGCATAAATTCTGCAATCATGTAACTAGTATGCAGATGTTTGAAAAGGATGTCAATTAAATTAAACACACAAATTAGAATATTGATCCTGCATACCAAATTCACACCAGTATTACATAAATTTAAATATTTACTCAAAAAAGTAACTTCCTGTATTTAGAGACATAGATAGCTCACATAGCATTTAAATAACCAAAATTAAATCTTCTTCCTACTTTTAACAAAATCATACTTGAATTAGCCGTCTGCACATCACATTAAAAAATTTAACAAATCTGAGGGTTAAATTTCTGTAGTTTTGAGCTTACAAATTTAAAATTTTCAATTCCAAAACAAAAACAGACTCTCTGCAGACTTTAGTATGCATCTGTCAACACCTTTTTGTAGAGAGCTGGGCTGGGGGTCTGGGACAGAGGCACAACAAAGAGCTGGCAGGCTAGGCGAGTCTCGGATCTGTTTTGAAGCTTTTCATGACAGCTTATTTAGGAAATGCTCTCCCTCCTAGATGGTATTCGTGGGACTAAACCTTGTAGCAGTCAGCTCCCATCTGCAGGCGTTTTCAACAGGAATGCATGGAGACATCAACAGGCACTTCAGAAGCAGGGCTCCAGGACTCTCGCTTTTGATACTTTAAAACCAGGCAAGGAAGGTTGTCCGGACATTTTTCCGCCGGGAACAGGCCGGGCTACTCATGACCGCTCACACCGTTAGAAGAGGCAGCCAATCCAGCACTCCCAGGTAAAAGGGCCAGCCATGGCAGCACTTACGGATTCACCTCTTTCAAAACTGTAGCTTCGATGTGTGCAAACAGTTTAAGCTGTCGTCATTATTCAGGAGAAATTTAAAGATTGTTTTTAGGGCCTCTGTTTAGCACCCTTCTTTTTCAAAACCGCTAATGGCCACCCTTACACAAGCTGAGCATCAGAGTTCACTCTTCACCACCGAATTCCTTGCCAGAACGCCAATTTTCTTCGGCTCCGAAAAGAAATATCAATAATTCATCTTCTTCACTAATTCTCGTTAATCGCTAGGTCACGACCTGTCACTCCTTCTCTCTCTCTCCCTTGTCTCCTCCTCTCCCTCCTCCCTTTTCAATTTTTCACCTCCTCTATACAAAAATAAGATGCCGTGCCAAGCGTTTAGTTCATCGCTCAGTTCCAGAGCCAAAGGTCAAGCTTTTTCCATTGGCATGGCACAGAATGAAAATTAAATTAATTTCGCCAAGACGCCAAACTGTCCTCAGAAACTCGCCACACCGTCCAGCAATCCCTTCTGCCCGCCCCACGACCAGTCGTTAACCAATTGGTAACCTTTGACACTTCTGATTGGAGACCGAGGTTTTCGCAAAAGGAAGAGTTGGTTTTTGCCCTAACACCATCAAGGGATAATTTATCACTTTAGACAGGGTTCGAACGATAGTCTTTGTGCAGGACAGACAGAAAGTCGCGCCTGGATAACAAAATTTGGAGAGTCAGTTGCACGCTTATTGTCAAAAGTCATAAACGGCGGAAGTGAAATTGACCAGAGTTGTAAAAAGGGGTTTCGGATCCCTTCCTACAAAAGAGCGGAAGAATAAAGAACTATTTTCAATTACAAAACTCAACAGGGTTCAAAAGAAGTAAGGTTAGTCAATTAAGGGTGATTCAAACTTGCACGTGCGTTTCTCCAGAAAGGGGAAGTGTACAAAAGTAAGAGTGGAAAGAAAAAGGTCGGGCTCTACCAAAGGGGGTTGTTTAAAGTTAAAAGAAACCATCAGTCCAGAATTCAGAAGGTGCAGGGCGAAAAAAACAATTTGCGTAATTTAAACAATGAATTAAAATTTAAGTTTCTTAACGTAATATAAAGGAAATAAATTTGCCGAAATAATAATTCAAATAATCGACACCACACAAATACCTTCAAATTTTCTGCAGATTTTTTGTAGCTGGGTTTCATTTCCTACCAAAAAGGTTTTAAAAGGCGAAGGTTTCGTGATTTCTGAATTAAGACGTAAGTCTACTTTTTTTCCGGTTCATATTATCTTCTCTCTTTTGCTTTGAAAACTAAAATTGAACTAATCCTAACATTAATTTTATTGCAAGTAGCCTTTTATGTAGGCCTAGGCATCGATTAAAAGATGAGAAAGATCAGAAAAGATAAAAGAAATTAAGCCCATTAGCCTACAACTTTCAATTTTTTCTTAGGGTGCACTCGATGATCCCTAATTCTCGAGCCACTTCTCTTTTACTCCTGCCAGCCTCCAACTTGGGGTTAACCTCTTCAGTTATTTCCGTATGACGGTTTTCAATCTGTTTGCCTTTTATAAGGCGACAATTACTTAATAATAAATGAGTTTCTAAAACAGATTATAAAACACTCCGGTATACGACAAGTTTAGAAGAAACAATGATATAAGCTGAGGATAATATTTTGTACAAGAAAACTCAAAAAACAGAATCAAGTCAAGACGAAAATATTTCGCAGTAAAATATTACTTTTCTATTTCAATAAAATATTGCAGAAGAGCTATTCATTTATATATAATTTTTTATTACTTTTGCAAGGAAAAAATAAAGTAAAATTAACGTTAGCTTAGGGAGGCTAAGAATACACAGTGAAAAGTTGCTACGAACTCTTGGCATCCTCGTTAGCTTTTGATTTTACCACCTCTAGGTTCCAAAACAGAATAGATGAATAAACTCAATCAACACGAACTTGAAGCTTACGATAAAAAATCGGCCTAATTTAAACATACGAAAAAAGTAATCTCCAGCGCCAAATTGTTCCATACCCTCCCCACAGTAATTAGTAAAAAGTTACACGACCTCGAGTGTCGGTTTCGGGGGGAGGGGATGAAAAGAGGGTGAAATTGTCATTTTCCACAGTTTTTCGCAAATATCTTGAAAACTATGAGGTTTAGCGTAAACATCACCTTATACGAAAGTTATCTAGATTAAATTCTGAACAAAAATGGTCATACATATGATTATGCTAAAGTGATTGCCTACAGAGATATATGGAGGGGGTGAAAATGACATAATTTCCCAGATCAGAGTAAAACGCTATGATGCAGTTTGAAATCGTACTTTTGCGTTTTTTTATATTATTACTAGGTTGCTGTCGGGTAGTATTGTAGTCGTATAAGTCTAACAAGACCAGTAGGATTTGAAAGGCTCGTTTCTATTCAAAACTGTTTGGCACAAGGTCACAGAGTGGAACTGGGGGGAGGATCGGTCAACAGCCTGCCCGGTTTGAGATCCTTCTTAGAAATTCAATCGCATCTTCCCTCTGTACCTATATTAAAAGGTGTTTATTTCAGAGCTTCTATGATGATTACACTGCGAGTAATGTATAGAAACACATCGTTGTATGTATAAGTTTGCAGGTTAGTGCCATTATTTTCCTTGAATTGATGTAAAATAAACTGCCGCATAGTTATCAAACATGTCAACTTCGTTTTCATATTTATTACTATCCGTCTACGGCGACCAGCAGGTTCACATTACTTATTAGTTAAAATGATTCAGTTATATCAGTAAAATTTGAAATTAGGAAGTTGTTTTAATTAGTTATTATTTTATATTTTACACTAAAATTTTAGAAATGAAGCTATCCGATGAAGTAATTTCCAATTGAAGTTCCTGATCAAAATAAACTGTTGCTCTTGAAAGACGATAGATAAAACTAAAGATTTCAACAAATGACTAATATAAACCAAGTGAAATGTTTAAAATCTTGAATTTTAGATGAAATAGCTTCAAAATCAAAAATGAAATTCAAATGCATCCAGAATAAAATATATATATCATTTTCAGTTAAATCAAGTCAAACTTCAAAGTTTGCCATTAGGTAAATGAAATCTGATTTTGACAGAATTTAAATGAATACAATTATCCGCTGCCACTTTTCAAATATTGCTTTGAACTTCTTGTAACATTATTGAAGTAATTTGAAACGCATTCTAATTTCAAGTAAATATGTTACAATTAATGGAATTTCAAATATGATATTTCAATAAAAATAAAATAAACCATTATTTGAAATAAAAAAAGCAATAATCCTGTAACTCAAGCAACTATTAGAGATTATTTGAATTATAATTATGTGTGATATAAGAAAACTGAGCATCTGAGCAAAAAACTATATAAATGTTTTTTTAATGTAATGTTCCATATTTTGTTCCGTTCTATTTGTGTATTCTAAGTGAGTTTTCTGAAATATCGTTCGGCATATAATTAGAATCAATACTAAAAATTTGATAAAAATTCTCAGAAAGTGTTTTACGTACCAAATACATTTGAAAAGCATTAAAATTTGAATATTTTTTAAAATGTCAAAATTTGCTATCCGTGATTCATTAAAAGCTTCATTAAAACCAAAAATGTTCAGAAAAATAGAAGCAACCTACGAAATTTCCCCTCTCCGAATCTTCTATAACCTGTTTGCACCCAGATCTTTCTCCCTACCTTCGATCTCCCTGGTTCGGACGAAAAGACAAACGTGTCCTTGAGCGACCTTGACGCAGTTGATGACAATTAAAAACCTTGTAAAATTTAAACTAATTATTCTACAGTACTCATACTAGTATCATTCGAAAAATAATTAAATTTCACTTTAAACTGGCATAAAAATCAGTTTCATGCAATAATTCTTTCGGAAGTTTCTGACGGAAAAAAGGTCAAATACATTGAAATTTAGCTTAATTTTCAAATAATCAAATTTTGAATAAAAAAATGAAGAAAATGGCTCCGATGTGCACATCTTCAGCTTCTAAAGTATATCTGTGCCTATATCTGGCCGTTCCACGGTCTATTCTGTAGAGCTCCAACAGATACAGACACACAAAACATTCATCTTTATTAGTATTACATATTAGAGATAGGACGTAATGCACATTGGCATCATTGGTAGTATATTGGTTATCACACATTGTTTCTTCCATTTTCCTCGCAGACGAATCATTTATATCCTCAGTGCATCGGAATCTGGAGGTAAAATCACTAATTCATTGTCTTTGTTCTAAAGTCCACAAAAATTCCAGGGCTTCCTTCGCAGTTAAAAACTTACGTGGCATTATAAAGTTGTTGCTCATCAAAATAATTTTCAAAAGAAAACAAAATTCAAGCTTTCGAAAGAGGGAAAAACTAAGTCTGCATCGATAAATTTCAAAATACAACTGATTACATGAGCATCATGACTCAATTCTTTGAGAACAATTGACTCCAGCCATCATGTCTGGTCATGATATGCACCCTAGTGCCTGTCAGACAGACTGCTGGTGCCGGTATTAATTGCAGAGTTGTAATCTTTGGAATGCAACAGAGAAAGGAAAGACTTTCCCCATTACTAACTGATGGGGTTGAGTAGTAATGGATTGAAACCTCGCCCTATTTATAGGACTGTCAAAAATTGAAGGGAAAATTGAACTTCTAGATAATTTTTGCCGTGATTTTTAACTAGAATAAAAATATGGAAAATTATCTCAATAAATGTATTGGGGAAACTATGGATACTTCAACCTATGCTATTTTCTTAGATTGTGAAAAATTTGGTTATTTATGTGTGACATTTTTATTTGACCTTTGATCACATGGTCTATTGGAGGGGATTTTCATTCCAATCTGAAAAGCCATCATAATGATGTGTAGGTGAGTATGTTTTCGGGATACAAGAGTAATTTTTCACTTTTTCATTCCTCTCTGGATAGGCAGTTTAATACTGAAGATATGATGAACTAAAATATTTCTCAGTTTTAAGCATATTTCTCTCTATAATTTGATATACGATGGTATGCAGTATTTGAAATTCTAAGTGGTTTAAATTTAGATAATTGAGAAAACGACAAGTTAAGGATACTTGACCCTAAAAAACTATTGATACTTGACCCTATCAAAAAGTATTGCAGCTTCGATATCGTAGCCTACCGAAGCACATTTTGGGGCTGGGATCAGTTTTCTGGTGCGTAGAGTTTGACGCCAATATGGCAACTCAAATGTAGAGAATGATTATTTAAAAAATGTTTGTATTTAATTATTTAATGAATAAGGTTTCTTTTTAATATGATAATTACAAATAATGCAAATAATTGTTTTAATAAGAATTTTGAAAATAATTGAAATTTAATCTATTTTTACCTCACTTGAGAAGGAAAGATTTATTTCTTGATTTATTATTTTTATTGAAATCTTTCTCCAACTATTTGACATCTTTTGGTTTTGTTTAACGTTACGCAATTTCTGTTGAGTTTGTCTTTCTTTCTTGATTTGAATTTTCTTCTAAAATATATCTTTATTCTTTTGCTTTTATTTTTCTTTAAATTTAAGAAGAATCCGAGTAAGTCTGTTAAGCTTCTCAATTCCTTGTTTTGTACAATATTTTTTATATCTTTTTTAGCGGTCTGATGCTATTCTGTATTTGTTTTTTGAATTTTTCAAAACCGGCAATTCTTCAACGCGCTAATGACATTGCTAGGTTTCCTGTTCCATAGATGTTATATTTTCACATAATTAAATAAATATTTTAATTGTTTATTAAATTTTGAAATAATTTAATTAATTATACTAATTAATAATTGTACAAACTTAATGACTTAAGTAATTTAATTTATCAACTAGACTTTATTAATGACAACTACGTTTTCTAGTAAACATATTATTTAATTTTTAATATTAGTTTCATTACTACTATTATCTGATAATAGAGATCTTTTCTTAATTCAGTATTTCTAACCTAATATCTGAATTTCGTGTACATCAAAATTATCAAAACAATCTAACTACTCTTTGGATGTAGGGTCAAGCATCCCTAGCTTAGGGTCAGGTATTCCTAAGGTTAAATGGATAAATATTTCATGAAATATATTTATTTTATGATTACATGAGTTATGAGTATAGCATAAGTACATTTCTCATTCTTAAAAGCAAATCTTTTTATGTTGCTATCAATTCAAAAATTCAAGAAATATTAGAAAATGTAAAAGTAGGGCCAAGTATCCCTGGTTCCCTATGTATGTTTTTCTTCAAAGTGAAAACTTTAAAAATGATGTGTATTGAAAGTGTAAGGAAAAATCTGCAAAAATCGCCATTTTAAAAACTTAATAAAAATATCTATTATTAATTTATACATGCGAAAAGGACATGCATATATTTAACTTTCTCTTGAATACCGAATCTTCTTTAATTAGAATTAAGATATTCAAAAGAATTTAAATAAATTGTGTGCCATCCTAATTTTAGGACGATGAGGAAATATGCGTTAGATACATCTTTTTACAGCAAAAATTGAAAATATAATATAACCTTAAACCTACTCGTAAGAATAAGCTGCAATTTTGCATAGGCTTATAAATTAGCCTTCTGCATCGATTACTGTTAAACATTTTAAGTGTTTAAAATTGAAAAGTTTAAGCATTACATTTGGTAAAATATTCCATGCAATCAAAATTATTGTAAAATAAAGTGCAAAAAATGTAGAATATACTATAGCAATGAAACAATTCTACGTTAATAACTATATTATTTCTCAAGATATCAATAAAAATCGAAAATTTAATTTTAACAATAGAATCTCGAAATTTCATTTGCTTAGAATGTCGAAACGAATACTGCAAGAATGATCAAATTTCATACCCTGGAGTAAATTTTGATGGAATTTTGAAATCTATCATCAAAAATGTGCGTTGGAATTTGAAATTTCAAAGTTAGTGCTATTATAAATGTGTAGACGACCTATTGTGAGTCATGTAACCTTTAACAAGACATTTTCCTAATGATTATGACTCCTTTTGTTTAATGTACGATGAACTAAGGCATAATAATGCTTCGTGACTCCTTTTCTTTTGCGACCGTACATGAATTTTATTACAAATAACAGGATGTTAGTCCCTTTTGGTTGCCAGTTTGTTCACCCAGAATATTGCTTTTGCTGGCCGTTCAACTTCTAATTCAGAAAGCATTTTTATTTGATATTTTCGCTTTGTTATTTAATAAGCCTAAAAGATGTGAATTGAATGGAAATCAAAATTAATACCAGAATGAGTTTCATTTTTCTAGGCAGCCTTTCGACATAAAAATTTTTTATAAGCACATAAAAGCTGGCGCGCACATCCACATAGTGATTCGAAGCTTTATTGAAGTGTTAAGAAATCCATTAAATTAAATAGAATATATCTAGTTTTCTTCAAAAAGTAATTGAAGTCTAATTCACGAAAAATGTATTATTCAAAGAGATGATGAAATGTGAGTTAGATTATTTCTGCCTAGTGCTATGAATAAATTAGTTACTCTTTCCATATCTGATTAATATTTAAAATTATCTCGACATATAAGAAAAATAAGCAATAAACCAAATAAAATTAAAAAATTTAAATAGAATCCTACTTACAATATCCATAAAGCTACAACACCAACTGCAAGAAGCGTGAACATTGGAGCAGGGGAGCAAACACAGTGTACTGCATTAACATTTATGGTCTGTACTGCGTTCATCACTAATATCAGGAAATCCGGATAAACCATGAGCATTTAATTTCTTTTATTTCTGGAAGAACACAAAACGGCAAACATTGACATTAGGGTAGAGTGAAAAAATAAAAAGTAAAAACATAATCATAAATGAAACTGATTTCAAACCATGCTTGCTTGAAATTAAACTATCAGAGGAAAAAAAAAGTTTTCACAGCTCAACGGACGGTTCGAAGAATGATAATTGGAAATTTTGACATTAAAACAAGCAAAATGCTTGAAAAAGATTGAAGTACTTAACAATGGCTGCATAAGGAAGTCTAAACGTTTAGTTGCTAGACGGTAGAGGAAAAACAACTAACAGAGTTTCTCCTTCTGTTATGGGACAGATTTTATATTCTTAAAGTTTATCTGACAAAAATGAAGATATTGAATACAAAAGAAGGTGAAACGAAAGAACACAATTATAATATATTCTCCTTCAACTTCGCAAAGTGAGCTACACTTCTAAATGTAACACTAGCTTCAGATAGAACTGGTGTTTCTGATGGATCGGAAACAATTCTTATAAATGCAGCTTTTAAAGATATGGAAATAATTAGCAAGGGCTTTTCTTCTAAAGTAGAGAATTGTTGTAAAACCAGAAATGAAAGGATAAAAGCCCGTAATGACTTGGGAAGGAAAAGGAGAGAAAACATCTTTCACATGAATAATGGCATATACTTTGAGAGTCGAAATGGCAAAACTTTGATATTGGTAAAAGAAGGAGGAGGGGTAGCTATAAAGACCGTAACATAAGAGCATACTGTCCTATTTTCAGAACCAGAATCCATAAATCTTGGCAATGTCAATACTATATCTTGCACTTATCTCAGTATAAAAGTAAACATATTAAGTTTTTTAGAGGAAAATGCCGATCGTTCTTAGTTGCAGGCTGTTGGTTGTGATGGAGCAGTGGTAGATAGAGGTTCTGAAAATGGTATTTATAAAGCTGCTATCACACGAAGAGCTATTATGCGCTGTTATCTTGAGCGTGAGCACAATGCCACTCAACAAAAAAGTTTGTAGCACGCGACCTGTCAGATCAGATGACGGAAATCGTGGGCTGTATTCAACCGGCATGAAAATGCACACGATGCTGACAAAAAATCGTCAGCAGCGGAAATTCAAACCAATCGCGTGTGACCTTGACGGTTACTTTGTTGGCCTTCCCCGATACCGAAATCCTGTCTGACCAGTTGTCTCAATGCGTCACGTGCTACAAACGTTTCTGCTGAGTGGAATTGTGCTCATGCTCAACATAACAGCAGACAATAGCTTTCCCTGTGATAGCAGCTTCATAAGACAACAGTAGTTATCATTCTTAAAATTTAGCAAAATTAATTAATTAAATTTTAATTAAATAAAAAACAATAACATATTTTGCATTAAATAGAAAGGCGCATATGCAGCCAAATCTAACGAAATACAAAAACAAATAATAGAAATTTAAATTAAAAGAAAACAAATTAAAAGAAAACAATGATAAAATGAAAAATAATGAAAACAATAGACGTTTTTGCGTGCAAACGCAGCAGCAAAAAGTAATTGCTTCAACAGAAATTTTTAAAAAAATACAACAAGAACTATAGAAAAACCAAAATTTACCAATACTTAGAACAATTTGTTAAGAAATTATTCAAAATGAAAAGGCACTTGAAAGGAACTTTCTTAACAAATTGTGCTAAGTATTGGTAAATTTTGGTTTTTCTATAGTTCTTGTTGTATTTTTTTTTAAATTTCTGTTGAAGCAATTACTTTTTGCTGCTGCGTTTGCACGCAAAAACGTCTATTGTTTTCATTATTTTTCATTTTATCATTGTTTTCTTTTAATTTATTTTCTTTTAATTTAAATTTCCATTATTCATAAGACAACTATAGCTTTCTATCCCACACAGCACAAAGCTTCCTGAGGACGTACGAAATGCCTCCATCACCTCCTTAGACCCTACCGGGAGAAAGGGGAGCTTTCATGCTCATTGACACGATGAACCACGCTGGAGACCCTGACAACGAGCTTAGTGGAATTTCTGATCGATGTGCCTAACGTGAGGCTTTAAAGACAAGCTTCCGCAGACGATACATCAATGGATATTTTGAAGATGACCTTCCCTAAAAGATTCATTACTGCATGTTTTGCAGATGAGCTTACTTAGAAAATGTTTTAATGGTTATATTTAAGATTAATAGCATGTAAAATACATTTAATGATTAATTGCAGAAGTGGGGCAGTTCACAAATACTAATTTTACAAAAGACATAAACAGTCATTTACCATCGTTCTGGGTGAAGTATTGACTAGTTTTTTTTCTAAAATATGAGGCTGTCTTCTAATATACATTTTATATACATTTTCCGCTCATTTGAGAAAATAATTCACTGAACAAAACATTAAAGTGAATTAAAAACACATCTTTCAATGAGCGTGAGTTGAGAAACATATTTTAATAAGTGTATTACATCAAACTGCGAGTAAGTGAAAATTTATTTTGGACTTGATGTATTTATTGTACTAAAGTTTTGAAAACATTAAGTTAAGAAAAGTGATAAAGTTTTGAAGTAAACATTTGAAAAAAAAAATGAGGTTAAAATATTCGTCGAAATAATGAAGTTAAGTTTTATTTTTATTATAAAATGGGAAGTATTGTAGCAAACCATAAAAAAGAAAAGCAATTTTTAAATACTTCTTAAAACAATGTAAAAATGGGAACAGTTAAATTGATACTATTGAAATATATATATCTTTATTTCTGTATGATTATATACTAGTTATATATATATATGTGCCTGAAATTAATTATATATATATATATATATAAATTTTATGATAGTGTAAAACTAATTTTTAAGCGATTATGTTTCTGAAAGATGTTACGGAAAAAGCCCCAATATCTTGCTTTATTTTTAATTAACGGAAATTTACATTAACTTTTTGAACTTTAAAAAGCTGATTGTTACTTTTCACTTGTTCTGAAGAACAGACGAGTCATATTTCATCAATGTTGGACAAAAGATCTATGATTATAAAAGGCAATGTTTGTGTGCGTGTGTGTGTGTCTGCGATGTCCAGACGAATCTATCGCACTTACAGCCATGAAATTTGGCACACAGGTAGTCGTAATGATGACTGAATGCACCTTGAAGCCGAAATTTTAAAATTTAATCTAGAATTTTTTTTATTTAATGTTTTGTAATGTTTTTGGTCATTTTTGGCACTTTTACGGCCGTAGTATTTTTCCTAATGATCGTTGAAAAACAATCCATGCACCATCGGATTGAACGAACAATTTTCGTTCTAATGAAGTTTGTTTTGAACATCTAACGGAATTTACTGAATTTTGATTAATTTTATAAAATAGTAAGTTTTGTCATCTGAATTTTATTTTTGTTTTGAAATTTGCTGCATCCAACGTTCTAATAACACTATTATTTTCAATTTTTTTCAGCTTATAACTGCAACGTTTCTGTCTAATTTTAAACAAGAATGGTTAAAATATCTTTTCTCGTTTTTCCAATTAATTTTTTCCTGGTCAGTTGAAAAATATTTTTTCTCTTGCGAGTTTCCTGGCGCGGTACTTCTTCGGAACGTTGCTGGCAATTTTGATTGGCTGACGGTGCAGAGCGCAGGATACGTCATAATCTTCAACTGAATGAATGACTTCGATTATTATTTTCGGATTCAATTTTATATTTTTCTTGCAGTATAATAATCATTTTCACGTTCCAATTTTGTAATATTGTTTTGGATTAACGCACTCTGTGCGAAAAAATATAAGCAGGAAAATCAATAATGTGTATCTTTTGTTCTGATATTGTTTTCAAAATTTTTTCATGTGATTGTGGGAGTTATTATTTTTTCATTTTGTTGAAGTACTAATTCGACAGGCAACGCAGTGCGATCGGCAGTGTCTTAACGTATCTAAATCTCGCATATTTTACTTGCATTATAATAATCATTTTCAGTTTGCAATTTTTTAATATTGTTTCTGTATTGTTTTCCTACAGTTAAAATGACATTATCGGGAAAATAAAATATTAATCGGGAAATAAATAAAATATTAAATTAAAATTGCACTTTTCTTGCTTTCTAACTTGAAACTTCATCAATAATGTCATTAAATGTTTATCTCACATCTTTCTCCAATAAACATCAATTACTCAATCTCTCTAAGCACATCGATGATCTAAAGTGAGATTTAATTATTTTTAGTTTATAGAAGTTTCTTACGCCTGTTGAATCTTTAACTGGCAGGGTTAAGTACATTCTTAATGCTGCGGAAAAATTGGGAAATTTTGAAATTAAATTTTATTTGCTACAATAAATTCCAAATTTTTTAAACGTTCAGTAATATCATCATTAATGATTTTGAACATCATTAATTCATATCTCAGTCCTCACGATTATCAACCCTAGATATTTAATCGCCATTAGAAACTTAAAAAACCTTTTAAGGATTTTTACGTCATTTTCGGACATATCTTTGAATTTATTTAGAATTTAATTGGCGTGTTACCTTCTTTTAAAGAGTTAAATGTTTCTTAAATAGAATTCAAAGCAGTACCCGCAGTTGTAAATGAAATTCGACTTTAAAATATAATTTTATATAACTTTAATATAACTTTATATCTTCCCGAATTATTTGAGTTAATGCATTTAAATATTATGCACATCAAACAATAGAACTGACGAAAGATCCATCTCTTGATTTCATTTCTGATGAGTCGAAAGCCCTTTCAATCTTCTGGTTATTCTCGCTCCCGAATTCCCCTCTTGACCGAATCTTCATTATATATGTGTATTATACTCGATTGTATGTTAAACGATTCTCCACAACCGATTCCGAGACACAGTTTTCGCATAAATTGCATTCTAGCATTTTACGAAACTGTCCTTAATATTTGCACACCGGTGTACGTCGTTTTACGTCAATCCCTTGAAAGACATATAAACGGTGCTTTAATGTAAATAAATTTGATATCATTTAAACTTAAGTAACCTTTGGCTATGCATATACATTGACATGCTGCATTCATCAACAAAATGATAAGTAAAGATTTTAGTGTAATTAAGGACTAAAAATTGCATATTGATGTAATTTCACAAATTTTTAACAACTTGAAACAAATATGTGGCGGGAAATTGTAGGCCGATTTGGATTGAATAAAATTTATTATTCTTAGGATGTTGAGTCCTTAACAGCTAATGCTATAATAAAGAGATTAAGAGAAATTTTTAAAATGTAGTCTATTTCCGAAACTTTTTAGGACATTTAAGGCTCCTGTTGAAGCGATAGATATCAATCAATTTAATTATTTTTTCTTTGTTTTATTTTTCACCAGATCACAAATTTTCCCGCTGTATAGAGAAAGAAAAAAATTTTTGCCTTTTTTTCGGCCCATTCTACTATAAATACGATTCAAATGGTGATAAAATGCATTATCAAAAACTAGAGCCAGCTTGGAAAATGAAAAATTAATTTTGAAATCACCAGGCTCAAAAGTTCCATAACGAATGAAAAAAATAAATATTTTTTTTTGTTTCGAAGTAGAACAAAATACACACCAAATTCGCTGAGTTGGATGAAAAATTGACAACTGGTTCCTTGCGGGACTTTGAGAAATAGCCGAAAGATATAGATAAGCCGAAAGCACGGTTGGGTTCGGGGCCTATTAGGAGAGTGATTTTCCATTTCCGTGCACCTAGAGGGGGCAGGGGGAAGAGTTCGCATCGCAGTGCTGTCTGATCCACTGTGAAAGTTGCGATAGGGTGGGAAGTCCGTAAAATAAATAATTGTTTCCTTTGGTCAGAAGGGATCTTTGAAGCGGGCTGTACTGTAATTCTCATCTCCTGTCTCGTCCTGGGAAGGGGAAGTTTGAAAATTGAACTCACAGTCTTGGGTCCGATCCGATGGTCGAGGTTTGACGAAGGGAAAGAGAGCAATTCTTCATTTGTTTAGGATTGCCGTTGGCTGCAGGGGAAAAGGATGGGAAATGCAATTGCTTCCGTTATGGACAGAGGCCATTGAAGCAATTGCGAAACCTGCGAAGGTTAATTGCAACCCCAATGCGAGATGAACGGATTACACAAGATAATTATCACTTAAATGTTAAATCTTTTTTTTATTTCAAAAATACTTTCTTATTTGGTTCATTAACATTTTCATCATTCTTCATGTTTTCAAAAGTAACTTTTTTCTTATAATTTAGTTGGTTGGATTCAATTCAATAACTAATGTTGATTTTAATATAAATTAATTCAAATACTGTGCAAAGTTTCAATGTCAGCAATGTAACTAAATTACTGCAATAGGAAAACTTTAATGAACAGCAGAAATATTTTAATTCATTGATCCTTTGACTTAGTAAGAAAATTCATTTTAGCACATAGACTTTATACTAAAATCGTAGATTTGTATGAGTTTTTGAACAAAATCTATCAACGTATATATTGTTTATCTATCCGTATGTATAATGAACAAATTAAATAAGAAACACAACAATTTTGATAAATGAAATTTGGTATATGGTCTTAATACCCAAACAAGCAACAAGAACACCCCTCCTCCGTCTATAATTAAGTATAATTTTTTGAAAAATCTACCAACATGAAAACGCTCGATAAATGTTTACCAATATACATTAAGTTGTTTTTTGGGAGTATAGTACGAGAAAGTCAAGGGAGAGCACTCGTCTTTCAAAGCAGTAGCTTAACAGGTTTAAATACTAAGGAACGATAATGAATTGCCTTTCAGAGGCAGCCGTCTTAAAATTTGTTAATAGATCTTCCAAAATATGAATAGAATTGTTTGAAGCAAGATGAAACCACAGCAACAAATTAAAATATCAACTACAGAGAGCAATTTTATAGTAATGCTAACTAATATGCAGGGAATGTATTGCGGGTTTCAAGCAAGAATTAAATTACAAAATAAATTATTCATTTTATGTTCCATACACTTCTCATTATTTGAATTTGATTTGAAGTGCTAGGCAGAAGACATTTATTCAGAAATCATAGCTTCAATAAAACAATGGGAAGAAATAACATATTAAAAGATAACATAACATTGAATTTATATAGGTCTTGTGTAAAATCTTTCGTGAATCAATATATCTTTATGCTAGGAAAGTAAAGTGCTGGATGAATTTCGTCTCATTGTTTTATTCGAAATTACTAAATACATAATTAGAAACTCTGATGTGGCATGAAAAAGCCTTCTTATAATCTAAACATCAACTGTGAAAAGTATAATGCCATATCAATAATCTTTAAAAAATTTACTTCTTTGTTCTGAATTTTAAAAAATGGACAATGTTGATGATGATTTTATTAAATTTTTTTAATATTCGTTTCTAAATTTTAAAAATAATTTGCAGTGGAACCGTGAAGTTTCTTCGACTTAAATAAAAGTGCATCACATCAAAAATAATTTTGACTTGAATCAATATAACTAAACATTTTAAATTACAATAAAAATTTAAATTTTTGTGAAGTTACTCTCAAAAGTGTTTTAATAGATCAAGAATGTGTGAAATATTTTCCTTAAATATTTAAGATTACAAATTTTTCATGTGTTTTTAAATATATAGATTTGCAAATGTCCAATAAGAATTTCATGAAAAGTATAGCTTTAAAAAGTAGATTTTAACTCTTAAATTGTTTAAAAATATTTTTAATGTAGGGTAAGAATTTTAACACTTTTATATGCGATTTTAAAAATAAATAAATAACGATTTTTTCGTTTTGTGGTATACTTTTGTAACGTGAAAACAATTTTCAAAATTTGTATTCCGAAGAATTTATTGTAATTATTTTCGGTTTAAAAAAACAAAAAATTGAACTAAATTTTGAAAACCAATATATGCATTTATGAATTTGTTAGATCTCGAAAGTGTATAAAGTGCATTATCTTATCATCTTTGGTACATTTTGAAGAATTTAATTAAAAATGAAGAATTTATAATTCCAGTGAGTGATTTTTTTATACTGTCACATATTCTCAAGTATATGACTACAAAGGAATTTATCTATTTAAATACCTTTACAAAATGTAATTTTTTTCTTTAAAAAAAAGAAAAGTTCATTTAAAAACAATTACATTTAAAAAGAAAACATTATCCGACTAAGTAATTCAGGCGTAGATAAAGAAACACGCGATGAATTAATATTAATGTTAAAAAAAGACAGAACAAAATTAAAAAAATAAATTAAATTAAGAATTTTTTTATTTCTTTGAAAAAAAATATAAGAGATTCACTTTAGCATTGTGGATAAATCCTCTTGTTCAAAATCCTATGAAAATGGTCCCTTAAAACGCAAACGAGCCTCCATCCCATAACCTACATCAGTAAATCCTCCCTCTTCGGCTATCTCAGAGATGTGCTCCACCTCCCTTGAAGGACATCGTGGCGCTGTGGAAAGAATAAATTTATGCGGACATTCGATTTCCTGAGACCGTCCTTTGTGCGTGCTTTGGCGCCGCCGCTACCTCCTTTGGAGACCAGAGCCTCCCGTGAAGAACGCACAGGGGGTGCACACTCCTTGGGCGTAGAGTGTGCTGTGTGGGGTTGTCTCAATGCGTCACG
Organism: Araneus ventricosus; assembly: GCA_013235015.1. Taxonomy (NCBI): domain Eukaryota; kingdom Metazoa; phylum Arthropoda; class Arachnida; order Araneae; family Araneidae; genus Araneus; species Araneus ventricosus. The sequence goes on from BGPR01000481.1 coordinate 385,963, forward strand.
TTCTTCAAACTTTTCTGCTGAGTGGCATTGTGTTCATGCTCAAGATAACTGCGGACGATAGCTTTTCCTGTGATAGCAGCTTCATAAGTCAACAATATCTTCCTATGGGACGTCCTCTGCAATGGTTTCTTTGTTACATTCAAATGGATAAACATAAAGTTTTCTATTGTAACATTTGGACGGAAATCGACTGGACCAAAAGGTACTGTGAAGAAATTAAAACAAAACTTAGAATCTCGCTAAAAGATGCTTGAGATAAATTTTGAAAAGATAGAAATAACTTAGTCTGATGTTGTCCTCGTTGGACTTAGTAAATTTCTATTGGAATTTAAAATGGATTTACGATATTCGTTTTATCAGTATTTAGATTGGCACGAAAAGATCAGAAAAGAAAGACATTCCAGGTGGTTAACGACATCAAATATAATATTGAAGATATTTATTAGTAGGGGAAAAAAGAGAGTTTCATTGCAGGGGATCAGGGGGATCCCCGGATTTTAAGATTTGAAATTCCCGCGCTTTTTCAAACGCCATCTATTGAAAAGATGTTTAACTAAAGAAATTCCCGCGCTTTTTTTAACGCCATCTATTGGGAAGATGTTTAACTAAAGAAATTCCCGCGCCTTTTCAAACGCCATCTGTCGAGAAGATTTTTTTAAAAAATTTGAAAAAAGGGTTTGATTCCCCTGATAATAAGATATATATATAATTAAATGATAACATTCAAAAAAAAAGAGGAGAAAAGAAAGAGAGGAGTCAATGCATTTAAAGTTATATTTAAAGAACGATGTCCTCAATATCTGCAAACAGACCAGGGAACCGAATTCAAAAATGAAAAGTTCCAGCAATTTCTGAAAGAAAATAAAGTTAAATTTTTTACAACTTTTAACGCTACAAAAACTTCGCTGGTTGAAAGGTTCAATCGAACATTAAAAACAAAAATGTTTAAATATTTCACGTTTAAAAATACTCATAATTAACAATTCCCACTAATCTAAAATTTTCGCCTATTAACTGATTAAACATAGCTTTCTTTCGAGTGATTTCTGCTTTTACGAACTTATTTTTGACTTTCTTCTTACTTCCTTCTTTCTTTTAATCTTATATTATTTCACAAACTATTCTATTTCATTAATTATATGTATTTTCTCTAACTAATTTTTCTTACATGACTGAAATTCATTTTCGATTTTTTAAAACACATTTCTTCGAATGATGAAAACGATCATAGAATATTCTATCAATAACATAGAAGAAAAATAAAAATCTCTTTGGTTTGAATAAATTAATGAAACTCCTGTTTTACATTCTAATTCCTTTTCACATTGATCAAATAAATAAATTTAATCTCGACAATTTTAACCACCAAAGAACTTTTTTCTGCGTGCGTGAAGACTGTGTGGGTGTGATTTACTTCGAATAACGATGAAAGAGTTGCCACGTTTGTGTGTGCTTGCTTCTATTTGCGACAGATTATCTTTGAGAATATTCCACATAGATAATTCTAATCATTGCTTACTCTGTGTCAATCCTACATGAATCTTATAGTTTCAAATTCACTCTATCAATGGCATAGAAAATAAAAATATCTTAGGTTTGAATAAATTAATGAAATGAAACTCGTGTTTTACATTCTAATTCCTTTTTAACATAAATCAAATAAATTTAGTCTCGAGAATTTTAACCACCACCAAAGAACTTTTTCTGCATGCGTGTTTAATTTACGAAGACTCTGTGTGTGTGTTTGTGCATGTGTGTGTGTGTGTTTGTGC